>OZ030390.1:82404484-83004484 GCA_964023965.1 Melinopterus prodromus
CGGAAATCAATTTATCAATGATAATTTTATGTTTGCAATATGGTTGCTTATTCCAGACTGCCCAAAACCGCAAAACTTATGCCAACTGATATTCTGTTAACAGGAATTGAGCCTAAAAGTCAAACTCATTCAAATATCCTTGAAATCTTGAAAAATTAAGTTTATTTACGCGGTATCTTTAAAGGCGTTGTCATTTTCGCGAATTTATTGCTGATAATCTTCTGTTACCTTTCATTTCTTTGAAAGATTATCCTAACTCTTAAAAGCTTGGTTTTCGGAATTACTCGCACATAACTGCAAACAAACCAATTTGTGAAAAACCGGCTTGTAGCTCTCTATGTCCGGCACCCGGCAAGCAGCCGAAACGACCGGGTGGCAACCCTGTCTGTGACCATATTGACCATATTGGTCAATATTTTCCATATTGGAAACAGAAGAAATAACTGATTTCGAACAGGTGAAAATGGCGCCCATGTTAAAAACAAAAGTTGATAAACCTTTCTCCGCTACCTTTGATTGAAATAGGCCATTATGGGTATCGTTTATATCTAAAGGCTGGGCAAGTGTCAGATTATGTGAGTATTGGGCTCCCTCCTGTTGCCCAAGATGCCAGAGCTGAGAGACTTGTCTTGATTTATAGACCATATTATGACCTTTTCCTTTTCATTTTCCAAGAAATATTGTCATAAAAGTTAATAAAGCTTCCATTTTTCACTGCACTCACTGAAAAATATTCCTTTTATATTTGCTTAAGCAGTGGTAGGTCAAAACCTGTTGACTTTCAAACAACGCCATGAAGACGATTTCTTATTGTTTGTGTTGAAAACCTTCCAATTTTAGCAGGATTCATTTTTAGGCTGCTTAAAATAGCATTGTTAATTTTATGTTCCGACATAACGAGTGAGTTTGTAACCGTGTTTTTCCATCTTCCATCAACAGAAATCATTGAGGCATAATTAATTGGCTGTTGTCACCTCAGCGACATACAAAGTAGCGGCCTACGCCCAAAACTGCGATACGTTGGAAAGTGGAATTGTTTGGCAAATTTCATATGTCTACACCAATAAACTATAACAGAGAGGCGGTTTAACGTATTTCTCAATGCTTGTTGTTGCCTGTAAATATTTTGACGCAAGGCATTAAGTGGCGTGCACAGCAGATGTCTATGGACGCGTGTATTTCACCCACCAGTTCAGTATTGTCGATTTGGACCAAATCCAAATAACTATAAAATGTTAAATCCGAAAATAGCACGTACATACACATCCTAGCAGTGTAGCCAGTCTGTAAACGACATTATCGTACGCTTGTCCCCATTGTACGTCTTGCCCGTAGAGTTGCGTTCAACCTTTATTATCTCTGGATTTGGTTCAAATATTACCGCGGAATTTTAGCGTTACTTACAGTAAATAACACTTTTGATGTTAAGTCTTCATGTGCCGCATTTTCTTATTCTGTTGTTTTTTTCAGAGCTACACAAAAAACCAATGACCACATCTGCCGAGAAGGAAAGGTGCGGCATATCATCGTTGTTCGTCATGTCCTGTCGAGGAAGAGCAGATGCATTCGCGCGCCGTCTGCACGCACGTTTATCTTCCTTGGGTTCACAAGATAGGCAGCCGGATGAAAGCACTTGGCTAAAGGAAACTGAAAATCAGACAACTGTCACACAGCCCAGGGTCGGTGAACCAGATCTTTTCCTGGACATATCCATCATTGATCCAGGAAGCCCCCAAGAGGAAAATCCCGAGAATATCATCACGAACGATAAGGACAATTTGGCACGCCTAAGGAGCTTGTCCAATCTGAGCTCGGAAACTAGTGATTCCAGTGACCAGTACTACGAACTTGACCAGCAGAAATCAGATCAAAACCTAAGTGACTCTTCATTCTCGTCATTAGAATACAGTAGTTGTTTGCCGGAAAGTGATAACTCGAGGACAATAACGGACGATAGCTTTAATTCCATTGAAGAACTGACTCAAACCAAAGACGACGAAGATAAGGAGAACATAACCGAAAATACAAATATCAAGGATGAAAAAGAAGAAAGACTAATGACATGTATGAGGAATGATATTAATAGGAGTAAAGATGATTGCCAGAACGGCGATGAAGTTTGTGATATAGCATTAGAGAATCATATTGGAAATGGCGTGACTGAAGATTTTGAATTGTTATTACTAGAAGATCGGAGTACCGATGAGGGCGACGACGAGGTCGATCGCGAAGAACCCACACCCAGGGTAAGGAGATGTTCTTCTCTGAAGACAGGAAAGACACCACCTGATACACCAGGAAGGAAGAAGATTGTACGGTTTGCAGACGTCCTTGGGTTGGACTTGGCGGATGTAAGAACCTTCTTGGACGAAATTCCGAAGATTCCTAACTCCGCATACGACGACCTTAGGGACGCCAACCTAGCATGCCTGTGCAAGTCTGACACGACCGGTAAAATATTAGTTCCGTTGTTCCTGCAACCTGGGGGCCAAATCGACTTCTTGCAAAGAGTGCGCGAACATCAAGTGTGCCTTGAGAATGCTATGGTGGAAGATTGTGCGCTGATGTGCGTAAAGGGTACTGTACGAGTGCGAAATATGGACTTTAACAAGTCCGTTCATATCAGGTACTCCTTGGATGGTTGGAAGACGTACGCAGACCTCCAGTGTAGTTATGTTAACAACTCGTGTGATGGTTTTTCCGATAAATTCTCGTTCCTATTTTACGCCAATACGTTACAGATCGGTGCCAGGTTAGAGTTTGCCGTCAAATATCACTGTAAGGGTTTCCAGTACTGGGACAACAACAGGGGTGCCAATTACTGCTTCCAGTGCCTGCCTACGACGAGTCCCCGATGTTACGACCAATTAAACGCCGAGGAACCTTGGAGTTCCTCTTTTTACTAGTGAGTACGCACGTTTCTAATATTTGATGTTGGTACTGTAGCTGCTCACTTCCCACCTTTTCGTGCATTTGTTTGTTTTTTGATCTTGTACATATCGGTTTGGTTGTTTAGTGTCTAGCACCTTTTGTTTTTTGTCTCACCGTGTAACCAATCGTAGTTTTCGTTGTTTTTGTGCTTTGGAAACGTCAATTTTTCGATTGTTTGGTCGTCTTGGGATCGATTTAAATGTGCATTTTAGATAAACACTCTCTGTATAATCAAAACATTCCTTTCAACTTCATTTCTCATTGAATGTTTATGATCTTGCTATCACTTTCTCATGTTTAATTATAGGTTATGTGTGGTTGGAGTTCATATTTATCAGTGCTATCAATATTTGGCTGGTTTTTAATTGGATTGCAATTAAGCATTGAGGTCTTATCGTTGGTAAAAATGTTCAAATAATAAGTTTTTTAATGTTATACTTTAAGGCTCGTCAACAATGTGCACAGTGCACGCATTCTGTAAAAAAACAGGAATTTCAAGCACCTTTTAAGTCGTTGTTTTCGTGCACTGTTAACCATATAACAACAGGCACGTAACGAAAACAATAAGTACTGGAGAGATTATTCTAGATTCTTTGGTATTCATATTAATTTTCATATTTGCTTTGTGATAAATGATTCTCTAGCCACTTTAGCATGTTGTAGTGAACAAGAAAAGGCGGCCTTAGAATAAGACTTATTATTATGTTATTATAGTATTTTTATTTCATGTAAATATTATAGGCCCTGAAGAAGCCGAAGAGATCGGTAAAACGTCGGCAAAGTATATGAACTAAACAAATAAAACTTTCCCAAAGATTGCAAAGCATTAAAAAATTTCTATTAAATTATTTGATTTTAAAAGAGTTATCCTATGATACCTTATACCGCCGATTTTCCTTATAATGTGCCAAAAGTTGGTACCACTATTACAAACTTTTTGTTCAAACATGAAGTTGGTAATATCACCGTATATTGTCTTACCAAAACCTGTCAAATTTCTCGGTGTCCAAGTATTTTCAATGATACTCGCCCGCATTAATTGCAATGGCTTACCCTGTATTACATTCACAGGTGGTATTACGTTACATAATACAACTGTAATTATACGGTTATTTTCCTGGCGAAAAGAAAACTATTTTTAAACAGCGGTATATGAGTTGTTATTCGTTTTCCACTATTTCTCTAATAGAAATCTTCGTCAATAATAATGTGAACAATGTTTTAGTTATATGAACAATGCTTTATATATGCGTGCTCTCCGCATGAACATAGTTTTTAATGTAAATATATGTTTTAGAGATTCCATTACGTCCATATTTTCCCACCCAGTTAACAAAAGAAAGATGTAAACTTTTTAAGGGATTTAAGTTGCTTAGGACTTAAACAAACGCCAAAGTATTCAACCATATTCGTCTCTTTGTATTCTAGGTTAACAAATTTAAAAAATGTTTTTTTTTGTATACATCTACGCATTATTCATTTTTATTATTTATTTATTTTACAAATATAAACTACACTACATTTTGACAAGTATTCGTCTATAAGACAATTGTACTAATTAAAAGGTAAAAACAAAGTTTTTTGAGGACGCCCAAAATTGAAACGGGGTTTGTTATTCACACGACACGACGACGGTGACGGGTTGGGTGAAGAAATATCGAGTCAAACATAATCGGTGGTATGAATAAAAATGCGTACCTACTTGCATGTTTTATGCTGAACATTTTGAAGTAAATACGCCATGTCTTAAGAATAAAAGTCTGGAGCAGATGCTCACTGTGAGCAGGTACTTCTATATGCAGCGCAGAGTTTATGTTTAGTTTGCGCTCCGTAAAATATTGTAAATAATTCGAGTGTATACCTAATTTTATATTGGTTTTGTAGGAGAATGTAGAGTCACTTGCAAACTATTTTGTTTTGTGGAGTGTTTTGGAAAGGAATACGTGATGCGTTATCATATTGATAAAATAAGATATTTTTCAGATGTGAACACATAATAAGATTTGAATCTTGAAAATTAAGATATTTTTGAAAATAAAAAAAATAAGGAAAATAAATCCAGTTGAACCGTTACGCGGTTAAAAATCTTGTCCTAAAACCCGTTACCTATATTAGCATCTGCTCACCGTATTGGGAGCATCTGCTCCATGTATTAGGAGCATGTACTTATCTCAGCTATTTTGCTTTTATTCATACAAACTGGAGCATAAACTCTCACTTTATGCTCATGCTCATGAGTGCATTCTCGGAGCATAAACTCAGTTTTATTCATATCATCCATTATGTCAAATGTACTGTAGATAAGACCCCTTTAAATCAAAGTTTTTGACCTTGGGGTAGGTCGGCGCGGCCCGCTATCTTGTATTGAAGGAACAAAAAATTGTTTTTTTAAAATAATGCCGCAACGGTTGACCATAGAACAAAAATGTCGAATGCATATTTGATCAAGGCTAAATTTCCTACATTTTTTGTAAGTCTGATGTGTAACAAGTTACGGCTGCGGAAACATTCTTCCATTTCCTTCGTCGCTTTTTTCGGAAGACGAATTGCGCCTGGGACGAAATCTTCGTTGTATGCTTTTTTCACATCACTGTCAGAAGTCATAGAACTTACAACAAAATTAATTCAATGGATGTGGGTATCTTTTACATAAAGTTGTATGGCATCGTAATGATTCTTCGACTAAAGCGTATCCTAGCTGCACCACACTTCACAGGAATATTCTCCAGGTCCAGACTATGCTAGAGTCTTCCTAAAAATTTCATCTAAATCAGTTATGCGGTTTCTGTGCCTACAAGCTACAAACACACACACACCCACAGACATAATTACATACATACAATTTTATAGACATAGGTTATATTATATTAATAATATTACAATAATATTATAATTTAATTCATTACATAATTATGATAATTTGAAACAAACATTATAATATTGCTAAAAATGTAGGAAATTGACAATTTGATTTCTTGCGAAGGTGTACCAGACAGGGCATGTTATGCTATCTTTAGAGGTTGTCAAAAGCCATTCTAACGTAACTAAAGAAACACTGAAAAGACATTTAATCGATTTGTATATTCTTCAGTAAATATTGGGAAAAGGTCAGCCTATTTTCAATTTTCTCTACCGATTATTGTGAATAATTGTAACAATGGTTGCCATTTGCATTTATAAATAACAGTTAGCGGAGTAATGCTGTTTAAAATAAGATTCTGGTAATGCAGGATATGAATATTGAAGCGCTTACTAACTTCTTTAGCGAGGTTTAATTGTAGTAGTTATGTGCTTATCCATTGGAGCTAATATTGTGGTGTAAATTATTCAGCTTTTTACCATAATTTTTATGCTGACGTGATGGCTAGAACTGTATGCCCTGATACAGAATTAGATGCCTGGTTCACGCTTCTGGTTTTCGAGACAGGGAACAAAAACCTTTGCAGAATTTTTTTTTTCTGTCAGAATCTGTTTTATTTCTGGGATCTATCTGTTTTTTTGCATTTCAAAAGTTTATTTTATAGTGATTCATAGTCTTTTAGAGACATGTTGTTACTGTTCCAATGTCATCTCTAAGGAATATCTAGTGCTTGGGTGGCTGTGCTTGCAAACCGTTTTCTGTCTCCCATTGTTCTCAATATTTCTCATTGTATCGCCATTTCAGCATATGTAATCACTGGGAAATTTCAATAGCTTCATTTGATGTGCTTGCAAGGTGTATTCTCTGTGACTGTCTCCCAAACATTCTCAATATTAAGGCATTACCAACATTGAAATATCTAAAATGTTTATACCAAATATCCATACAAATTGGTATGTGTGTGGATTTCAGGGCGCCAAACAAAAGATTGACGTTGCTCCACGGCTATGGTCGCGCATGCGTTGCCAAGTTAACACTGATGCCTACCCTCAGCCAAAATCCTAAAGTAACTAAACCCCGCCTAAATGTAGCAGTAACAATGAAGAGGAGGAGCCGGAAGTCGAAGGCAGGCACCGCCACCTGGCGGTTCAGGAATACATCGCCGCCACGTTGGACAAACACAAGAAGTTCGAAGTGCCAGAATTGGTCGACAAGAAAAATCCAAATTTTTTCACTATCTTTTGTATTGTTGTAGTTTCCATTCTGTTCTTGTACGTCCAGAAAGCAATATATTTTACGTAGCAGTGACCCTTTGTGCTGTGACTTTAATGTTTTTGACGAAGACGCCCGAACTGGGCGCAACACAAACGAGATGGGCCGGTACGGCCCTGTCCTTTTTCCCAAACGACGAATTTCGAATAATTTGATTGATAAAAAGTGATACAATTGTATATCCTATATGATATATTTTTAGAGAGTGTTGATTGTTATTCATGAGAGATTTAGTAAGAATATACAACCTATATATGTGAATACATTTTGAATATTATCGATAAAGAAAATTGTATATAGTATGTATCGGAGACGGTGGATATCGACTATTTTTAATTTTTTTCATTTTTGGTTTTTGTCATTTTTGATCTTTTAAAGGCAAATTTTATTGCAACAAATAAA
Organism: Melinopterus prodromus; assembly: GCA_964023965.1. Lineage (NCBI taxonomy): Eukaryota > Metazoa > Arthropoda > Insecta > Coleoptera > Scarabaeidae > Melinopterus > Melinopterus prodromus. Next base: position 82,411,950 of record OZ030390.1, read on the forward strand.
TTAAAATACGCACTTTCCAGTATTATATCTTTTATCATTTATTATGTATAGTCTATGCAACTAGTATGTAGACATTTGCAATAAGAAAAGATAATAAAGATATCGACGTTTCGACTGTCCTGTGAGTAGGTATCAGACCAGGAAATAAAACTTAACATATTTACCTGGCTAAAGCTCCTGGCCTTTAAATTATAAATATATTTTGCTGTATTTAAAATTGGCAGCGCATGTTGATTATTAAAATGTTGGAGACTATTATAAAATGTTATGTACATGAAGATGAAAATGTTTGAGATGGTTTTCCAGTAGGTACCTGAAACTGTAAAATTCATCATTTGTGAGTCAAATCAAAAGAAGATGATTGTATATCTTTTGTCGAATCGAATAAAATATTTATACGTACTAATGTTGTTTTCTTTGTATGTAGTTTATAGTAGAAAAGCAAATATTATATAAAAATATGTACATACTTTCCCTATATAACCATAACATAAATTGGCCTATAATTAAGTAGAGTACTAAGGATCAGACAGTTCAATTACGCAGAGTTGGTACTTAATTTAAACAGAAAAGATTTATGCAACTTATTGTCAGATTGGCCATATTCCAGACACTTCGTATAGTTATAAGTTGTTACTACATAAATGCTAGTTTTAATTAAGAACAACGTACCAGTTCTATTTGTATGTATATGTATTACATAATGTACCAAATAATATTTAATGAGTTATGCCATTTAACATTAACACGTTATCTGTACAATTGTTAAATAATCATAGATCCTTGCAGTAGGACAAGAATTAAACATTACAATCCATCTCAAAACCCATCTCAACCAATGCTAATATGGACTATGTTGTCAAAATTAATGAACGTCTAAAAATTTATCACAATTTCAAAGTTGAATTTTTCTCTTGTTGCACATTTGAGTTTTATGATTTGTTTGTTCAGGTGTAGTAACGATCTGTTGTGGACTTCTTCATTACAATTTAAGTTTTGACTATTTATAGGGCGGAAGTTTTTTCATCGAATTTTGTAGCATTGTGTGGTTTGTACCAGCTACAAACGCAGGAAACACGGGGAACCACATAGTAACCCATTTTTTTTTCTTAATATACTGCTGTTTGATTCAGTTCATGAGATGACGAGTATGTGATAGAAAACTAAAAACTGGCTACCAATAGAAGGCTGTGGGAATCTTAGCACCGACTAGATTGGGCTTCCTAGTGACCAAATGAGGGCGGTCATAGTTGACCAGTTTTAATGGAAGCTATATTACCAGAACCGTAGCGTTTGGAAACTGCAGTGTTGAAGACCATAGGAAGATTGTATCAACTTTGGAAACAACATCGGACGCAACTAGTCTGTCTAATGTCTGCCATAATCCAATCCAATGTATCTGAAATGAATAATGTTTAAGATCTAGCTGAAATTGTCGTATTTATCAAACTTACTAACTTACTAAAATTAGGGGCCCACTAAAACTTGGTCTAGTACACCTTGTATATCCGAAGGTAAGTTTGTAATGCTTATTTATTTACGCCGTGTATATTTTATTTATAGTCCAAGTCCAAGAATACAAATGGTATAAATAAATATGTCGACGAAACAACAACAGCTTTATTTTCAGCCAACGCGAAAAAAGTCCTATATATTGACAAAGACACTATGTTATCTAATATTTATGTGTTCTAATCCCATTTGGCAAAAAACCTGGTAGACACGTATTTTTGAAAAACAAAATCAGCCTATGCACGAAATTTTTGTCAGCGTTTATCAACCTTTCTACCGTGTTTTTGTTTTTTAATATACTTAGTAAAATTATTTTAAAAGCATTTTTATTAGATTTTTTTAAATAACCACATCATTGTAAATATACAAATAACTCTGTATATTATTGATTTCCTATAGATGGTAGGATGAACATCAGATTCATTGTGTGGAAAGGGAAAATATTGCAAACAAATGAAAGCATTTGACAAATATTTCTACCAGCTTTTGTTTTCTAAACATTACGACACATTTTCTAAACTTCGGATCGGACTTTTCCACTTTTAGAATGAGCGAAGAATGCTCGTTCGAACAGTGTTAGTTTCATTGTGATATCTCTCAGTGTACTCGAATAATTAGCATTGTTCTATACACGTAACTTCCCATAAGGGGGGCTGGAAGCCGTATAACACGCCAATCTTTGTCTACGCCTGCTATTTCAAGGCTGTATAATCGCGATCGGACTTTTTGCAATTCCTGTAGTTTAAGGGAGACGGCAATCGAATGGTGTTAGGTTTATTAAAATTGAGCAAAGCTTCAATGAGATACAGCCTGTTGAATATACCGATTGTTGCTAATATTTCGTGTCACCTAATCAGTTATTAATTAATTACGGATACTAATTTACATATTTCGGATCGGACTTTTCCACTTTTAGAATGACCGAAGAATGCTCGTTCGAACAGTGTTAGTTTCATTCTTCATCCAAAGTTGATATTTCTCCCTGTAGATACTAATAGTTCATACAATAATTAATACACGAGCGTGATTTACCATTAATTCAATTAACATTAATGACTTTGGATATGTTTATAATAGTACAGCAACCGATTAGTCGGTGTTGCGTGTTGCGCACAGTACATTGGTCTTAAAATGGTACTAATGTATTCTACCGTAAAATTCGGGTTTTCTTGTGTCCTCCAACAGCTATATTGTGAAAAAACAGTGTTATTTGTCGCAAGTGCTGCATCGTCTATCCACAGAATCCTAACAAAAAACAATCTGTCCTCTTCCATTTCCCCCTCAAACCAGATGGCGAAGTCATACCTAAGGCACCGAAGGTCTGCAGGTCTGATCTCATATGTATAGTACTGATGCCATAGTGTCTTTCCTTTAGTATACTAATAAATTTCGTATGTTTACTAAAGATGATTACGGGATTGGGTGAGAGCAGCAATGTGCACCAGTGCTTGCAACACTGGTAAACTAGCTTTCTTATTTTCGGCAATATGTTTTTGTGGTGTTTCTTAAAGAGATTTTCAATAGACCCAGTCTGCTTTTCTTTTTTTGCTTTTCTGTAAATGGGTAACTACTATTATAAACATATCCAAAGTCATTAATATTAATTGAATTAAAAGTAAGTCACGCTGGTGTATTAGCTATCTATTAGTATCTACAGGGTGAAATATCAACTCAAAAAAATGAGTAATTGTGCGCTAGTTCTAAATAAACATTAGTTATCGTACGAAAATAATCAAAAATGTAAAAAAAGTATTCAAATTTCTAAAAAATAGATTAAAGCGATGGCATTGACTAATATTAGTCATAATAAAAAAATCAAAAAATGAAAAATTCAAGATAGGTGGCTGTGGCTTCATACTTGAATATAATTTTACTTCTCAACAACATTTCCAAATAAAGTTTATCGATAATAATGAAAATAAAGGTACTTTACTCATCACAAATTTATATATTCTGAATCGCTTGGTATATGGTACCGAAATTTACATATTTGACTACTGCCGTATTGGTTTCATACAAGCCGCCAACTTTTATAAAGAATACAATTTTCCGAGAAATGGATAATAAATTTTTTTCTATGTGATGCGGACTTTTCTAAAATTTAAATCGGAGAGCGTCTTGCGATAGAGACATTTGGTGGCCTTCAGCAGAACCTAACAGCTACAATAGCGTCAGTTAGCTTGGATTTTGACCAAGGAATTAGCTAAATGGTGTTAACGGTCCGTGTGGCCGTTGGTGGTACTATTTCTGGGTAGAAAAATACGTTAAGGGCCGCATGCGGCTCGCTGGCCGCAGATTTGACATCACTGTTGTAAACCATCACTTCTGAACGATTGATTCTTTCTTAACCTTTATTTCAAACATAAATTAAGCAAAGTGTGAAAATGTTTATGTCGTTTTATTACAACGAGATTTATTTCACTTTCTCGGTCTGCTGGTACCTTAATTATAGAATAGGCACTATCAGAGATCATAACATACGAAAAGCCATTAAAAATAACGTTAAATAGCGTTTTATTGTAAATATAACTAAGGAATGTATTGTGTTTTTAATACAGTCTTAATGCTCAAAATATTTGTTAGCTGTTTTCAAAAGTTATTATCGAAAGCAACTTAAAATGCGATTGTCCTATTTGGCGAATAAACACTAAACGTTTATAGATAATAATAATGTTTATTGATGTCTTTCAACGGTACAATACCAACCTAATTACAATAACAAACTGTCCTAGCCTAGATTACAAATTTGCGCAAAATTATTTGCGCATACTTAAACATTAAAATCACATTTCGCAACATCAGGTGATGAAATAAATAAAAATCGCACGATTCACAATGGAACTGTTAGTAAAGGCCGCCGTTATTTATATATTACATGTTACAATTCGAATTAAAAGATATAGAAATCAACATCAACGCCTATCGGGCAATTTGAGTGCGTAGTACTGCTTGTGGAGTCTCTGCTTACAGAACTCGTAAAACTCGATCTCTTTGGTGAAATTTCTCCGGACGATGTCTTTGACTTCCTCGCTGACCGGAGGCTTGAACGTGTTCCTATTTATAGTGTTGTACCTTTTGATCTCGTCTGGAAGAAGAAAACAGGGTCAATGTCAAATTTAAAAATACGGTTAGCCGTATGATGTTAATTGGGCGGAATAAATCTATCGGTTACCCGGTTATGTTATTAGTATTATTATAAGTAAATTAATATTGGCGCATCGTTTCATATTTCTACGACCGATAATTATTGATTATTAGTAGATAATATCCTAAATTTCAAAATTTCTATAATTTCGTTTTACAGGTGTAAGTTATTAACGTTATGTTCCTGGCTTCTGTACAACTCGAGGTGTAAGCAGAATGGTATCTACCTAGGAACAATATGTATCAACGTATTTCAGAGTAAAGATGAAGCTAAACAGTAGTGGTTGTGACAAACAATTTTTCATGTTTAGCCAGAAACATAAGGCGCAAATAAAACTAGTAAAAGTTATAAAATTCAGAAATACCCAGGAAATTTACAGTCAAAACGACGTAAAAAGGATTACAAAATTGTGTTGTATTTTTGTATTGCTCTGGCAGGGTATAAGAAATGGATTTCTGTTTTACCTATTTTTTTGGTTACTTTTATTTACTTTTCAACTTACATTCGAATATACTCTGTTATCAAAACTACTACACTTCGTTTCTACAATAAGAGGCGCGTTTTAATATAACTTCTCATTTTAGAGTTAATAGGGTTGCCAGGTGATCTGGATTCAGGCGCAAATTTGCGCGTCCTCCGAAAGGGATCCAAAGAAGGCTATAGACATTTATTTTAAGACTATTCGCTATACATACATATAATTTATTGTGTTATGTAATTATTGATACTTCATATTACTGAACCAACATCCATAACTCGTATAATCAAAATTACAGAAAAGTTAAAAATTAATTATAACTTTGGGTTTTGAACAAGAGGCGCATGGGCATTTTTGATATATTTCTTTCTGCTGCGAATCCAAACTTTTGAATCCGAGAGTTATGTATCAAGTCAAGTCTTTGCGTTGTTGTAATTTTGTGTTTAAAAATCGTCGACACACCGCGTAATTGCTGACGGTTCTTCAAAAACACTTGAACGTGACCAGGATTTCAGATAAAAGTACAAACTTTAAGGTTTTCTATGAGACGTTTACCTGGAATAAACCTGGAACAATCTGGAACAACGCTTTAACATTGACTTTGACTTCTTTCGAAAACCATTGGGGTGTTTTGAGTCTATATTTATTTTCAGTGCTAAGAAATTTATCCAACACGCATGTTCTTAGATTCCATGTTCACCACCGTAATTAATATGTTACAATTTTCTTCTTCTTGAAAACAACACAGAATAATGGTTACAGTAGATTTCAAAATTGCAGAAAAAACTCTAAATTATTAGAACATTTTGCACTCAAAGCATTGGGAAAAATAGGAACCTTTTGAGGTTTAAAACTCCAAATATAGCTCGCGGAAATCAACCTTTTCTAAATAAGTTTGGCTATTTTGGACCCAAGTTTAGTACTTAAGTATGTTTGATAACAATTAAAATATGTTCTGGCGTTGTCCCACATTTTTAAAACCCCTCTTCTGTGAATTCAATTTTTGGACCTAGGAACCCTAACACTTTAGTAACCATGTTACTGTTTTTGTGTTTCCAACGTCAATAGTGTATTATAATACAAGTTTTATAAAACAAAAATTGGCGCACGAGTGTGACATTAATTTTACATACATTTTCAAAATTGCGTGTGTCATCTTACAATCTAGAGTAGTTTTATCTTGGTAGTTGTCGTAAAATTCACAAATAGGATTGAGACGAGCCAATAGCGATTGAGATGTCATCCTTATTTGACACCAATATCATCAATCTTGGAAAACTAAAAGTTAGTAAAAGTTTGTGATCTAGTGTTTTCATAACGACACCGAAAACGGTTTCGTTATGAGTTTATAACGAACGCAAAGTAGAAAAAAGTATTTATTTTTTCAGAATGGGTACGGCATGTATGTGACAAGCTTGATGCATGTCTTTTCAACACCCAATGTTTAAAATACCTAAGCCGTACTTTTTTGGGATGTAGTGTATAATACGTAAATAAAAGTATTATTTACAGATTACATTTGTTGTTGGTGAGGAGGTATTTCATTTCAGTTAAAACTTGAGGAGCTAAAACTTTGAAATAAGGAGTAAAGAGAAATTGTGCTTATTGTGGCACAGGAGAAAAATTAAAATGCAATAAAATAGAATGATATTTTAAACGTTTATTTAAACAATGGGCTATAAATATTAACTATGCAAGCATGGATAAATAATGGAGACATTTCTAGTGTTTATGCAGTATGGTGCTGGTAGAGTTTTTCACAAAAGTGGCGAAATGCATTTGTCTGTGTTACTGTCAAGATTATGTTAAGACTATCTATTATCTGGCAATTAATGTATCACGCTGTCACCATATAATTATTAACTTTGATAGAAAGATATACGTAATCGTTATGTAATTAAATAATAAGAAGGGTAGTAAGTATTATAATGTTGATGACCTGTGGTTTTTGTATAAATGTACTACATAGAAAAAGTTATCTTAGAAGATATAAAAATTAGTCGGAGGTTCGACCCCTTCTCCCATATTGTATAATTATTCTATTTACCTTTTAATTTTGACATTCAAAGCAGGATGTATGTATATTTATTAATTTATTACTTACTGTAATATACATCTGTGGCTCCGTCGAAAAACTTTGGGATGTAGTGTTCTAGTACCGTTAGAGTAGTATTGAATTCTTCCAATACACCGACAACGGCATAATGCTGATCCACGGCCATTTTAGCCTTCTGTAGAGCAACATCTGTGTTGAACGGCGTGCAATCTTCATGGTGCCCGCAGAAAAACATAGATTGACGACGATGATCACCAATACCCTCCCTTGTTTCGCCCTTGATGTACCTACATTCTCTATCACCAGAGAGAACGCAGTGCTCAAAATCCTATTTGGAAGAAATCAGAATTAGATGGAAATTAGTACCTACGGTAATTAATTTATGTTTGCTTATATACCTTCTTTAACCATTTTGGATCTGGTAATGGAATGTCTGGGAAAGCTATCTTTCTTTCCACGTAATACCATGGGGCTCTAACGTAGTAATACCAGGATATGACTCGTTCAATTGGATCTCGAACCAGGTTCACGTATATTGGTTCAGGTATAGCAAATCTGTAAACGGATCATTTTCAATAATTGTTGGCAAGTCGAGAAACCCAAATAAAAACTTACTCTGAGAAATTGGTAAAACATACATGCTTGATATAAACACTTGGTTCGTCATATGAAGAGACCATAGCTGCCAAAGCAGCTTGGTCCTCTGGAGCAAGCCGGATGGTCTCAACACGTTGAACTCTATCCTGATGGAACTCATACTCGTTCCTCATGCTAAGCAGCCTAAGAAGTTCCATGAAGGTCTGAGATCCAACCTTTGGTACCCTGTTGAAGAACAATATATCCCTCTGCGCTTTTTTCGTGTTGTTCAGTTGGTATGGCTCCAGAGAAGTCATCTGAAACTGCGCCAGATCTTATCTTCAAGGTCAATGTCTTCAGGAGTATAGTAGGTCGTAAATGACAATAAAAATGTAATGCCTAAGTTGGCTGGAGGTAATTATTCGGCTTAAGAACCGTTAAATTAGTTTTTATAGCACCAGGAATGCATTGTCTCTGATTGCCAACGACTTGATGAGTGGGTAATTGTTTCAAGCTTGCATGGAAATGGATTTAGGTTAGATAATTTGTTCGTATGTTGTAATTTCTGTGGGTGCCAGTTACGGTGGTGGATTTTTGTTACAAGACAATTTCGATATGGATGAGTATTGAGTAAGTACATAATTTGAATTTTAACGCGTTTATAAAGTACGTTATGAATCATCTGTGACGTGTACGAATGAATCAGTTCGTTATTAATTGACAGGACAACATAGACCTATACAAAATAGACCTAGATCCAGTACTATGACTTATTGGTCAATTATGGAATTATGGGCACGACAACACCGCCCCTTAGCGGCCGCAATTTTGTTGGATTCACAGCGCTGCACAGTGTGGTATTTAACCCAAAAACCTGGCCAAAATAATTTTTTGCCTATAAGGTATCTAGATGTTTTGTCTTATTTATGTATAGCATTTTAACGTTTATACTAAGTATTTGAAGGTTAATAACTTAATAAACATAATAAAGCAGTACAAAATAGGGAAACAACCAAACAATTAAAAATTGTTCTTCACTGCAGTAGGTACACCTATTGTAAATTAATTACTGCTACAAGGTTTGTCATCAATATTTGTTTATTTCTATTACTGTGTGAAATTGACAAAAATATATACGGCATGTCCTGTTTAAATACGCAGCATAGACGGATTTAAAATTGAAAAATACATGTGGTTTCTGAGTTATATGAGATAATATTTTTGGGTCTGTTATGTTCTGAAATCCTGAAAAAGTTTTATTTTTAAGACCAGTGGTAGAGGAAGAAAATGAAAGTTTACACCAGTCGATATTCTGTATTGAAACGGCACATTCTATATTTGCTATTTTCCGTTCGATACATTCCTATCTTGACGTGACAGTAGAGGCAATTAAGACCCTATTTAACCATATTTATCACTATAAAAACTATTATTTTTAGTATTATTAAAAAAATTTCTAATACTTATACTGATTGTTTCCATGAAAAATTTGATCAACCATCAAGCTGAAGCGGTCGTTTTTTAGTGGTTTTACCCTAATACGCATGTTTTGAACCCGGATTCGTATTCCGCATAAACACATTTATCGAAAACGCCTAACCAGTTTCTATTGATAAGCTTACTATTGCCTCTCCTCAACAATAATCCATTCTAAAACTGTGAACTGTGTATGCGAGTAGGTGGTTTCGATGTATTTTCTTGCCCTGAATATGAATCCAATTCACTTCAAGCACCAAATTTCCAAGAAATTCACATACAAGTAAGTTTAAAGTTTTTTTCGGATGATTTTTAAGAGTCTAGGTCATCGGGGTTGCTTACTTGCTATACGTGATCCAAAACGGAAAACATACATACTGAACGGCTATTACAACATTCAAGATGGATTGAATATAAAATTGTCGATATCTCGATAACCGTAACCATTTGTATATAGCTAAATATGGTTAAATATGGTATATTGATTTCCGGGTGGAAACCGCGTTGAGGACTTTGAAGCAGTCGACGTTTCGCGCTCTGTTGCAAGAGGCATCTGCATGACTAAGTTATCGAAACAAGTGCTAAGGAGACCTTCAGTAAGAAGATCTTCAGTATCTTCTTAGCACTTGGTTTGATAACTTGGTCCTGAAGACGCTTCTTGCAACAGAGCGCGAAACGTCGACTGCTTCAAAGTCCTCAACGCGGTTTCCACCCGGCAATCAATATATCATTAACTCAGACCGCGGGTCTACTATCTAGATATGGTTAAATATGTTTTAAATTACATCTAATATCACGTTTTCAAGGAATTGCATCAAATTACATATAATCCCGAACATCAATTTTTGGATTTTACGGGATATCACAAAATATAATGTAAAATCACAAAAACCGCATCCGTACCTATCCGCAGCAGATTTTGCAGTAGTTGTAATGTCAAATATGTGTACTATAATTTGAACCACTTTCAAGAGCTCAATTAAGCTAAACTCTAAACTAAAACACTCAAATTCTGCATAAAACTGTTTTTTATAACTGGGAATGCTCTCGGCCATGCAATAAACAAAATTGTGGGTAAATTTTAATAAAAACAATGCCAAATGAAAGTCCTTACTTGGTTCTAAAGACGGTATATCCTTAAAACAGAATATTCAAACCGTTTTCAAGAGCGTCAACTTTAGGCTGACAAGGAGACGTGGCGCAGGGCTCAGGTGAAAAAATATTGCGGGCTTTTAATACATCGTTCCTTTACGTATCCGAGAAACTGGTTTACTTAGCAATTTAGAAATTTGATTTATGGCCAGCTTTTTGGGCCAAATATCCCAATGAGCGCTGTCGCGCGGAATTTGTAGGCAATTACCAACTAGAACTTGCAGATACCTGTAGTGTATCAAATACTTGTCAAATTGGTATTAAAACAAATTACAGCTGCTGATAACAATCAACTTTTTTGAATTTTATTTCTCTGTTTTTCAATTTGTGTTCTACACTCAGTTACTGGCCAATACGTTACATATTTGCAGTTTACTGGCTAAAATACATAATCGACTTACGCGCTTTACTAATGTTATTTTCTTCGAAATTAATTTGATCTTATTGTACTTATGAAATCAGCAATCCCAAATGGATATTGAAGTTACTCTTTCACTTCTTTCCCAGTATTTTTTTTTAAGTAAATGTCATTCTTGTTTCTTTTCGTATGGACCTGATTGTTTTGTTCAAGTCTTCAAGTAAAAACAAAAAATGCATACCTAACAATGCAACACTTTATGTCCCTCGATTAATTTAGCAAACCAAAATACGATGATTTATTCAACCTATTTTCTTTTCAATTTTGCTGAAATTATGTCTTTTGAAGTATCTCAAGATCTCAAAGAACGATTATTGTCGTAAAGTCACGTTATTTTTATATGCATTTGAAAAGTCACTAAGTCATGTCCAACAAACGATATCCGACATATAGATTACGTTCCGTTACGTGATCCTGGACTGCGATTGAATTAAATAAATACCTAGATAAAACGTGAATGTCATTGCCTACCTTTCCGGTACTCTGGAGCAGTTTCATCATTGTTTTCACTCTAGCCGGCGCGCTATCACCTGCGATTGAACAAATAAACATTATTGGTTGCTGGCTATTAGAAAGCACATTGTGGAGATATTGTTCTACTGTCGATACATAAAATAATGAATCCACTTCCGAGTTGAGTGAATACAGAGCGTACCTGATATTAGTTGATTGGCTAGTACAGTATCGTCCGGTTGCAACTTCATTTCCATTTCCCGTAGCCTGGTGTTCAGATCCCTGGTATGCAGGAAGAGAAAGAACGTCGTCGATAACGCTATGAGAGCGACGAGTTCACTAGACCTGGAAAATAAAAAAAATGTGCGTTCTATAATCGATGTTGTACGATTTGAGCGTAATATGTATGTTCATTCCATATAAGCGCTTATGAAGTTGTGTCACGTCTACTGTTACATGCATCATGCTACTATCATGGGAAAGTAAGATATCGCCTATGTTATAATTATCTTGTCCAAATTGCTAAATGTTTATATCCACTTAATACTCTTTCTTATAGATGGGTTTTTTCTCCAACGACTAAAATGGCATGGGAGATACAATCTAAACAGAACGTACAGCACATACCAAAAGTGGAAGTTTACACGAGATTACATTTCTTACAGTCATTTGGTGATACTTGTTTGGTGTTGGCTATTTTACTATTTTGCAGATTTTAAAGGTTTATTTAGTTTTCCACCTTCGTGCTTATAAAAGCCACATACGCGCTATAAGCATTTCTTGTTTGTATTCCAATAAAGCATCCTGCATCATTACACTTTTTGTGCTTCCTTTTCTACTGGAACTAAAACTCACCCGAAATAAAATGCATTTTTGAACAATTTTAAATGTTATCATCAAATGCACTGTAGACGCTTAAAACACAAACACAATAAATTACTAATTATATCTAATAGGGTATTTGACTGTATTAAAAATATGGCTTGTATTATAGTCATCCTAATAGATTACAGTTTAAGGAAACTAGTTGTCATTACTTATGTCGAAGTAATCTTTACAACAAAAAGTATTAGCCGCTATTTATTTCATTTTGATTTCTACGAGCCAGTCTCAACCACTTTCTTCGCAGTTTCAAATCTTGCGGAACAGCTACAAATAGTTTATCCGGAGTTTTTATTGACGCATTTCTGCATTGTGGATTTAACCTACCATTTATAACCCATTTTTATGTAGAAATTGTGAAAACAATACATCATACAACACAATTACCAAACGGCGACGAAGCCGATCCTTACACACCATATGGGCCGATTGGATATCTAGTATCGTGTGACGTCAATTGGCGGGACTGTTTGTGATTCAATTTTTAACGCTGATTTTTATGAAATATTGAGGAAATAATTACGAAAAATAATGCATTTACAAAGTAGAGTGAAGGAATAAACACACTAATAGCCGTTTTGCACTACGCAATTCTTGCGCAAAATATTACACCGGAAGTTGTTAAGCATCCCAAATCTGCAAACTGAAGATGGTTCAATTTCTAGGCGAACTAGTCAACATAGGGAATTTATTATGTACAATTTCTGTTGATGAAGTTGTTGTACCTACTTACTGCACAAATTGTGTACTAAATTGCGCACTAAATTGCTTAGTGTAAAACGGCTATAAGATGGTTTTCCAATAATAGTCAAATATCCTATTATGAGGTTGAAGCTACACGTGATGTTCTTAATTATTTCTAACTAATTTCAAGTTCTATAATATCACATAATTAGTAAAAGGACATTGCAAAAAGAACCAAAACCCAAAAAGCATTGGTTTATTTCTTAATAAAAACTTGGATTGACCGATGTTTTTGTACAGCTGTACACGTAAATATGTACAGTAATTTCACCAAATGCAAGAAAAATTACTTTTAGAAGTGCAATGTGTTAAAAATTACTTTTCAAAGTTTATTGGTATAAAGAGCTATAGCTATAAGTTTTGTAAAGCTTTCGACGCTTTCATTAATGTTTTCTGTTTCCGATCCATGGAATTTGTCTGAGTTTGTATCGCAATATACGATTCTTTATACGGAAATTTGCTTCACGACCAACTTTCCAGGACCGTATCTACGTCGTATAGCGAGGCAGTATAAGTGTATTTTTTGAAAAGAGTGCTTTGGAACTGAATATTTCTGGAGTTTTAAGTTTGGATAGAAATTATAATTATGGTAGTGTGCTTGAAATTGATTGAGGGACCAAATCTCGGATGCTGATATATTATGCACAGAAACATTTATTATTCATCTCTTCTAATTGATTTTTACTTTATCATACGCAGTATGCTAAAGTATTGTAATCATGCCGAAAAAAAAAATTGAGATTTTAGCGGAAATAGGTCTGTTTGGGTCCCCTGAACATTTTTGACCAAGGTACAAAAAAATGTCTGTGTGTGTGTGTGTGTGTGTGTGTGTGTGTGTGTGTGTGCGTGCGTGCGTGTGTGTGTAAACGATTTTTGTGGCGATGATTCCGGAAAAACTACTAAAGGTATCGGGACGAAAGTTCATAATTAGAAGTTTCATGACCTAACTTAGAGCTGAAAAGCTTTTGGTTAAAAAGGGTCCAAAGGAACTGGTAGTTTATTCTAAGCCTTTTTCAAGGATTTTGCAAATGAGCCGCTATTTCTCTAATTTCGTCAAAATAGTTAAATAATAAATTAAAGTAGAGGAAATTCTGAATAATTTATGCCTATGTAATATTTTGGTAAAATTAATAGTTTAGCTTTTTAGGTTATTCTAAGCCTTTTTGAAGGATTTTGGAAATGAGCCGCCATTTCTGTAATTTCGACAACATAGTTCATTAATAAATTAAAGTAGAGGAAATTTCGAATAATTTATGCCTATGAAATTTTTTGGTAAAATTAATAGTTTAGCTTCAAGAGCACATTCTATTTGATCGAGATCGGTCGCATCTGCATTGATATGAAATTACATAGTAGCCAGGATTTTGACAAATATTTTTTTGTGTTGTCACATTCGAAAACAGCTGATCTCATCAGAGGTTGGAGAACCACTATGGAACGTTGCCGCTGTAGTGCGTCAAATTTTAAAATACAAATTTCAAATAAAGTAAGATCACCAATTTGATTATTTGTTGATAAGAAATATCAACCCGTCTTTATATCTAATTCCAAAAACGATACATTGAGAAAATTATAAATAAAGTATAGCGATGAGTGTAGTTTTATTTTAGTATTTTGGTAGGGATGTGTCATGAACAAATATAAATCTGTCAGAATTTTAATTACCTTTTTAAGGTGCGTTTTCATTAGTGATAATAGCAGTGGTAGCAGACGCCGTTATAGTATTTCCAATAGAAAATTGATAGTGACTCATGTTTATGCACATGCAAACTAATATGTGTCATTATCACGATATGTAAGAAACACTATAATTTCGTATTCTACCACCGCCATTAGCTACCATTACCTACTAATCGGAACGCACCTTTAAACTTGACGTTTCGTCAATGTGGTACCAAACTAGCATTTACTATACAGAAATCATTTATTTTTTTTAAATACGTATTTCTTAAAAAGCAACACAATAAACGTTGATGTCGCTCCTGCCAAAAACTAGATAGCCGACTCGCTCATATGCGACGGCGACACTCCGCCTTCGGTGACGCGCCGCATCACCGCTCGTCGCGCTATTCCGTACTTTCGGCATTTGTGACATAAATAACTATTATTCTAATGACGTAGTGTAGGTAGTGTCAAATGCTGATGATTTGTCATCGGTTTCATGAATGAGTAAATACTTCAAAAATTGTTATGGTATATGATACAGCTATTTTAACTACAACTTTCATATACCCAATGTACCTGCTGTTTTCATTTTCTCAGTTTAAGTGTATCATCGTGAATTTTCCTGACGAATCTGCGAACAATGTGGCGATTTTGTTCCATTAAACGATCTAGTGAAACTGAAACCTCAATAAATAGCTTCCCTGCATTGTTGTAGGCTCTGGGTTATTAGCCTGGTATTAAACCACAATGACAAATTACCATCTGAGAAAAAACCGCACTAGGAAATTGCTGTACGTATAATCTCCGACACGTAACCGGAATAGGTCTTACCAGGTATTAAGTACCTCCACACGGCAGACCGTCGCGGTTGACGTAAAATTTATGCCAATTACCACTAGCAATTTCAGATATCTCAGTATATACATTTACAATTTCTTACGCATTACGTAAGGACAAACTGTATCACGTACTATGCATATTGATGGTAGTCTGATGTTTGCAGTAGCGTACAGAATTTTCTGAAGCAGGATTTACAATATTTTTTCTTTCTAAATGGACTAATAGAACCTTTTACCTAAGGTGACCATTTTTTCCAGCTTAAAACTAGGGCTTTTCAAATAGGTCAGACAGGAACAGTAATTCAGTAGTAAAATAGTCGCTCTTGTAGAATATAACTTAACTTTTCATTTTGTATAGCTTTTTTACCATAGCACACTAAATGTGGGGTATGTTTATCTTATTTTTTTAAATAAATGGAAGAATGCAATAAAAGGTATCACATTGTGAAAGTAATGTTCGCAAATATTTATTTTGGATAGTTGAGTACGTAGAGAGTAGAGACGAGATTTTGGAATCAAAGTAATAAATAAACGTCAATAATAATAAAGTAATAAAAATAAAGTAATAAAGTGTATTAGTCAAATAAAACGGTAAAAAAGTAAAAGAACCAAGACCAAATATTGTTCATCATTGAAATAACACGTTCGGTAGGTGCATTGGTTCCCGGTAGACAAAGACAAGATTCCACCAATTTGCCAATATTTTTGTAGCAAACATTATTTTCATTGAAGACTGGGAAGCATTCAAAACAAGCCTAGAGCAGAACATCAACTTATCAGTTTCACTCAAAACTCCCGAAGAATTGGAAGACGCAGTGCAGAGTTTCCACGGCGATATACAGGAAGCTGCGTGGTTAGCTACACCCCAAATAAGTTACCATATCAAGAATAGCAAGATCTATCCTTTAGAAGTCAGAGAATTGATAGCAAAAAAGAGAAAAGTTCGCAAACGCTGGCAAACTACAAGAGACCCCATAGTTAAGACAGAACTAAATAATATGGTATGGAAACTTCGCAAACTTACCGAAGAAATCAAACAACAAACTATTGGTCGGCATTTGGAGGGGCTAAGCAATGACTCTGCTACGGACTACTCTCTATGGAAAACCACCAAAAACATAAAGCGACCGATAATGCAAATTCCCCCGATAAGAAAGGAAGATCGATCTTGGGCCAGAAGTAACAAGGATAAGGCCGATATCTTTGCCGATCACTTGGAAAAGACATTTACACCGAATGAAACTCATACCCCTGAACTTTCCGAGTCGAACACCTGGACAGCACTGGCGTCAAACCCTATACCCCATATTTCACCAAAAGAACTAATGACCGAAATCAAAACCAACCTCAGTTCGAAAAAAGCACCGGGATTTGACCTGATATCAGGACCCCTGCTGAAGCAGCTACCGAGAAAAGCCGTGATAAAGATGTTAAATTTGTTCAACGCTGCACTTAGGTTAAGATATGTGCCCTCATTCTGGAAAGTGGCTGAGGTCATCATGATACCCAAACCCGGTAAACCGCCAAATGATGTAGCCTCCTACAGACCTATATCTCTGTTACCAACCATTTCAAAACTGTTTGAAAAATTACTTATCAAGAGAATATACCCAATTCTTGAGAAAAATCAAACTATTCCATCACATCAATTCGGCTTTCGAGCTCGACATTCAACAATCGATCAGGTACACCGAATTACCGATGTTATAGAAAAGGCTCTTGAAGAAAAGAAAATTTGCTCAGCAATATTTTTAGACGTGGCTCAGGCTTTCGATTAGGTGTGGCATGATGGACTCTTCGAGAAACTGGAACAGCAGCTTCCTAGTGAATATACAGAACTGTTAAAATCATATCTGAAAGATCGCCACTTCAGGGTGAAACAGGATGACGAATACTCCTCGCTACGCAATATCAATGCCGGAGTACCACAAGGAAGTGTATTGGGACCACTTTTGTACCTACTGTATACTTATGATATTCCTGTTCCGGGAGAAACCACAGTGGCAACATTTGCAGACGACACGGCTATTTTGGCGATTAGTGACAGTGTCGAAGAAGCAACTGAAAAATTACAGATAGCTGCAAACAAAATCAACCTTTGGACAAAGAAATGGCGCATCAAACTAAATGAAGGAAAATCCACGCATGTAAACTACACCAATAAGAGAGTTAACTATATTCCAGTAACCATTAATGGGACCGATATTCCATACGCGGATACAGCGAAATACCTTGGCATGACACTGGATGCCAAGCTTAGATGGAAAGTACATGTCAAGAAAAAGCGGAACGAACTCGACCTAAAATTCCGAAAAATGTATTGGCTAATGGGACGGAGGTCAGCCCTGTCAGTGTAAAATAAGCTCCTACTATACAAGCAATTATTAAAGCCAGTATGGGTGTATGGAATACAGTTATGGGGATGCACTAAGCAGTCCAATATAAACCTCATTCAGAGGTTCCAAAATAAAGTTCTAAGGGCCATTGTTGGTGCACCATGGTACATCAAAAACACCAGTCTTCATCGGGACCTTCGCATGGAGATGGTAACTAGCGAAATATCAAAATTTTCTAAGAAGCACGAGGATCGTCTACTCCACCACGACAACTTTGAAGCCATCCAGCTGCTAGACAACAGTGCGCTAGTGCGTCGGCTGAAAAGAACTAAACCATTCGAACTAGTGCGGGAGTGATTAAAAGCAGAGCACCCGTAGTGTATTCACAGTATGTGAAAAGTGAAAACAAGTGTAAGTGAAAACAACCGCCGTCTACTTGAGTGGTAAAAACTGTCAGACTAAAACAACTGGAGCCATTGGGCAAAATTGTAAAAATACTCATTATTTTATCAGTTTAGGTTAAATGAAAATAACTTGTTAGTCATTGACTAGGTGTTATGCCACAAACACTCTGTGTTTGCACAAAATAAAAAAAAAAATTGAAGACTGAATATTTTGATCCATCTGTTGGATACTGGTAAAGAATTTTTCTTCCAGTGAGTAATTTTTTCATCTGTACAGTAGCGTAAGACGAAGCATATTTTATCAAACAGTTTATCTTCTATTAAAATGATTTCAGAAAAATGCTGAATAGTAATCACTGTAAACTTGTATGTTGTTGTGGGTGGGAGAGTGTTTAACAAAATCCAGCTGAATTTGTCAGTATGTTTAATAGGTCCTTCCCATTCTTCTAGATATTGAACACACGTCTCATAAAATTCCACTACTTTTCCTTTGACATGCCTTTTAACGTGCTTTCTTCGTCTAGGTGTTTCAAATTTTGCCGCACCAGAGAAACCAGTGGTGAGAAAACGTTTGTCTTTCTATCAAATAATTTGATCTTTAATTCCCTGTAAATATTGCTTGTTTCTATTATAGAAATATCTATTATGACGACGCGTTATGCAAAAAATAAAGGCAAAACTCGCGGGTCGAATGGCTCTAGTGGTAGCGCGTTGGCCTACTGATTAGTCGGTCCGGGGTTCACACCCAGGACCAGCCGAAAATTCGTCCGCCGTCTTTCGGAACAGACGAAAAACCGTGGGCCCCGGAAACCAGTTGAACATCTCTGGTTGTCGACATTACTGTAGTGAGGCGAAAGCTCAAAGGGCCAACTGTGGCCTAGGAGCTGCGCGGAAAAACCGCTCCCTACCATACATACATACAAAGCCAAAAGTCTGTCTCTGGGTTATCAGAATAGTTTTTGATAATTGTTTTGGTTTCTTCTCATTTGACGCAAAATATGATTTAAGGCCTAAAACAATTCATTTTGTGTACTGGTTACATTTTACGACTAACCAGGACAAAGACTAATAATACAGTACTGTACTGGTAAAATCAGTACCTATGGTCACCTTACTTTTACCATTAATAAGTGGATTCTTGGTTCTTAACTATAAGAAATAGGTATATTGGAAGACAGTTAATACATTGCAAATTAATTAATACATTTCGTATAAACATTTGGCCAAGATGGTTCCAGCTCGTTTAGCTCTTATCTTCATAAAAACTCAAAACTGCTACCGCCATTCTGAATACGACAACCTTCTATAGTTTTTCACGGATTTATATGATATACAGGGGCCTACTTCATTAATCAATCAATCAACCAACAACAAAGAGCCAAAATAATCAGAAGTTCATATATACATATATACTCTTGTGAGTCAATAAATAACGCAAATATTTTATTTGATACTTAAACAACATGTTTATGCCTCTTCCAATAACGATATTACCGTTGTCACAAAAGAATTGCCCTACATAATTAGCTTAATTTTGCACACACGGTTATTTTGATATTTGTTTAATTTTTAGGGTTTATTTTGGTCCTTGTATATGTTTACCTTTGTGATGGTTGGCATTATTTTTGTAATGATTATTTTATTTAACGGGGGAGGAGTGAGATGATTGCTATTGCTCTGTTTATGGGATCAACGTTATTGCGCGTTGGTCTGTGAGAGACAACACGTAATCTTATCACATGTGATACTTTTTAATGGTATTTATTCCCATGCATCTAAGGATATTCTTTGGTAATAGATTATGACATTTGTCATAAACTGTGTAGTATACTGCTGAGCGAGATTATTATTGTTTTGGGGCAACTGCCTTATCATTACAAATTTCATTTAGCTTGTCGTGTGATCCCTTTTTCTCCTAATATGAAGTCAGGGAGGGTAAGTTTTAATAAATAGGTGAGGCGTCGATTCGTTGGTATCCAGAAGAGAAAAAGGGCGGTTTGAGATGTAAAACAAACCAGTCCGCAAGCTTCCCGCTTCCTCAATATTAAAATGTAGTTTTTGGTGTGTGCTTTTGTAAATGGTAAGCCGATCACTACTTCCTTACTTTGTGTTTATTAATTTAATGTGTTTTGTATAACTCCTCAGAATATTTGGTAGATTTAGAGTTTCATTTCATTGTTTTAATTCGTTTGTTTTAATTGAAATAAAGTTTTACGTATTTTGATTACCTTTTATTGAGTTCAATAGTGATTATCATGGTAGGAGTAATGAGGTTTGTCTGATAAAATGCTGGATTCGTCCTATTGCAAGAACTTACGTCAAGCAGCGCCGACGCCACCGCTGTCGCTGTCGCTCGGTCCGTGGCGCTACCCTAAAATCGCGACTAGTGATGGGCAAATACCCGGTATTTGTTTTTTAGGTTATGGGTAATACTACATGCGTAATAAAAAAAAAATTCAAAAATATCTAACGATTAAATACATGTATTAACGGATTATCCACCGTTTCTTCCAAATGCATTCCCTTTTGTACGCCACTGACAGGAAGTGCATAGTATACTGTTAGTTTCACACAGCTATTTATTTATACCGACCACTAGGATTAGAGGAATCATCATACAGGCGCAATTTTAATGCAAGAGAAAGGATTTATGCAATTAGTAAGCCGGAGGAAAGCAATAAATTGCCGGGAAGCGTTTTAATTTATTTATTGCTATTTTTACGATGCGTCTAATCGGATCTGAAGAGGGCCTGTAACTAAGAAGACTGATTGCCGGTGGTCGTTAGAGCGTAAAATAGCGTATTGACTATTGAGTTTTATAACTGTCGATTATGCCGGCAAATGTTCTATTGTTTTCACGCGGTCTTTGCCGGCAGAGCTAATTTACTGATTGTGACTTCGCAAAAGAAGCAAGTAATGCGTACGCTCAGATTTATGTACTAACAGTTCCCGATTTTTATTGTTCTATGGAAACCGATGAATAATGTATGATTCTGTTAGGCTTATTTGGCTTCTGATTGATTGTTTTATAATTGGCGACGGAAAACCTTCTGTAATATCATTCATTCCCTATTTAAGCTAGACAATTTTTGGTATTGAGTTATAGCTAGTAGTTTCTATAAATTTAAATGGAGCAGACTGATGAATATAGGGAAAGGAGGAAGCCCGGGAGCAGAGAATGCGCATTGGCAATTAATTTTCTCGATGAGTGCAACAACAGTCTGCCTTATATCGAGCAAATTGAACAATTACTGTTTCTCGCTGCAGAGATGGATTGGGTACAATTTTATTGTGAGTTTGGCATCCGATGCAATTACAATATTACGGAGATAAAAGAATTGCAAATATTATCTTTAAAGCGGAACCAGAATCCGAGCCTGATCCTACTAATGTTTTTAGTATAGTATATTTTACACTGCACTAATTTCATTGTACTGTTGACGTGCTGCAGAAATGCCAAGAAGGCAAGGAAATTATGCTGACCACACCAACAGAAGTAGAACGTAATTTAAAACGAAATTAATACCAAGCCGCAGGTTATGCCCTGATAACTGGAGAGACTTGAAAACTTAAGCAGCTCCAAGGAAGACTATAGTACAGCTTATGAATCTGATCACTGATGCCTTCAGTCTAAGGTATGGCCCCAAACTTTGGAAGGTAGCTGAGGTGATCATAATACTGAAGTCCAGGAACCCTCCACACGAAACTACGTCTTATAGACCTATCTTCTTGCTGCCCATCATCAAAAATTTAAAATCTTTGAAAAATTGTTACGCAAACATTCAAGCGAATAATCGAAAGACATGAAAGACTCAAAGACTTTACAGCATGACATTTCCTTAAGCAAATAAATGCGGGAGTACCGTAAGGTTGTATTTTAGGGCCGTATTTTTACCTACTACCTATACCATAAGCGACCCCCCAGGATTAGCGGATAATACTGTGGCAAATATGTGATGGTAGCAAGGTTAAGCGCTTGTTGTAAGTGTTGGTTTCAAAAGCAGAGACAGTACTACGTAGTGCGTAAGAAAAGTGACTAGTATACCAGGTCTAACAATGTGATATAAATGGTTGGGTTATATAGGGTCATTATAAATGATTGTAGTCGACGTATGCCATGAAATAAAATGTAAATATTCATGGTTGCCGCTCTATTTTAATGGAATACTACTGTTCTACACACAAAAGTTATATTGGTTACATAACCTATTTCATGTTTGACAGTTCTTTGGGTATAGCGGCACAAAACTATTAACATTGACACAGCCTACTTCGACTACAATCATTTATAATGACCCTGTATTAGTGAAAAAAGTTAGAATTATATCAGTAGTCATTACTCATTAGTCTGACTAGCTTGTAATGCATTTATTGAATAAAAAAGGACTTCCGTAGACGATAGGTGCTTTTATAATGAAAGGTTATTATAAAACAGCAAACTACTGTGGTGTTCTATAATGTCACTTTGGCTCATTGAAGAGCTTTTAAACAGCTTTGAGCCCCATAGATCATTCCCAAAACCTTCATAGATCAAATAAATGTGCATAGATTTATGTTTAAAACAAAAATCGGCGTTAAATAACGTCGATGTCTTTTTTTTTGTTCTTGCGTTTGTTAGCTTCTTAGTAAACGTGTTGGATTAACTTGAATATGACTACTTCTATCTGAAAATAGTTACGACACAAATGCGTAAATACGATATTATGCTTATACTTCGACGTTATAAGTAATCATACTAGTAAGTGCGGTATTTATAAACGATAAAATGCTGGGTTCAAAATTTACAATTTCATTATAAATGCTGAGCATAAAGGTAGTCATATAAAAAAATCACAAATTTGCTGGCATATGGGTCGTAAGAAACCTAATCAAAATTGGCAAATTTTTGTAGAATGAAATAATAATTAACATTGAATTTAAAATATTAAATTTAATATCAGGTACACCAAATTAAACACTCCGGCCCCTCCACCAAAATTCAAATACTGTTAAATTGTACAATAACACCGCCGATTTGTATTAATGGTCTGTGTGCTATACATTTTGTATTAAAAGATTTACAAAGTAAATGATATATATATGGGATAAAATATTAGTATCAGAATGCTTCAAAACGAAATATGGGGCCCATAAAAAATAACGTGCACACAACATTCAGATTCCGAGTATTCAATGATTGTTGTTAGTGCCTTAAATATTGGCTTCATAGCCCACCCCCTCCAATAAAAAAAACTGTTTGAATTTATTGTAATTCAATAGTTATCTTATTATTAATTAACAGCACCTCATAGGTACTTGTGTATAACCCCTAGTCTGATGACTATCTAGCTATATGAATCTAACCTAAATTGCCAAGTATAAAAGGTGGTATTAAGTGTTCCCCATTGGTGTAACTTAAATTTAGTTTGGATGCTGACGCTTTAGACCTTACACACTGCACGTTGCTCTGTTTTGTTCATCTAGCACTCACAAAACACTGTGCTCTGCTTTTGTAACATCACTTCACTAACTCTAAAGAAGCTGGATTGCCTCGACATTCGTGAGGCGAAGAAGTCTGTTTTGATCATTCTCGGCAAAATTTCCAATTTCATTGGAAATTCTAATTCCTAATTCCATCTCAAGATCCCTGTGGAGATTTTTGTTTCTTATATACCAAGCTGCACCCACGATGTTTCTTAGCACCTAGTTTTGGAACCGTTGAATGATGGTGATGTTGCTTGGCTTAGTGCAGCCCCACCGTTGGATAGTAGGAGTTTATTATATGTCGACAAAGCCGACTTCCTACCAATAAGCCAGTACATTTCTTTTGTATCTTATGCCCAATTCTTCTCGTTTTTTTTTTAAACATATGCTTTCCAGCGGAGCTTGGTCTCTAGCCTCATACCGAGGTATTTTGCGGTATTCGAGTACGGTACGGTGGTGTTATGCGCTTGTTGGTAAAATTTATATGAACGGTTTTGGTTTCTTTCAATGTAATTAGCCATCGTTGCATCCAATCACTAATATCGTTGACAGCATTCTGCAGTTTTAGTGTTGCTCCTTTAACATTTGTATCTACTGCCATGATAGCAGTGTCATCAGCAAACGTGGTAACGGTAACACCATCTTGTTGCGGAAGATCATGTGTGTATAGAAGGTAAAGAATTGGGCCAAGTACCCTACCTTGTGATACTCCAGCTTTAATACATTTAAGAGTTGAGTACTCATTATCTTGCTTTATACGGAAGTATCTGTCAGAAAGATTTGATTTTTATAGTTGGTTATACTCGAAGAGTAGACCTTCGTGCCAAACTTGTCGAAGGCTTTTACACCATCCAGGAATATAGAGGAGCATACCTTTTTTTCTTCTAAAGATCATTCTATTATCATTGTTATTCTGTGCACCTATTTAATTGTCGAAATTTGGTTCTGAATCCAAACTGATGAGCGGGTATAATGTTTCTTTCATCAAAAACTGGCTTCAGTCGTTTTGCAAGTAGTTTTTCAAACAGTTTTGACAATGTGGGCTGTAAAGAAATCGGCCTGTAGGAGGATGCTTCATTTGGTGGTTTTGCTGGGTTAGGAATCATCACTACCGCCGCAGTTTTCCAAATAGTTGGCACATATTTAAGCCTAAATGCTGCGTTGCAGAGGTTAGTTATCTTAACTATGGCTTTTTTAGGTAATTTAAGATCTCATCTGTTATTAGATCAAACCCAGGTGTTTTTTGGTTTTTATTTGTTTAATTTCATTTATTACCTCTTTCGGTGTAACGCAGATATTCGATTTCCTTCGATTATTGTAGAATTAGTTGTTTCTTCCATACTTCTGTCTTCATTTGGAGTGAAGGATTGCTCCCAGTAGTCGGCAAAGACTATGGCTTTGTCTCTGTCATTTCTAGCACAGGTTCCATCCGTTTTTTTTTTGTAGGCGGAAGTTGGGTAATTGGTCGCCCTTTAGTTGTCCTTAAGTCGCCTTACATAGAGAATAATCTGTGCTTGGTAAAAGGCACTTAATGCAGATTCCGAGTATTCAATGATAGCAAACACTAGCATTCAATAATAATGAACATACTATTTTTGTTAGGACACAAATTAGTTGAAACGAGATTAAAGTGCGCTCACGTCACACACGACGCCAAACTATTTCTAAGTAAGTTTTATTCGAAAATTTTGACCTTTCTGATTGTTGCTAGTGCCTTATATATTGGCTTCATAGCCCACCCCCTCCAATAAAAAACCTGTTTGAATTTATTGTAATTCAATAGTGATATAAATAATATATTTGCTATTGATGATATTACGTATGTATCCGCGTTGATTTAGTTTCGAGTTATGATTCCTCAGGAAAATAAAACACTTAAAATACCATGACCTTTTGAAATAAAATAAGTTTCAAAATTGAGTAAGATCTCCTATTACTTAAGTCATATTGATTTGAATGAAGGTATTCTAAAAAATCATAAAAAACAAAATATAATGGATTTTTCGGTATTTCTCTACTACAGATTTCACCATAATTTCACCAATGAATTTTATCTTCTACGCAATTATCTACGTTTTCTAAACAAACCAATAAGTATCCAATTATCTGTCCTTCCTAAAAGTAATAACTCAAAAAACTATTTACCTGTTTCACTCAAGTAAATTGCACACGAACCTTTTAATTTCTACAAAATAATTACATGCGATTAACTTACTGGAATATATCACTATTAGGTACGTAGGTAAATTTAGCGCACCTATTAAAATTGCAATTATATGTTGACAATCCCTAATAGCATCCTTTCGCTTCTAAGTGCCAAAAGTTAATTTATGGTTCACACTTACCTCGAAAGTGTAAACGCTTTCAAATTTCGATTTTCGTGTACGCGCAAAAAACATAACCAGGTGTTGCTTATATGCGATTAATTCCAATGGCGATGCTTATAACTCATTGCGTAAGTATGTCGGTAACATATCGACATATTTGAGCAGAAAGGAAAGCAGAGTTCCTGACAGATATACCAGAAAGGTGTGGCTTGGCATCATCATCATATAAGAGTGCAATTTTAACGTTAGTGTCTGGTATTACAGATGTGTTCTAGTTACGATTCCATTCTCCGCTAATTGGTACATCATAGGTCTCTTGCTATAATATAGTTAGGTACAAGATTTAAGAGTTTCTAATAGACAGAGTGAATCTGGGTTACTTAATCAGCACAAAAGTTATATGTCTTTCACGAGATATTCGTTTAATTATAAAGTAAAAAAGCACCTAAATGGTAATTTCAAATTTTGTTTTGTATAGAGTAGAAGATACAAATATTCAAAGAGAAACTAATATTTACATAGGTTTTGTTCTTTATTCATAGCGGTGCGAAGAATTGCTGTATATATAATGGTTTTTGCAAATAAGAGAAAAATATGGTGGGTTGATTTTCTTTAAAGTGTGCATACTTAACACTCTGACATTATAAGAGATGTGCGACATGTGAAAAAGGCGAAAAGTTCTTGGAATAGTAGTTATAGCCTGACAAAAGCCTGTTCTTGTTCAAAATAACTCTAAATTTGTTTAAGTAAATTTGAAGAAAGTTGAAATTCTGTATGTATTTTTTTAAATTGATATTTTTGCGGTACATGGATTTTGAAAATTAAAAGTGTGCAGGGCGTAACGGAGTACCCATGTCAGCTTAACATATCTTCTCAACGACTTTAATGTTAGTAGTTTTGATTTTCGGAACATACCGGAAGTAGGCATAAGTGAACTCAGGGTTACAATTTAAAATGAGGAGCTAGGTCATGTGTGTTATCATTGGATGGGTATTCGAAAAAGGACCTTTTGTTCGATTTTTTCTAAATCATTTTGTTTAATAAATATGTACTTGGCATACCGGCTGTATCAGATTACCTTTTCTTTTCTTACATGACGTTATAGAGCTTCAGGCTTCAGGCTTCAGGCTAGCAAGCCATAACTATATCCCTGCAGTATTTAATTATATCGATGTTTATTTCCTCCTGTATGAAAGTTTAGATAGATATCTTTGAATTCGGACTGAAATGTTTTCTATCACATAAAGGTTCCAAAAAATGAGGTTAACGTCGCTGATTTGTAAATTTATTGCGGTTGAAGAAATACCCTAGAAATTAAAAAAAAGTCTCAAAGTAAACACGAAACTTTGTAACTTGTACTAAACTTTCCATTCACAAAATCCAGTTTCCCAGTGCCCACTTCTAATTGTCACTTGTTATCTAAAAAAAAATATGCGTCTATCATATTCTAACAAAATGTGTTACTGATGTTGCAGTAGACTTGCAGCTAAACAAAGAAAATTATATTTCATAGTAATCTTAAATATTAATCATGTATTTCAAAATCAGGCTTTCTGTTTGTATTCCGATTTCAATTTTGGGAATAAATACCTTGCTTTTTGTTTGATATTGCCCTTTATTCGTTGTTTTCATGGCTGTCTACTCAAAATTTTTGTTGTATTTAAGTTCATTATGTAGACTTAACATTAGATTCTGAACAAGTATTTTTTGTAATAACTTTTTACGAAATCCCTACTACATTTTAGATTTTTTTTTTAAATTTAGGCGCCACTGCCTAGTATTTATACACTACTATGCAGTGGCAATTTTCTTCATGTGTTAGACGGAAATGAAATGGTAATGGTCAAGTAGCCCCTTTCCACTAGATTTTAAGTTGGCATTGCAAAGAGAAATGAAAAAGGAGAAACGACCTTGGAAAATGAGCCACAATTCTTACTACTAAAATGATGTTCAAAACTGTTAATTAAAATGAAAGTAGTACTACTGAATAGAATTAGGGAATAGAGCATTCACAAACTCCATCAACAAATTCCTAGATTATTCAAAGTTTTCTGACTCGATATAAGTTGTTGTTAGTAAAATTTAATGCGAGCACAGGTGCAGTAAAGTCAGCCTTTTTAGGTTAATTATTATGCACCTACTTTATGTTAATTATAGCTTTCGAAGCTAGCATTAGACCGAACTGACAATTAAATCAAACAATAATTAATATACTATTAAGTAATTGCCAGTTGTTCGATAGCTATGTAACTTATATGCTTATATGGTGTAACTCTTATGGCGTATTATTCAAACTATAGAAGTTTTTGAAACAAAAACTAGTAAGAAAATTATCTTCAGCTGGGGTGTAGTTAAAATACACCCACCATAAAATATTTTCAAAAAAATCACGTAAACCGACTTTACCCATTCACGAACTTGTCCTTACTTTTTAAGAGATTTTTTTTTATTTATACATTTCTCGGAAAATTTTATTCTTTATAAAAGTTGGCGGCTTTTATCAAACCAAAACACCAATAGTTAAAAATGTAAATTTCGGTGCTATATACCGTGCGATTCGGAATATATGAATTTGTGATAAGAGTTGAGTAGGTACCTTTATTTCCATCATTATCGATAAACTTTATTTGGAAATGTTGTTTAGAAGTAAAAATTAGGGTGTTACAAATGTTGTATCAAAATGAATATACCATCACCACAGTAAATGTGGGGAGTATAGAAATGTTAACAAAAACAGCAAATAACACGACAATCACAACACGTCAAGCGTCAAGATAATGTGTATCAATCATCGCAAAAAGTGCCGCTTTCTCTAAAACCGTTTGTAGTTCTGCGACAGCATTTCTACAACAAAACTGCATTAAGCTAAACAGTGAAAATAGAGATAAGCTGAGCATGTCAGAGACAATCAACTGAAATTATTCTTCATTAAATTCACATCTGGAAACATCTCCAGTTTGTAGCGTAAGTGTAACATGGCGGCGAGATAGTGTACCGGTCTCCTGCGTAGCCAACCGTTTAGGAACTACCGACCTTATCGAGCAATCGGTGCAGTCTATTGTTTTTAGGAGAGCAGACAGGATTGCCGTTAGCGGGAAAAGCTTCTTGGAAAATAGGTTACGGAGTAGTACGGTACTGCATAACATAACACTGGATGGTGCTGTAATGAAAGACTAATGAGTACAATCTCATCGCAAACTTACAGCAAATCTTAAGTGCGGTTACTTAATTATGTAATAGAGATACTATTATAATGAATTAATTAATGTATGAACGGTTTTATTGTGGATTTTTTCTTATTTTTATTTGTAGTATAGGACGTTGTGTTATCGAATATGGAACAGAAACAATGTCTAGCATTCGATCAAGTTTAATTTAAGTTTTTCAATATATCATTGGGACGATTGGAGTCACTTCAAGAACAAGAATTCTTAGCTACAATTGAAAATAAGTTATCTCATACAATATAAAATAAGATAATAAAAAATCATTGATAATTCTCTGTATATAGATGATGTTTTTATTACTACAGATTGGTGCCAGTAGAATAAAGTACAGGGGGTCATATAGAATGATTATACGCAAAAATTTCCCGGGAGGAAGAAAGTTGATCAAAATTTGTAGCACAGTGATAATTTCCAGGTAGGAAGCTTTATGTTACACCTGCCTATGCCACTTTTAGAGTTCATCTACTTCACAGTTCATGCTACGATTTAGATTTAGAAGCCGGTTCAAAATACAGTTTGATTTTTGCATAACGGAAAACCTGTATGACGTGTATAGAGGTAAAATAAAGTAAAACATCAACATCCATGGAGCAATGGTATGCAACCAAAGTAGGATGTATTCGCACGAAACCAGATTCCTAAACCAATATTCGAACTGTTCCTGCATACATTTCTGTACGGGCGGTGGTCCTAGTGTATATAGGAAAAGATATAACTTTACATTTTTATTTCTGGTGGACCCTTTCAATTTGTTCTTTTCCATTCTTACTTCCGTGCCCCGAGGGGTTCAAAATAGGTTCAACTTGACCGTAAAAAATTATATAAATAAAAATAAACTTTTTGTTTTTCCACAGTAAATTTTCATACGACAGTTATCAGATTAAACTAAATAAAATAATAGTTTAACGTTTAAATAAATAAATAAATAGTATATACAATAAACTAAGCTAAGCGACTAGCTTGAACAACAAAGAACAAAATCGAACAAATGTAAACAGTTTCTGGTATGGTTTATTATTCGTACAATGTAAATCTAAAAGCAGAAATTCCAGATTAGGAATTGGTCTGGGTTTTGAGAAAGTAAAGCTCGCTCAAAAGCTAGAGCTGAAGTCAAAATTTCTGCCTTCATATTCAGATTGTACGGAAAAGAGCATACCAGAAGTAATTATCACTTGTTAGAAGTTGTTCATTGTTGGTCAGGATACTCACGTAACTTAGATTATTGTATTTTATTGACAAACTAAGTAGGCTACTTGAAAATATGTCAAATTATACACCTCTAGACTAAAAAGTTAATTGTTTTTTGCTATTAAGTTAATGACAATGATAATAATAATTATAATAATAATAATAATAATAACTGTTGTACGTAAATTGAGTGTAGTAAAAGCAATGTTTTATTGTTATTTTTTATGTTATTAAATTAATCTTCTTCTCGATCTTTGCCTCTTGAGACACGTGTTAATATGTATTTATCGGTCTCAATTTTCACAAGAATTAAGTATGGATTAAAAAAAAACAAATAAATTAAAGGTTGAAAAATAAGGACCACCCTACAACCTTAGTATGCTTTACTTCTTCATAATATAGGTTATATTCCTTAGAATATGAATGAGTACCTATTTAATAAATTTAAATCCCATCTAATAATTTTATACATACTAATAGTAATAATAAAATTAGAAACAATCGTAAAAAAACAATTGCATTTTCTTTTAGCACGCGGACCAGGATTTTTGTTTAGTTTCCAGAGTATTTAACAATAATCATTTACATTTGGTGTCATGAAATGTGTCGTAAATTGCTAACATGTTCTATAATCCATGTTATTCTTTTCCTCGCGAATTATAGAGTAGGTAATATAAAAAATACAGGCCAACAAGACTGCTAACAAAAATACATTCGACGTGCTTTTGGAATAGCGTAACGGTACATATTGTAAGAACTAGAAATGGCCATCTGGTTTAATAGCGTCTCGAATGTCTAGATCGTCAAACTTGATGTAGGCGGAATTCGCTTTAAAATTTCATCAAGCGTGCATGCACCGCGTACTACGATCATCAGGTGGGCTTTGTGGGTCACATGTACAACTTAATTACTATACCACGTCACATGTAACAATGGACAACCTGTCTTGAATGTCATTTGCTCATTAGTGTTAAAACCATTCATCGGACCACAACAAAATAAAAACCTGCTTCTGTATTTCTATAAAAAGGAGAGAACCAAACAAAATCCAATTGTGTGTAGATGTGTCGGTCAACCTAAGCTCGATTATCGTAGCAAGAAAATTAACCCAGATAGCAAATGTTTGTTTGAATGAACGGTCAAAGTGATCGAGATACCGGTGGTATAAATTAAACTGTCAGCTTACATACGCTCTCTCAAAGATCAATCACCTAATTTAAATAGAGGGCCTATAAACGTACAAACAATATCTTTATTAGCTAATGAAACGGTTGAGTGACTATCGGAGTATTTTGCCGTGTTGCGGTTATTAATGTTACACAATAATTTATGAGTTAACGGTTTGTCTATATCGTAAATATCTGTCGATTTTTAGTAGAATTATTTAAATTTTTAACCTAGTTCTGTTACCAATGTTACCATTGTCAAGTTGGAGATATTTGCTGCGGCATACTGCTATATTCCTGAGTTTCTTTTGCATTAATATGAAACTGTTGTTTTCATACTATTTTCGATATTTTAACATGTTACATACGTATACATATATCCATATCTGTTTTGATTTAGGAAAAAAACAACACTTTTTTCGGTTTTTGACATTTAAATTTAGAATTACTGTTCGTGGATACTCAAATATGACCGTTATTTTTTTAAAATTTAAGTCTTTAACAGATTGGTCATTGGTGGTCGGTATACAGTTCCTCGTACAAATCTAGAAGCCAGCTGGTCAACAATTTAACATCAAATTACGATTTGAATATTTTTTCGATTCATGTAACACCAAACACATTTAGCAAAGAAATGTATCTTGAGTTAGGTGAACCAAAATTTTCCTTAACAGATAAAATATTCCACCTATGTGGATATTTAATGGTGAGAATCCTCATCAAACCACAAAGGTATCTTAAAAACTAGCCATATTATATTTTCAAACGCTACTAAAGGCGTTTTCTCGTGAGCAACGGTTAGTTCAAGTTACCTGAAGTAAAGTGGAGTAATTTTTAGTTTTGAGTTGAGGATGTACCCTTATAGTGAGGAAAAAATATAAAAATAATAGATGATATCGATAGAAAAAAACATGTTTAGCAACGGAAGAGGAAGCAGTTGCTGAAATCCATATGAGGTCCTCCAAAGGAATAGCAACAACACACAATGCAAATGCTATTCATCATCTTCATGTTTTATGTCTATCCATAGCAGAATGAACTGAGAGAAGCGCTCTCAGCTAAGACACGGAACAGTATCAAAAGTATAATTTCATAATATAAAGGTTTTTTATTTATAGAAATTGTTTGTTGCTTAAGTGCAACATTTTACTTATAAACGCAAAAACAACCTAAACCCACCCTACACCATCCATACATTTGTCACTTGACATAACTAATTTTACATAACTAAGTATTCGTATTCTCGCAATCTAACCGAAAGTAACCAAATGATTACGTCATCCACTTACTACAGGCAGCCGTATCAACATACTTCAACATAGCGAGTATGTTCGCGAGAAAACGAATTAAATCTGAGTTTATTTACTCTGAATCTATTTTGAAACATTAACGTACTTTTTAATTGTTTAAGTAGTGTTAATAAAATAAGTTAATAATGTGCGGTATGAAATTTTATATAATATGTTGTTAAGTTGATACACGTAAACTATATAGCAATCACTATCCACATAAATATATTTTTTAAAGAGTAATCTTCAGTTGAGTCTAGTGAACTACGATTACGATAAATAAGTAGTCATAAAGTCAGTTTATGTCAATTTATTAATATTATTCAAAATGGTAAAGAAACCATAAATACGAAGTTTTGATGAAATATTTAAATTTTCATTTATTAACAAATTATTATCTTTCTTATGTCAACTTTTTTGTTAAATTTAAATACAACATATTTCAGCAGGTTGCTATTTGGGCTTTCTTCACAGTTGTTACAATCATTTGCAAACCACATTTTTACTTTATCATACGCAGTATGATGAAGTATTGTAATCATGCCGAAAAAAAAATTGATATTTTAGCGGAAATAGGTCTTTATGGGTCCCCTGAACATTTTTGACCAATGTACAAAAAAATGTCTGTGTGTGTGTGTGTATGTGTGTGTGTGTATGTATGTGTGTACCCGATTTTTGTGACGACGATTCCGGAGAAACTACTAGAGCTTTCGCGACAAAAGTGCGTATTTAGAAGGGTTTTGGAAGGATTTTGCAAATGAGCTGCCATTTCTGTAATTGCGTCAAAATAGTTAAATAATAAATTAAAGTAGAGGTACTTTTGAATAATTTATGCCCATGATATTTTTTGGTAAAATTAATAGTTTAGCTTCTAGAGCAAATTCTATTTGATCGAGATCGGTCGCATCTGCATTGATATGAAACTACATAGTAGCCTGGATTTGACAAATATTTGTTTGGGCTGTCACCACAGAAATGTCTATGGCTGTCACACTCGAAAACAGCTGATTTCATCAGAGGTTGGAGAACCGCTATGGAACGTTGCCGCTCTAGTGCAACAAAGTACAAAATACAAAATTCAAATAAAATAAGATCACCAATTTGATTGTTTGTTGATAAGAAATAGCAACCCGTTGTTATATCTAATTGTAAAAACGGTAAATTGAGAAAATTGTAAATAAAGTATAGCGATGAGTGTAGTTATATTTTAGTATGTTGTTACGGATGTGACATCTACAGTGAGCTTTTAAAGTAGCTTTTTAAACTTGACGTTTCGTAGAAGTGGTATCAACCAAACATTTCCTATACAGAAATACAGCCATTTTAGATTTTTTTAAATACGTTTTTCTCAAAAAGCAACACAAAAAAACGTTGATGTCACTCCTGCCGAAAACTACATAGCGCGACTCGCTTATGCGACGGCGCCGCTCCGCCATCGGTGACGCGCCGCATCAACACTCGTCGCGCTATTCCGTACTTTCGGCACTTGTGAGATAAATAATTATTATTCTGATGACAGTAGGTAGTGTCAAATGCTGATGCTTTGACAATACCTACTATTGATACTATTGACCGCTATTGACAATCAAAATATTTGTCAAATCCCGGCTAACTAGTTTAATTTTAATGCAGACACGATTTATCTCAATCAAATAGATTCTCATGCAGCTAAACTATTAATTTTATATTTTGTATGATAAAGTGATGTGCCTGGCCACATCAGATTTTTAATGACTATTTTACTTTATGTTATTTTCTGTCCCTGGCTTTACTTCATATAGTACTCTTTATTGTAATCGTAGGGTTTGACTGAAAAACAATGATCAAAATGGCCCTTAGCAGTTATTTAGGTGAATCATAATAACGAGTTGCCTACCGTCTACTGTTACTTTTTTATTAATTTATATTGTTGGTGTTGTTATTTTTCGACAGTAATGTTTTTGCTACCTTTCCAATGCATATCTTCCTGTGCGCATTAATTTTAATATGTTCTGAGTTAATCTTTTTAAAATTCCATTACATCTAATCTTTAATTTTTCAAATGCCACTAACTCGGCAGATACTGTTCAAATTTTGAGTTCACTATAAAATATATTATGTTTTAATGCTCGTCATAAACATAAAAATTACAATTCCCATTTACTCCTAAAATTTTCCTTAGTCAAGTGGGAATTACCAAGAACATGTTATTGTGGTTGTGATTAGGCATAGGGATCAAATGGA
Organism: Melinopterus prodromus; assembly: GCA_964023965.1. Lineage (NCBI taxonomy): Eukaryota > Metazoa > Arthropoda > Insecta > Coleoptera > Scarabaeidae > Melinopterus > Melinopterus prodromus. Next base: position 82,446,969 of record OZ030390.1, read on the forward strand.
AAACAGCATAAAACTTGTCCAACATGTGCAACTGAACAATAGATATTTTTAATTGAGGTCAGTGTTCTTTTGAATTGTTGAACACCGGGAAGATTTACTGCAACAGCGACTTTTCAGGTGGTCGTCAATTCACAGGTAAACTAGGAATTCTACCAACGCATTGTTTTTCAATTGCTCGTATTAGAATATGTGGTAAGTGAACTGCAACTCCTTCAACTCCTTCTTACTTTTAGCCATGAAAGTATGTCGCGATTGTACAATATGTTAACAAACACGTGAAAGAATCACCGAAACATATGGTTACAAACTGTTCCTCTTCATGAATAAACCAAAAATTGTATATAACACAACTATTATGTTAAACGCGCCGTGACCATCAGTGGTAACATCAAAACCGGACAATGCGCTGCAATCTGGGCGTTCCCATTAATTTGGCAAATTTGCTCTGCAAATTTCACGGTAATTATCTAGCGTAATTGGAGATAAATCGTTGATCGGCTATCTATAGATGCTCCGCAGTGTATCCGATTTGGTTCCGTAGAGGAGATGTGGGTTAATAGAGGAACTGTTGTCGGTGTTATGCGTTTAAGGAAACTCCGTAAATTGATCCGCATCAGGAATCCTCTTTATGAGTTTCTTGCTGTAAATGGACTGTCTGAGTGTTTTTCATTTGGTTACATGACGTTGCATTTGAGGCCAACACATCAAACGTTTTACGGTTCAATTGTCGTTAAGAGATACATGCTTAATGTGACGCTGATAGTCTGGTGCATGGCACGTAGGTTACTGTTACAGAAGCATTACGGCCACGTATAGGTACTGGGTGTTAATAAAGTATGATTTTCGGTCGCTCTGACTATTTTTATTCATTGTTTCACAAGAAAAAATAAAAAAAGTGTTTTTGTTTTGTTTATGTCATTTAAGTTTATGTTTAGTTTCTATTATTGTTGTTGAATGCAAAGCTTTGCTGTTGGATTATATAAATGGTCTTGACAGGTCTTCTAACAGGTGGATACAATGAGGACTTGAATAGCAGCCAAGATCTGCGGATTTGTCATCTTCAGACTTATTTCCATCGGCCTTATACGTGAAAAATAACGTCTATAGAATTTTCCAGTATTTTTTTCATAAATAAAACACGTGTGAGACAAAGTACGACGAGATCACTATGTGAATATCAATGTGAACATATTTGAAAATTAAACACAAATTCATTTGTAGTGACTTTGTTTAGTTCCAATTTTGAATTAGGAAGGCCGAAAGTCTTTGTGCATTTAAATTATCATAAAGGTATTAGACAGTGTCTCTCACGACGAGCTGCCATTAGAAGTATATAATAGAGAAGCAATGGAAATAAGAGATAGAAAATTTGTGGACTTATATTGTCGACACGATCGTTTCAACTTAAATATTTTGAGTTTTTTGTTACTTCCGATTATACCGGCAATGGTGTCAACTTTTATATTTTAAATTAAAAACATAAAATAAATAGTTTTGCGAATCATTCTGATCCCTCTTTCAGAGTTAACCGAATAGTGAGAATACTACACAAAAAGTCTTGATGATAACTAATACCGCGCTTAGATCATGTGTGCTGTGAAAAAAAAATTGCATGTTACTGTTGCCCATTTTTGTTACGTTTTTTTGTATAATAATCTAATTTAACAGTATGATCTGCAATACACATTATGCAATCTTGGTTATCAAATTATGACAAAAACTATTTAAATATTATGTAACGTAAGGCTATTCACCTTTTGTAAAACAAGGGCAAAAATCGCAGTCTGACTAAATCCAAGTGATAGCTTAGCAGCGAATTATAAAAATTAAAAGAGTAATGGAAATATGTCGTTGTTACTTATCTTCTCATTTCACTTAACGTGTGGCATGTGATAGGAATTATATAACGGCATTAACGGTGAGTTCTGCAATCAATATAAATACACCATTATATTACCAGACTACCGAATACAATAGATTATAAACAACAATAAACATCGTTTTCCCAAGGTTCTTTTCTTCTTCGGTGGAGTAGTAATTTACGACTGATTAAAATTATAACAATGATACGGTATCACTTTTAATTAATGGTGCGCCTGTATAATCTATTATCTTTTCTACATTATCAGACAAATCACGATTCTGATTTTCTTTATGAAGTTTTTATCCGTGCATACAGTCGGATATTGTGTATACTACCTATGATTAAAAATCATAACATTATGAATACCTACATATACGAAAACGAAAGTTCATATAAGCATGACATGATTTGAAATAAGAAAAGAACATTTACTATCACCGTATGTATCACAGCCATTCAAAAAAGTGTTTCTACCGACAGGTTCTATTCATCCATCAATCAATGCAACCAAGTGAAGAGACTACTTGTCATGGTAACATACGGGAAATTGCAGGAAATATTTACCATTACATGTATGTAATTACATTCACCTTACAGAATCAGCGAAGAGCAAAGCAAACTTACCCATCTACGTTTACGTGATTTGCATTACCAGTGGAATGCGTGTTCTATGCAGTGGTTACGTTAGTTTTTGTATCAGTTTCGTCATGAAATTATACTAATTAACTGAGAAAGTAAATATGCTAATAAATATTTGCCCAATTTTAAAGTGAACGAGTGTGTATCATACTATTCTTTCTGGAAGGCAGCCAAAACACTCAAAATGTCTATAATTCAGATTCCATCAATTAGAAAACCTGATCCGAGGTGCGGAAGAAATAACAAATAACAAATACCCAAAGATTTTCAGTGCTAGCTGTAAGTGTTTGTTCCAAAAAAGCTTGACTTTTTATAGTTATAACACAATACACTAGTAACAATAACTACTAATTTGCCAGCTTGTTTCCGATCTGGTCGCCGAGTTGTTGATAATTAGGCTTACTATAGTTATGAAATACCAAACCAGGGTAGGAATTACTTTTTAAAATACAAATAAGAGAAATATGTAAGTATTCAATTAAACGAAAGAAAATCAAATAGTCCGTAATTGTAACACAATGCAATACAAAATATTGCGTATTGCAAGATAGAAGAGAGACGTCTACGTCACTCAAATCTGATTCGTGATGGAGACTTTGTACCAGGTTCATCATCTATTAAAATAACAAAAAAATAATTATTAATGACCCACTCATATTTTTCATTAGAGTGCACTTTTCTAAAAATTAGTTTTATCTATTTTAATAAATCATAAAACTATATAATCATAAACATGTTATACCATAATTTATTTTGCAGAACAAGTAATAGTGCTTATGCTATAAATAGTGGAGTCAAATCAGATACAAACTGCAAATTTTAGCACTAACACCAGTATAGATCAAAGGTTGATGCTACTTCTTTATTTAATAAATTTTCGCATTGTTCAAAATTATTAAATTGTCTAAAACTCTATATAATCAATCATAATATGAGTATCTAATGTTGTAAAATCAATACCAAAGTATTAAACAACCCCAATTGCAACTACAATGACGCATAATAGAAAATTATGCAGCCATATTTGGAAACGTTATAGATATCTTACTTAAACACCAAAATGTATATTCCATGTTTAGTTGAAGGCTGAAGGTTGTTCAAAACTGTTTGCATTCATCTATGACTACCCGAACTTATTACTTGCAATTCGGTGAAGGATGGAAACTCACGCAATAATTTTTGAAAAGTTATAAACATATTGCTTACGGAGTCAACCAAAATATCAATTCTTTCCAGTCGGTGCTCTACGGAATATCGTCATTGGGGTTTTCAGCTACGATTTCGTATATGAGAGAAATATATCAACAGTTTTTATAGAAGGTATAAACATTTTTGTGTAACAAAGATATGTCATAGATAGAAATTATTGTGATCTAGGAGCGTTTCGCTACAGAACGTGGAATTGGTGTCTCATTAGATTAAATATCTAAATTCGGGCATAAATATATAAATAAAATAGAGTGACGCATGTTTTTTTTATTTTTAAATACAATTTTAAACAATTTTCAATAGCATCTCATAATTTTGATTATTAGGGTGCACCGCGCTTATGTGTCACGCTGTTTTATTAATAGTATATTATTTGACGAGTACATAATTAAGGATATAAATCGGGAGCATGAAGTAGTCATGCGAGCGATTTATATCCGTTATGTGCGAGTCAAATACGACGTTTTATCTGCTACTCATAAATTCCATTTTATGCAAAATATTTTAATTGTATTTGTCAATGATAGCGAGGCGAACTGTCAAATAACTGTCGTCCACGTAGGTTTTGACAGACTTTGACACTAGCGTTGTATAATGATGACAATTCGTTCAAATAATGAGGTTATTATTTGAACGAACTGTCATTATTATACAAAGCTAGCGTCATTATAATCATTGGCGTGTACAATGATAAGGATTATATAGTCATAGATACATATGCAATGAACTTATTATATGTGAGTCGTAGATAAACTAAATACTTTGTGCAGTAAAATAAAAAAAAATGTGAATTAAATAAATATGAATATGTTACATAACAAATGTTATACTGAACAATATTTTATTCATATATAAAAAATATTAAATAACATTTTTGGGTTTTGATATTGGTGCGCTGAATATAAATATGATCTTAAAGATTGAGGATTCTGATTAAAGATTACCATGCGATCATTTTGAGGTTTCTACAACAATGGGTTCAGGTGGTATAAATTTGTAAAAATTACCAAAATTGCCTTTTTTTTAATTTTTATTCCACTTTCTATCGAAAACCATGCGGCATAGAAAATTAGGTAATTTTATTAGATTAGTTTTAAGAGAAATTAATCCAAACCCAAAAAGCATTTTCATTGAATTCACAAAATATATTTGCCCTTAACTTATCAATATTTTTCCATTGCCATTTCCTCAAATATTTTCTTATGTAATGCCATATAATGTTTCCGATGCCATTTACACATTAAATAATCTACCGAAGAATAAAACGGCGTTGCCAGTTACAAAGGTCAAAGAGGTCATAACGCAGTACCAATTGACGATCGGAAACTAAAAAAAATGACTTTTCACAAAAATGTGTATTCTAATAATAAAATAATAATAATTAAATCAACAACGTAGAGGTTTTTTTAAAATGAAAAAACATCTCAGAAATTTTCTATGTTTTCACAGTATGTACGCTAATGGTTGCAGAACTTAATGAACATTTTATTCTTTCTAGGGCGCATTATAAAAATTCTCATGGTACAATGTAGATTAAAATGCGCGTACAATATTTTTAAATTCTGGTTAATTTAAACCAAATAGGTCAATATATTTTTATAGAGGTAAATATTGTATTGCACATTTACATATCTAAGTGAAGGAACATTCACGAAGGAACATTCAAATATATGTTAGATTTTTCCCGCCACTTGAATACGTGAACCCCGGCTGTAACTCAAGTCTAGTTTACACGGGTCATGACGGTCATGTAGAATGGTCAAGTAAAGTCAAGCAAGTCGGTACTTGACTTTACCCAAACTGTTTACACGAGACAACTTGAATAATATATTTTACTTGACCATTCTACATGACCGTCCACATGACCCGTGTAAACTAGACTTTAGGGATACTAGTTTTTAAATACCTGCTCGATGATATCATGCCTGTGACCGTTCGGATGACCCAATATTGTAACAGTTGAGTTGTGTATTTGATACGAAAGGTAGTGCGGAGTAATTGATTTGTAGCAGTGATAGTTTGTTTTATTTTCACGAGTTTTCGTCTGTTCCTTAACATATATAAATACACAATTATTTGTTCTGATGTACATTTATGTAAATTTATTGCACATTTATTCTTTCTAATGCACAAGTAAATTTTTGCATTGCTCAAATATTTTTTGTATTGTACAAATATTTTTTGTTACAAGCTTATTACATGCTTACAATAAATGCACGTTTTGTTTTATAGATTTGTACTGTACCGGGAGATAATACCAAACCGGCCGGGCCGAGACGACATGGCCGATGGCACAAACCGGGACTTTCCCGGTCAAACTGGGATGTATGGTAGGTCTATTAATAAAGATTGTTGATGATCGTGACACATTACTTAGTACAAAGTAATGTGTTCCAAAAACACAAGCTAACATTCTCGGTTGGTTATGTTTTGACCTATGAATGAGCTTAAGTTTTGAGATACTTTAAGAACATTCTAGCTATGGATACACGCCATTTTGCGTTTGTACATTAACTAAAGTTAGGAATCGGTTTGTATTTTTTTGTTACAGTTTACATTTGATCGTACAAATATTATTTTAAAATTGATTATTTGAATTTTTGACAAATGAAAACTGTATACATGTTCCCCTTCATGTAATAAATATTGTTCATGTTCCCCTTTATGTAATAAATATCTAATAAAGATTGTTGATGATCGTGACACATTACTTAGTACAAAGTAATGTGTTCCAAAAACACAAGCTAACATTCTCGGTTGGTTATGTTTTGACCTATGAATGAGCTTAAGTTTTGAGATACTTTAAGAACATTCTAGCTATGGATACACGCCATTTTGCGTTTGTACATTAACTAAAGTTAGGAATCGGTTTGTATTTTTTTGTTACAGTTTACATTTGATCGTTCAAATATTATTTTAAAATTGATTATTTGAATTTTTGACAAATGAAAACTGTATACATGTTCCCCTTCTTCTAATATACTTCAGTGACATAGAGTTATAGACTACAGTACTAAATAGCAGTAATACAGTACTAAAACTAAGTAAAAACAAACCAATTTCTCCATTTCATTACCACAACGTAAAATCAGTCGGATTTTGTGTTGCAATAAAATTAAGACAATTAGTTTAAAATTGTGTTCGAAAACTGCATGTGGGCAATTCATACCATACAGTCGAACATATGCTAAAGTAATTGATATATAAATGGACGTTCGTGATTGCGTCACAGTTTAATTAAAAAAAGGTTGGCAATAAGAAGTAATTATTTGATTGACCCACTTAAATTACAGATGCAACACTGAACTATGTGTATAATAAGAAATGGTAATGTAAACGCCTGTATAAGCAAAACAAATTATAATAAATACATATTCTCATCCTATCAATAATTAAATACGTTTTTGTCTGCTTTATTCTACTTTTCACCTATACGGCGGTATATATTACATCGGATATTATACATACGGGAAAGTTTTCCTTTTTACCGGTACAGATAAGACGTGAAACTGAAGCCATGTTCCACAAATTTATAAACGGGCGTTCACTAGAAACTGACGGCAACTTTGCAAGAAATTCAAGTGTGTTAGTAGTCTGTGGGTCTCCGATGTCGCTGGAAAATGACGAATAAAAAAATAATGCACGCATCCATGACAAGTTTCTCTTCGCAAAATTCCAGCGTTTTTACCGTCTAACGATAACAAATAGCCTCTAAGTTCATTTCGCATACAAACTTTTAAAATAGGTAATAAATTAATTTGCTGTCGCTGTCCTATATCTCGAAAATATATAATATACACGTCGAAGCTCCAAAAAACACAATATTGTAGTCAATGGTACAAATGGTCAATTAGTGTTTCTTTTTATATAAAAATTCTAAATATACATATAAATATAATATAAATTCTAACCATGTAAACCCTGTATCTCCGGAACAAGTAAAGATATACATATCACTTTTAAAAGGACATTAGTGTTTCTGTTTATATAAAAAGTTCTAACCATGTAAACCCTGTATCTCCGGAACAAGTAAAGATATACATATCACTTTTAAAGTGGCACCATATAATTCTTCAGTTTGTAAAAACTTTTGCAACAGATTAGGTAATTAATTACTGTCAGAAAGTTACTATTCGTGACATTGTAAGTAATTAATAACCACGTAACGGAAATTGTTATATTGTTTTGGTCCTTAAAATTTTAATTTAGCGTGTAAGACAATACTGCGTCGATACAATTCGAAACGTAGCAACGGTAAATTTCTTTTCAAAATTTAATTGGTTATTACTTTGAGCCCGAAGACAATACGAGCTTCTTTCGATGATTCGAACCTTCTCCTTTCACACAAAGCAGTTTTGTTCAACTTTCAGTGTTAATTAACATCAGCTGTGAAATTAATAATGTTTACTGTAAGTTTTAGCACACTTTCGCCTACAATTTATACAAAAAAATGACAACGATATGTGATAGGTGACAAGTAGAGATTTAATTTTAGGAGATTTTTTTATCATGATAATTCATTTTTATAAAGACGTTACTGATTGAGCTAGATGCAATAAACTAATGTATTTAAAGATTATCAGTAAATCTGAAACTTGCTTCTTCTAAAGGGAAATACTCATTGTGTTTGATTTCACTTAGTCTTCTATAATAGTAGTTGTGCTATTAATACATATTATATACTACGAATACCGTATATAATAGCTGGTCTTCCTTGAAGTTGAATGCTACAAAAATTCTACCACTTTAAGAAAGTAATTTCTTAGAAATCTCTTACACTTTGTGAGATATAGCATTTCGAAAGCTTGAGAACATTTAAAAACATTTAAGGACTGGCAATAAACTGGTAATAAAAAGTAGTAGTAAAATTAATAGTAAAATTTTATTATTTAAATATTTATGTTCTCATTTTATAATTACTTTTTCTGCTTTGAAAAAAAGCTGAGACTTCTGAGAAATACTATAGAATCTACTTTCTCTAAAACTGCAGGATACTTTGTTGTAGATATTATTTAACAAATTAAAAATAAACTTACAAGGAGCTTTGACATCAATATAATGTAAGCTGTATGTATATATATATTAGTTATATATCTTTAAAGCATATATATATATATATATATCTTTATAAATTAGTAATAAAGATGATTTAATATTGTATTTGCTCACTGACACCAAATAAATTTAAAATAAATAATTTTTGTACAATATACACACAATTTGTTTCTTTATACTGTTACTTAATTCGTCTCAAATTATTTGATCGGCTAATACATATTACCACGTGTCCCATGCTGCTCAAAATCGAGAATAAGTTTAATTTAGCCTAACATTTGTCATAAAAACAATAAGTGTTGTTATTTTGTTTTATTACAATTAATTTACATACCACAGTTATGAAGTTAATACAAATAGATAATTACTTACGATTACCATTTGAGGTAAGAAAACAAAGCATTCAACATTAGTCCAAGTAGTTAATCTGACTAACCTGACCAAAATAATTAACTAAATCTAAAAGTAAAAATTATTCCTAGTATACTGTTTTTTTCGTAGAATCGGCATTTGACCGCAGAAATTATTGAACTGTGTACAGTTTTTGAGAAAATCAGTAATAAAGACTGTTTAGATTATTGTATTTTTGAGAAATTAGGTACTTGGATAAATGCGAAATGCTTGGATATCTAGACTCAAAAGTTAATTCAAAATTTGAGCACCATGTGATTACATTTAGACAGTCCTGCATGAAAAAGTCACAATAAGGATAATTATTTTGGTTATAATTAAATGGAATTAACAGATTTAAATATCGTTTCCATAACAGAGCACATAGATATTATGAGACATATTAGCTATATATTGAAAAATTGAGAACTTTTAAGTTTGTAAAACTCAAAATCAAAAAAAAGTTAGATAATTTTGTCTTAGTACAACAGCAATGATTAGACTAAAAAAATTTACAAAATGAGTTGTCTTAAAATGATTAATTCTTATATTTAAAGTCTGCTCACTGCATCAGTGTTTAATAGTCAAACTGTACCAATAAGTATCGTATTATGTTACGAGCAGGAGAACCAAGAGTACGCAAGAGAGGTTAACGGCACCGTGGCCGAGACCTTCACCAATTCAAGAGGTAATCTCGCACAGTGAATGTCTTTCGGTTATTATACTAACATTACTAATCCACCAACACCTTTCACATCCGACTGTTCGCCGTTTGTTCATAGAGCACACGTGATCGAATGGAAAGCATCTCCAGTTCTTCACGCGTCGAGTTAGGCGCGTCATCATCGACAATGCTCATACTTTTCTTTTTTTGGCTATAACTACTATACCAGAAGTGAAACCAACGCACCGACAAGAGTTTGTCTGACAACGAGCGTCGTCTTAATATTTTTTTACCGCTAATCCGAGAATAAGAGGCGCTGGGTGTAAGTGCGTTTGTACTGCAATTAGCGAGTATTACCTAGATGCAGTTTGTGTGTAATAAGCTTGGAAATGCCGGAAATAGAGTAAATTGAAGAAAGTGAAGAATTTAGTACGTTGATGTATGCTTATTCATGTTTGTTTACACATACCGTGGTAATTATTAGAGCTAATCTAATAGTCTAATTAGCTGCTTTCTCAGTTATTACTGATATTATTGCCACACATGCATATATTTCCAGAATATGTATATTCTGATAAAACAAAATTCTGATATTAAATTTGATGTTTGATTTTAATTTTTGATAGGTAATTACATCTAACAGGCTGATCTAGGCGTTGTTGGCTTTAGCTGTACTGGTGCTTTCTTCATCGCATTTCTCGTGAAGAAAGTGAAGCAAAAATACTTAATTAAAAAATCCCACACAGATAGAACATGTTGTTTCATTCAATTAAATAACATGCCTCCTTTTGGGATTTTGCACATCCTCGACAGATGGTTAATCTTCCCAGCCAACGCAGGACTATCACGGCCATGTTAAGAGTGGCTACATATCAGCTAGGTCAGGGTAGTAGAAGCAAAGCGAGGGTGGTTTCTGCCAAACGTGAAATAGTAGGTAATGAAACTGGCTAGTTTCAGTCCTTCTGGTAGTTTTGCCTGACGGCGAACAACTCCTGAATGACGAAGTTTGATGACAAGTGCTCCCAAAAGGTCACCCGTTAGTAAATAAAATTTTTGCCAAAAGCGTTTCATCAATTTTCAGACAAAACTCTGGCTTATACACTGCTAAAAAAGTTAGAGGGACACGATTTTCAAAACCTGCAACTTTTTAAATAATAGTTCTACGTAAATCAAATTTGGTAAGCTTTAAGGGCATATACTTCTAATCACACTTCTAAGCAACAAAAATTGACAACTTAATTCATTTGTCACCTTTACTAGGCTTTCATACGTTAATTCAAAGCATACTTGACATTTATTCCATTTTATTTTGCTTTATTAATTGGCATTTTTAAGTGTAACTTAGAAGTAACTAAGACTTGTAACATTGTTTTTGTAATTTTCTTGAGTTAAATATATGCCCTTAAAGCATATCAAATATTATTTACCTAGAATTATTATTTAAAAAGTTACAGGTTTCGAAAAAGTGTTCCCCTATTTTTTTGAGCAGTGTAGTAGTTAACAGCAGGTATGGTTCATAAAAAATTAAACCTAAGGTATGGTTACCTTTATAACTTCACCGCGTAGAAAGTTACTTGGATATATCTATCGCTAATAGTCATTCAGAACTTGATAGTATTCTTGAATTCAAATAATGAAGTCATTATTTGAACGAACTGTCATTATAATACCACGCTAGTGTCATTATAATCATTGGCGTGTATCATGAGAGGGAGTATATAGTCATAGATAGGTACGTATGCAGTGAACTTATTATATGTTAGTCGTAGATAATAGTATATTATTCTATGAGCAAGTAATGTAAGCAATTTCTCACGAGAACGAAGTTTGCAGCACGAGCCGTAGGCGAGTGCTGCAAAACGTTCGAGTGATAAATTGCCATTACTTGCGAATGGAATACTATACTTTTTCTATACCATGCAACGACATTTTATAAATTATTTTATAATAAATTGTTTGATGTGCTTGTCACTTAGCGACGTTGTCAGTGCCTTGACAATGTCGCTCAGCAGTGTATCAAAACAAGATGGAAATGAAAAATCCAGAGCTGTCATTGGTTCTAAAGCAGTGAGGAATGAAATATGTCTCACTACTCGCGGGGTATGAGGAGCCACGGGGTCTACTCTCGTCATCTTTTTGAAGCGAATGCGAGACTTTTCGAATGGAGTGAGGTTATCACCGGTTGCCCGTATCTATGCCCGTATCACGCGCCACGCCCATACGTTCCCATGCGTTAGATTGAAACGTATGGGCGTGGCGCGAGCGTTATTGTTCTTAGCAACAAGCAAACTTGCTCCTAGATACGAACCAGAGGGCAAGCGGTGATATCCCCACTACATTCGAAAAGTCTCGCATTCGCTTCAAAAAGATAACGAGAGTAGACTCCCAGGAATGACATATTTGCCATGTGTGTGGCGAATGGTTAGTATTACTTATCATAAATTGCCATGATAATGAATGCATTCCTCAATAGGAGTAGAAAAACTATTTATCCTATTTCCTTGATAGTATTGTTTCCATGGGATTTTTATTTATATAAGTGGTGTTTCTGTTGCCAAAAAGGGAATCTATAATACAATATGATTTGAATGTTTACATTATTACACAAACTTGTGCTAGTTACAGAAGATATAACAATTAAATTAATTGGTTTATTGAAACGTATATTTTGTTGAAACCATTTAAATGCAATGCAAGAATTAATAAATGAAAGCGCTTGGTGTTTACAATTGCAATTTTGTTTGGCATGGCACAGTCCATATACAGTCACAATATTACTAAGTACAAATATGAACAAAATAGCAAAACAGTTCCGAAACTATAAAACTTTAGTTTACAACAAAAGCACTATCTTTAGTTAAAAAAGAACAGTATTGTCTATTCATCGTAAATGTAAGATCACAAAACCAGTAAAAAAGAAACGTATGTAAAAGTTATTTTACACAATGTGTGTGCAACAATAATCTTGAAATTATAATTAGCAAATTATCACGGAAAATTATGTTAATTATCACATTTAAGGAAAAATAAACAATGCTTCCATTTTGCAGAAACTCCCACGGAAATAAACATAACCATAAAAAATACACCATGAGCATAATAACTAAAAGCCATTATGTTCACATAGAAATTCAGTGCAGCAACACTAGCCATAAAATGTGAAAGAAAATTGCACATTGCTACAGATTAATAACAAGAGCCTCGTTGATATTTTGACCACATCCGTGACCTCTCAAGAGAAACCAACCGTAACTGCACCGAAACTTTCTTTTTTTAAGATAACCAACTAAAGTGTCAGGTTAACTTTTTCGAACAAAAATTATCGCCCATAAACAATCTTGCATCGGATAAAAACGAAAGTACAAAAAAACGCTGTGGGTACCCTGCGTACTTAATACTCTTCCAATCATTACTCAATGAGTATTTTTATGGAGACAGTATTACAATGCGTTTAATATTGGTGTAGGTTTTAGGTCACCGACATCATTTTCTCTCTTCCTCTACCAGTGGATTCTCGGTTGTTAAAATATATACGTCTTTAGTGATTCGTTAGGTAACTGTTAGTGGCCGTTCGTGTAGATGAGAAGAACAGAGAAGAACAGCTAGTCTAGCCTAGACCGTAGAATAGCGGAACTCATGGTTTTGACATTGGTCATTAATTTCTGAAAGTTATACGATAGTGATTCTCACTGTCATTGACACATTTCAGAAGAATATGTATCCAATATTGGATTAATATTCTTTTATTTAATAAGTATAAATATTGTGATTTAGTTTATGCTGCTTTAACATTTGCTTATAGGTTTATGATGTAGCTTGTATGACCCTGGCGAATCGTGTATATGTTACTGTAAAAGCCCGAAATAAGTTCAAACCTAGGATTAACGCGTTAATCCAAGGTTTGACCAATATGAATTAGTAAATATCCGAAAAATTGTATTTATTAATATAATTTCGGGCTTTAACTAAGACATAGCGGTTAACCCTAGAATTGACCAATACATAATGGTAAAATCTAGGGTTTATTGGTTCGTGTTGGCCCTGTTGGTGAACCTCAGAAGTATTTATTTGCGCAGACACTTGCCTGTGCTTAGTTTAGACCAAAGCAACAGATGGCAACAGCAACAGGCAACAACATTGGATTAAATATATTGCTGTTGTTGACAACTCAAATAAAACTCTATAAAAAATAACATGTCGCACGCTGCATGTTGCCCACTGTAGCCCAGGAGTAAATGGGACTTTAGAAACGCTATCAACAGCTGATTCAAGAGTCTAAGGGCTGGTATTTTCATCTACCTGCAAAGTCATCAAAGGTTACGAGACAGATCTGTCAGATTTGTTGCGTCATTTTAGCCTGTTCAATGAGAAGATATGTCGGAGGCGGTGAATGGGTCGCGTATCGTGCTCCTTGTGTTCACTCTGTGTCACCGCCGCCGGTATATCTTCTCATTTAACAAGCTAATATAAATAGCGCAACAAATCTGATAGGTACCTATGTAAAAATATCAGCCCTAAGTGCAAAAAATCTGTACATTAGAGAAGTCTAACTCGTTTTAATGTTTTGAGGAGGTATTGGTGGTGAGGGAAAACTTATCGCACCGCTTTTACCAGGATGTGAAAACGTATGTTATTTTGTGAGCTATAAAGATTTTTTAAAGACAAAAGGTGCATTAAACCAAAGATGCTAAATTTTGGTAGGTAATTATATTTTTCGGTAAATTGCCGGGTACGTAAAATTATTAATTTCAAATAATAATTTACCACGTAAATAACCACGTATTTTGTAGATATCTACCTATCTCTGGTGCTTTGATAGTAGTAATTCATTAGAAAAATCAAACCAACGACTACAGGTACTAAAAATCCTATTTATAGCAGCAATTTAAAAAGGGGGCAGTCAAGTACCTTAATTATAGTATAAAATAATTGAATTCCTTACCGACTCACAAAACAACAACGCTTGGTTTTACAAACAATGTACATCTCTTTAACTCATAAATTCAAATGTAGGTAAATGGGATCCCATTTAAAATTTGTGTTACTAACTCCGCTGAATCGATCTTCATGGCCGAATCCCGGTTATGCATTCAATATAAAAATATCACGTATGCTTTCTCAAATAATATCATTTGACAGGTTAATTCAGGAGTGAAAAGAAGCTTTGATAACAAAAACACAGTAAATAAATATCCCAGTGGTAAAATAATATCCGGATAAAAAATTATTATTGTTTGTCAAACCAGGCACAAAATACAAATAAATAATAAATAAACAAAAATAAAGTACATTGTTTAATAAATATCAGTAAATTACCAACGGTAATACATATTAACGGTAAATTGCCTTTGGTAATTTAAGCTGTAAAGTACTGTAATAAAAAATCAGTATATCGCCACATGACACACATCTAGCTACGGGCCACAGATATGAACAAGAACTTTTAAGGATGCTAACCGTAAATTAAAAAAAATCTATTGAATCGATTGTGCTATATCTGCAGTTGCAAAAATACTTATATTATATTTAAAATATTATGGACTGCCAAATAAAAAAGAGTTGTTTGGTTAATGTTACGCACTATTTGAATCCGAATTACAGCTCAATTAATTAAAATTCAAAATTATATTTTATCAGCAATACTTATTCTATGTGTATTGGTTGAATTATCTCAACCAATATACATAGAATAAGTATTAGTAAAACTATAACAACAATAATAAATACACAACAACAATTCAAAATAATACCCAACAGGTAACCGGCTTCACCTGTTGTTCAAG
Organism: Melinopterus prodromus; assembly: GCA_964023965.1. Classification (NCBI taxonomy): domain Eukaryota; kingdom Metazoa; phylum Arthropoda; class Insecta; order Coleoptera; family Scarabaeidae; genus Melinopterus; species Melinopterus prodromus. The sequence continues at coordinate 82,462,573 of OZ030390.1, forward strand.
CAACGCGCTAATAATGCGCACCTCCCCACTATGCTGTGTCAATGTACGTTTGCTGTACGTGCGTGTTTTTGTTTTCGTCCGTGCTAAACCGTTTGTAAACTCGGGTACGTAGTAAAATGACAGGGTCTTACAATTTTTACGCGTCTCTCAATGTTTGCTATCAAAGCTATCGGTGTCTTGATTTAAAAACGTGATAAATGTGTGACATTTTGTGTTAGTTGTGTTCCCATTGATTTTTTGTTTATTCTTCGTCGATTTTGAAGAGACAAATTGCGGGTATAAGGTAAGATGTTATTCTATTGCGTAATCGCTGTTGCTTTTGTTTGGATGCTGGTGTGTTCAAGTCGTTTTAGTGTTGATTTTCGATAAATACATGCCAAAGAAATTCCTTAAAAATACCTATATTACATTTAAAATATTATCGACTGCGAAATAAAAAAGATAAAAGTACTTATATTTTCTTGTGGTACCCACTGGTACCAACTTCATAGTGATAATGTAATTTACCTACTTATTATAGTAAACAAACTCATAACAAAACTATTTCTGCGCGCAGAGCTAATAAAACATTTCCGGAACTATTGGTTTCGTGTATCCAATGATTCTGATAACATTATAAAAAGCACTGCCAAAGTATAAACGTGACAATTCTTTTGAATAGAGTCTACTTTATGACTCACATATAACAGATATAATAATTGCATACTATGACTATATAATCCCTACCATGATAGACAGCGATGATTATGATGACTGTAGCTTTGCATTAATAATGACAGTTTATTCCAATAATGATTTTATTATTCGAAGGAACTGTCATCATTATATGAAAGTATGTACTGTCCAGTCTATCAAAACCTACGTGGTTTACAGTTGATTGACAGTTCGCATCCTCACCATTGACAAATACATTTAAAATATTTGATATAAAATGGAAAGTATGACACGTAGATAAAACGTCGTATTTAACTCGCACATAACGGTAATAACTCGCTCGCATGTATAGTCATCGATGGGCGGATCACAATTAGGTCTCAACATATTTTTATTAGTTGTTTCTATTTTGATTAGTTGTCAATAAAAGTATTAACAATATTATGTAAACTTGACACGAAAACATCGTTTTTAAGTCTGTTGCAATTGTCGCAACATAACGTTCCCAAAAACCAATAACAAGTTTCAACAAAGCATAGAATAATAAATATGATGTGACGGTATAGTATCGGTAAATATATGTAGATTGTAGTCTAATTCATATTTTTGTCCTCTGTAAACTTTAAATGCTATACATTTTCCCGTAAATTTTCATATACTGTATTGCAGATTTTGTCCCTTTAAAAGATAAATATTACAATTTAAATATCAGAAGTGGTTAAGATGATAATGAAACAGAAGGAGTAAATATGATCACATAATATTGTCAGAACTTCAAAGAGATGAACTTAAATAAATATTGAGTTACAAGTGCGTTTTTATAGGTTTTTTTTTATGGTGAATATAGTTATATTATTATTTATTGTTACTTGACGAAAGTACGAAAGCACACAACACATTCTTAAAGTTACCATTTTACGATTTTTGACAAACCTATATACGACCTCTAAGCTTAATACTGCAGCATAGTATTATATAAATAGTATTATCTAATTATACAGAACTGGAAATTAGAAAATTCAAAATATGATAATACAAAAACAGTAACAATTTCTATATTTCACAATCGAAAAGTGTATAATCAGGCTAAAGATAATAGCCCATGACACATTAGAAGATATCTTGCATTACTGAAAAAAACAAAGGGGGTTTTCAAATAATATTAAAAAATATTATTATTAATAATAATAGATTGCTGTTTTTTACATTTAAACCTATGTTATAGTTAACTTCGCCCAAATAACCTACTGTGGACATATAATATAATTCTTGCACATACACTCACTGTATGAGCAACAAAATTCACCGCTAATAATTAAAAGAAAATATGGAAATCGTTGGAGCTCAAGTCGTAACCGTTTTGTAAACCCAAACGGCAATATCCGGAATAAATTTCCAATGCAAATTGCAGATGTAGCGTGCAAGATAAAAGATTTTGATGTCAAAACGGTCGTTAGCCTTGTAAGAAAGCTACAATGTTAACCTAACATGTCGTAGAAATTTCTTTGCAGTAACGTAACGTAACGTACTTAACAATTAGTATGCAGAATGATTAAAACGGTTACATGAGCAGTTAGCGTGAATGAAAAGCAAAAAAAGTCATTAAATTTACCTAACTGCGTAACAGTGTAACTATTAAAGTCTGCAGTAATTTTAATTAACTTCAGAGTTTTTGTGTTCAACAACGGTAATAGACAGTACGTAATTACAATAATATCTAAATTAGAATATTTCTATTAATAAATATTCTCAAGATGTAGGTTTTGCCATTGCTCATTTGAACCTTGCAAGGTTTTAAACACAAATCTGGGCTGGGTGTGAAGCATCGTTTCTCCATACTCTGCTTTCCTTACCTCAATATTTGAAAGGTATCGGCCACAATAATTGTCTATAAGATAACATCGGAACAATATGCCGGAAATAGCATCTTTGAAGGCAAGCCTCTTAAAGACAACATACATACATTACTAAACATACTTATTTGGTGGTAAATTAATATACTCTCCATCTCCAAGAATGTATACGGTTATAAATTCACACTAAGCCATTTACATCCTTACTACGTTCCGATACCGTTATTGCTCTTTAGGTCAGATTTTAGCACGTGGGTATTGTCTATCTATATAGCCTATTAAATTGACATACTCGTATTTGAAACTAACTATTATAATTTCAGTAATTTGTAAACACTCCTATGTTTATTGTTTGCCGCCTACTATCAGATGGCCCAGAAAATCTGTAAATACAGATAATTCTCTATCAAAATTACCATATAAAGCTACCATAACCCGAGGCGAACATTTCTTTCTTCTATTAACAAGCGTTACATACTTTGTATATTTAAAATTGCTTTCTTTTTGTTGGGCTATCTACACCGTGAAATTGTCGGCAATTTGTTTTATAACAGAACTTTGCATTAATTCTAATTAGACGAGCATACAATTATCAAAGTAACTGTAGAGAGGAGATTAAAATGTCCGTCTGAATAATATATAACAGGTATATAGTTGTGTTGAAGCATATTTAACGTGTTTGCCTTGGCTAAGATCTGACCTGACAGCTGTGCATTTTAATGAATTCTTTGGGGAAATGCTGCTCAAGCTCTTACTGAATCCATGCCTTCATTCCTTTCTGTCTATATCACACGCCGACGCTTTTTTTCGGAGTATACTGGTGGTTCGAACAAAAAAAAATCTTTAGGCAATATTTCATCACATTCTTTTGCCATTACGGTTACTTACCATAAACCAAATCCATAATTTGGAATAGCCAATTCAAGGCTTTGAAAAAGATTCTGTTTGGTCTCCAAGAAAATGAAATATTTTTATAGGTTAAGGTTTTTATTATCGATTATGGCGTGTAAACAAACACGAATTTAGTTATTAGTTAATTTAGTTAATTAAATTAAGTTAATTAAATATTTAGAAAATACTTTTAATTAAGATAATTGTTTTCGGGTTATCCCGTGCGTCAAAATTCATTCAAAATGGTCTGTAACGTGTCTTTGTAGGTGAGCCAAGTGTCACCTAGGTATGAAATAAATGATCCCTCAATGATATTTTTTAAATATCGCAAATGCGACGATTTAACGTTCAAACCTTAAAATTTGGAATATAAAAAATTAATCGGGCTCTAACTTGATATGACGCGTTTTAGCAAAAGACAATTTATCAGTTAGAAATAATTCTTACAAATTGTTTTTCTGCGGGTAATATTTTGTTTATGAAATTTTTAAAACATGAATACGAAAACAATGTGGGAACTTTGGTGTTTGTTAAATTTGCATGAATTGATCGACAAATAAGTCAATGGAGCATTTCAAAATACAGAAAAAAGCATACTATGACGTGTTTTGAACAGCATATTAGCACAATACATTCTTAAAAAATATGTGAAATATTATTTATTATTATTGGTAGAAAATAGGGACAATCTAGAGTTCTAGACATACAAAGTGTCCCCATTTTCTTTATAGTAAATGTATAAGTAAATGTCACTCCGAGTACAAAGTTTCATATAGAATTATTAGTTCTTCCACTTCCTTGAAAAGTTATAGTATAGCGCAATCTTTTACACATGAAATTTTGTTTATGCTCGGGCTATTGGAATATAATAGGGTTAGTAAGCTTTAAAAAAAGTGCCAAATTTTCGCTTGATATTTCTATTTAGTGCATGTATTTTGCAAATATAGTTGCCAGAAGCTCAAAATGTGTAGAGATAAACAATTAAAATACAGAAAGACAACTAAATGATTTGATTTTGAACTGGTCATAGGACCAGAAAATGCATAATATACAGTATTTCTTTATAATTAAATATTTATCGTTTCTCAAAGTAAAAAAAAATTAATAAACTTCGTATTTAAAAAAAAAAAACAAAAATAAACAAACAGGGTATTTTTGTTTTGACTAGAATATATTTGCATGTCATGATTATAATCTTAAAAAAGATTCTAAAACTTTTGAGATACAGCACATTTTATTTTACAAATTTCCAAATACTTATATTGTCAAAAATACAGTATTCTAAACTAAATAAATCTAGCCTGACAAACAAGAAAATTGAGCCAGTTACAATTCTTATATACCTTTTTTTTGTAGATTCTACATCTGAAATTTTGAGTTGTATCTAGTTTTTGAGAAAACTCGGATTTTTGAATATTTTGAGTTTTTGGACACTGATTTTCACAATTTTTGTATTCAAGCCCATCTACTACAAAAGAAGGCACACCAGAATTGTTGTCAAATGTAAGTTAAACAAAACAAAAATGTTTTTTGTTGTTTTTATTTTTGTTTAACTACGTTTTTCTTAACTTTGGCAATCGCTACCGATCCGTAAATATTGTTTAAAATAATGAAAATATACAGTAGTTTGTTTCTTCGGTTATATAACATTTTGAAGAAGTGTCGTTTGTAAAAGAAAAACTACAACTCAAAACTATTGGTGTTTAAAACGCATCTGCTACTCCAAATTTGATTTTTGATCTAATTCTTTAATTCAAAACTGCCTCATCATACTACGTCCTACTTACAAAATGAATAATAAAAATTGATAATGTTTGAGAAAGCCGAGAGCTCTGCAAAACTAGGCCCCCTTTAGCAACAAAATAAATCTTTTCAAAATGCAAACATAATTCATCTTTTTAAAATGCAACAATAAATATGTTAGTGCAAAATATTGAAATCTGTGATATTTTGGCAAATACCCATCAATTATATCTCATTGTTGGATAAAAATGCAGAGAAAATACCATCAAATCATCGAAGAGCTTTCTATTAATTTAAGAAGGATTAATAATATCCATCAATTCATTGCAATCTGAAAGAAATTGCGCATTACTTCACAGTAATCATAAGAACTTCTGTTACCAGGAAACAGAGACTTTCTCAAATAGTTTAGATACAACCTATTTATCCCTGTAACAGCGCTCAAACTAACCATATAAACAAAAGAATTTTTATCATTATGTACTAGAAATCATGGGCAAAAATAATGTTATAGGTTAAGTTTGTTTGTGAAATTTAGACCAAGATTAATTAGAAAACTGGACATCTTCTCAGAAGAAATTGTGTACATTTGCATAAATTATAGTAGTAAGTAAAGACCAATTTAGTCGTTTTGATCAGATAATGCGGTGTGATTTGCTTTTTTATTATGTCGTGGGAAATACGAGGTACGAGGTAAAGTGTTTTAATTGCATTCGGAAATCTACTTCCGGTTGTCACGGTTTTTGCACTGAGTAGAGTACGGAGAGAGATGAATGCACGGCGTGATAATATTATGACCATGCATTTGTGCACGCTACAATCTATGAATGGGCTGTAGCTGTGGTCAGTTTTATAGTTTATTTGTAGTTTTGTTCGAAATCAGTGGCGCGTGTTATGTTAATAAAACGAAATTAACTTACTGAGCTGTAAAGACGGTAAAAATTAAACGCTAGACCGGATACTATTGTTTGTATTCGAACTAAAATAATCCAGTATTCAATGAATGCACTAGAATGTAGTACGTAGTAAATGTGTAATTACTACAACGTATGGTTTTATCTTTATTGTAGTAATTATGTTTTATGATTTCTCACGAGAACTATAAATAGAGACTTGTATAATAATAACTTTTGACACTTGATTTCGAACATAATTATTACTATAAAATCTACAAAACTTCATTAACAATTTTTTATAAATCACGTTTATAGTAAATCCTTTATACGTATTTACAACGGGATATTGTTTTCATGTAAAGTATTGCATTACAAATACTTAAACACCAAAAATAAAAACAAACTCCTCTGTTGAATGATTTTACAATGTACCTACTGTAAACACCCCAAGCATATCATGTGTAATACTTTGAAGTAGTGAATCGAAATTTTAATCAAAGAGAAAGAGCATCCTACTATGCGTGGATTTTAGTACGCAAATGTTTTTAAAATGCTAGGAACCAGAGAGATGAGTTCAATCTGCAATAGGGCACCTAAAATTTTTCAAAAACAATATAGTATCATTGGAGAGAATGTCAAAAAATGTTTGCATAAAGAACTAAATTAGAAACAAGGATTACTTTCAGTACAAGATTCATCCTAATCCTATACTAAATAAAATTCGAGAAATAACTAATAAGCAAACCTGAAATACATAGAGTAAATTCAAGATAACGAACAGAATTTTCGAAAGAACTGATCGACACGGTTTACCTTATAAATTAAGTTGATAATTTGGTACAGTAAAAAAAAATTATGGTCTCTAGCAGGCAACGTCAATGAATTCACGATTATATGGAGGCATTATGAATGATTTATTATGAACTTTGGAAAATTCTTATATTTATGCTAATATCAAATATCGTTATCTGTTGATACTACTTAAAATTTTATTTTGCTTATAACTTATTCGGGTTTCTTCCTTCCAACTTCTTTCTTCAAATAGAATATTTGGCACATTTTTTTTTTTTAATTCAATGGTGTTTTTGAGGAGAATGTGTCTGAAAATCGCAGAATATTTCTGGAGGAGAGAGTGATAACATGGACTTTAAAATATATTTTTACGAACATTTTCTTGTTCAAGTTCGAATAGCGTTCACATTCAGAAAAAAAGCACAATTCAATTTGAAAAAAAAGTTCGGACAATTTATCGAAATAAAATCACAAACACTTGCAAGATAACCATTATTTCTAATACAGCAATTAAAACAGTTTTTTATTCGAGTTTGCTATTTTATTTCATTTCATTGTATTTTATATCAAATCATTCTACTAATTGTTAGTTTGGTGCAAATAAGAAAATATTCATCACCAAAAAAGAACATACCAGAAACAGTATTAATTTTTTTAAATTTGGTTATTGTTGGCCAGTATAGTCGGTTAATTCGCTTAGATTATTGTGTTTTTGACAAATGAAGTTCTTATAAAATATTAAATGCTCTGGATATCTAGACGCAAACAGACAATTGAGTATTTTTTTGATTAAGTTGTGTGGTTTGTAAATTTATTGCAGTAAAAGAAAATCAAAACATATTTTCTTTAAATAAATAAAGCTTGTTCTTGATTTTGAGGCACCAGGGATACGGGTTAATATGTATTAATCGATCTCAAATTTCACTATAATTGGGTATGGATATAAAGGAAAATTTAAAGAGCCCTGTATAAAAAAATCGTGATAGGGACTACCTGAAGATAAGTACTAAAGGTATCGGCACGAAACTTCATATTTCACGACAAAACTTAGATCTGAAAAGCTTTTGGTTCAAAAGGGTCCAAAGTAGCTGGATGTTTACTTTTTAAAATAAATTTTTAATTTTTCGTTAAAATAGTTAAATAATAAATTAAAGTAGAGGAAATTCTGAATAATTTATGCCTGAAATTTTTTGGTAAAATTGATAGTTTAGCTGCAAAAGCAAATTTTATTTGATCGTGATCGGTCGCATCTGCATTGATATGAAACAAGTTAGTCAGGAATTGACAAATATTTTCATTCTAATGACAGTACGTAGTGTCAAATGCTGATGATTTGGCATTACCTAGTGTCAGTCGTATCAAAATACTGTCAAGTCCTGGCTAACTAGTTTAACTTTAATGCAGACACGACTGATCTCAATCAAATAGATTCTCATGCAGCTAAACTATTAATGTTATATATTGTATGATAAAGTCATGTGCCTAGCCACATCAGATTTTTTAATTTGTACGATAAATTAAATGTTTGAATTTGATTAAAAAACACGGTATTTTCACGAAAAATAAGATTAAAATACAGGACAAAACTAAAGTCTCCATCTAATTAAGCAATAATATACTACAGCGAGGTAGTACAATTTTGCTGAGGTCTCGTCGTATTTTTGCGACAGAAACTCAATAGTGTAAATTTTGTTTATTAAGCTTTTTTTAAGTAAATAAAAGTTCGATCTTTCATACTGTTGTTAAAATGGAATTGGAACATTTATATTCAAATAATCGTAAAGTTATAACATGTGTTGTGTTTAACATGAGTTGATTGACATTTTTGTTATTCTTTTAGTCGTCGGAAAACGACATTTTGCTAAATTATCTTTCTTTATTTTCCGATACCTCTTATTGTTCCCTGATCTCCCATGCAGTAATATCGATCACTATGTACAATGAAGAAGAGTTCATAGACCTAAAACTCAATAGGCAATGATTATGAGTGCAGATTTTCAGACCTTGTAGCTAATTCTTCTAACGTTGAGTATAGCGAATACGACATTATAATTTTTAACCCAAATTATAATATATTAGTGCGAATTTTGACACATATTCAACTTGCAAGTTCCATCAAAATTATAGTATAGAAGATCAGTGAGAATCTTGGCAATAGCGGACGACTGAAATCTGAATTCCGTTAACTAAATCAAGTAAAATATAGACCATACCTTTTCGGAAATCCCATCCTCCTGTTATTTCCGACAAACTTCAAAGTTTCCTTGATCATCTCTCACCAAACCAACAGAAAGGCTTCTTTCTGTAACGGTCCGAAAGAAAGAAAAAAAAATAACCGAAAACAGTTCACAAGTTCATCATGCGTGTGCACGATCTACAATAATAAGACAAACGTGCAGAATGACTATTGTATCAGATTACGATCTGACAGTTGAAGTGCGGCTGTAGGCGAAGGAGAAGAACCGCTTCACGGACGCGTGACCCAGTGCTCTGCAAGCCCGCGAAAGCTGCTGCTGCTGTTGGTAGAGACGCGTTGTTGACTGGCCAGACTGCATGCACCGAGCGATGTTTTACTTGTTACATCTCTACTCTTCGGGCAGTACCACGCCTGCAAACAGCCAACGAACCGGCTGCCCGGCTGGCCCAGGAGTTCGCTGTCACTTCCGCTCGTGGCCTACTCTCCAAACGTTGACAGTACGGGCGGAAAGAAATTGTCGATCATTTGCATATCACCGGCCTGCGGGTATGATTTGCCGAGTCATTTCGCTCGACTTTTTGCTCGATTTGGTGTTTGACGATAGTTGCATCACATATTAACGTAAATGTTATTCTATAAAAGTTGATTTATTAGAAGGTATTTTCACTCACCAGAAATAGATTATTGCATACAATTATGAAGGTTTTTTTGTGGGAGACATTAAGAATTAACTTTTAGTTCTTGTATTTAATAATATTGTATATGCATTTCTTTTAGCTTTATCTGAAGTATTTTAGAAACATGTGGGTTAATCTTTATATGAAATAGTAACTTCCTGAGAGGGCGTTCTATTGTATTGAGGACTATTGTTCATGTGGTGAGGTTAATTTTCTTTATTTTTGTTTTTCTTTTTCGTTGCTAGCCTCATCTCTTTTTATACTTGATAGTATTATAACCCATTCTAAGTATTTTTTATAGGAATTTATTTATTCACATACTTACCGTATGCAAATCAATGTGAGTATGAGTGCTTATTCCACACATCTCCGTGTTTTATTGACTAAAACCAACAAGATCTCCTGGAATTATGGAAAACTAAAAGATTTCGAATTTTACATATTTATTTTACTATTTACCTACTTCTTTTTCTTTCAACTGTCTATTCTGCTCTTCTCGCTTCCAATCTTCGAAATTCTTCAATCTTCTAATTCCTTTAAGACTTATAAGACTTCTCTTATGAGAAATTTACATCTAGGACATGAAAATTCTTTGTAAATTTCTTACTTGCTCCAGATATATATCTATCTACTTAACTATCTCTTATGAATGATGTTCTTATCAAGGCAAGGGTCTGTTGCAGTACATCCTTATGACTAGAGAGCGGACTGACAAGAGTTTATTTTTGGTAATCAAACGTCTTAAATAAGCAGGAAATACAAAAAACAAAACAAGAGAAAGCGTAGAACTATGCAATGGAATGAAACCGGTCAAAACTGTTAAACACGTCAAAATTGTCAAACCCATCAAACCCGTCTACCTGGTACACCTGTGTGCGCGAGTCTATGCTAGTGATGCCTATCGTTTTAACGTTCCCTATCGTCTCACCACACACGGCGTTGTCATGGTGTTGCTGTTAATGTTAAAATTCTTAAATCTGTTTAACTGATTCACGGTGATGCTTTTTCGTTACAGTCGTAACTATAGCCACGGGCGTTGCTTTTCATTCGTTACATGCCGACCTGTTCAGTAGGTAACGTTCAAAATCATTTTGTCAACAGCTTTTTGTTTTGGCGATGTTCGTAAATTGAGTTCTCTTATGTTGCGATGATAGGTGCGAGCCAACGGATTGTAATATATACCTATTATCATCCATTTTTTGTCTTACATACTAGCACATACTTATTCCGCAAAAACCGATAACCAAAAGTTATCAAAAGTTAGTAAGCAATATTTGGATAAATTATTTAGCATGTGTTTAAACTTACTATAGCAAACAAAAACATATGAAATGTCATTTTATTGGATTGTCGGCCTAAGTTCTGAACACGCTTCTTTGTCAAACGCTAACAAGTTGTTCTTCAAAGCTTCTGCACAGACCGATCTGTCAATAATTCTTTTTTGTAAATATTTCTTCTATAATAGGTTTTACCATTATATAGTTTGAATTTGAGAATCTGGACTCCAAAGTCCAAACTATGATGAATTGAAACAATTTGTTCTTCGGCAAATCATTAAAAAAAATTATAGATTAATCAACTTAATTAACGTTTTGTCTTTCCCTTTCTCCTATTAAATCCAACACGCCTAAAATATCAATTCTCCTGACTGCTATAACCAAGTAAACACGCACAGCTTTACTAATTGGATATTATTCTTTAGAATGCGGAAAGAGACAATGTGCGCAATTCACTCAGAAAATAAAAAATATAGCAGTCATCTTGCAAACGACGGCAGTTATCTATAAGAACAACATCTCTTGGAAATAAAATGTGTGTTCCTCTGGTGCATATAATGGCTTCCGGATTAGTGGACGCTGGTTTGCGTGTTATCTACGTACTGGAGGAGGTTGGAGATCGTGAAAGCGAGCCGGTGGTGTTTCATTCTTGCTCTTATTTAATCGTGTTTTTGTTTGTGCGAGCGAGCGGCAACGATTGCTTCGAATATTGCACGTAAAGTGGACAGCGGAAGTGGTTTAGGTGTTCCTATACACGCCAAAGAAACCGATATTTAACTTTCGAATTAAACACGATGAGCATGTAGGAAGAAGAGCAAGCGAGAAAAAGTATCGACATTAAGATAAATGGGTGAAATTCTCGGTGCTATAAATTAAATTAATGTGGGAGATATAACAATATATTATACCATTACATTCGTGGACTTAAATAAATAATTATAATCATTATAATCGACAGTGCGGAATCTTTAAAGTGTGTAGCATTCCAAATCATTCAATCATACCAGAGGAACTTTAGGACATCCATTGCTAACAGCGCGCTTGTTCTGCAGATTAGTTAATTCCCTTAACGGTCGGCGGCCCAGGGAAGGTTACCACAGTCTACGCTGAAGTCTTGCTCGTAAATGAAAACTGAGTTTGTTAGAGATAATTAATTAAATGGCAAGACATATACAGGCTGTCACACACTTTTTCTCGCAAAATTATTTTTTAGAAAGCACATGTATAGTAAAATATTTTATATTGACTTATTAGGTTTTCAATTCCTTAAGAAGTTCCAGTAGTTTGAAATATTAACAAAACAAAGAAAATAAAAACATAAAACATACCAAACAATGCAAATAACCCAATAAATACCCAAAACTACAATTAAAAGTTATTAAACTTAAACTTAAAGTTAAACTATTAAAAATAAACGAATAAACTATCGGTTATATAAAAATGAACAAAAAATACATATTAAAGTTTTTGCTGTTTTTTGTCATTCCGAGTAAAAAGTCTCATATGGACATATTGGTTTTCTCAATTCCTTAAAAAGTTGTAGCCGTTTAAAATACGGGTTTATTTACACCGGAAATTATGTCAACTTTTGTATTTCAAATGGAACACACTGTATTTTATCGCATTTTTAAAATCTTCATTAAATTTTAGATCAATTTTATGTTACATTCCCTATACCTAACATGTGTGATTTTTGAGATATTAACTTTTTCATCAAAAAATGACAGCTGCACGGTTATTTTCAATTCCTTATAAATTATCCCCTGTGACCATTGGAAAAAAGTTGTCCGACAAACTTGTTGTGAAGGTAACATATTATCGACACATCGGTAGAAATCTTCTAAAAGTTGTACAGGACAGGGTGTACAAATTAGGTTTAAGATCAAACTTGAATTTGAGAACAGTACTACAAGTCGATTTTTTCTCAATTCTATGGAAAATTTTAGATCAACTTTGTGTACAATGTCCTATTCCTAAAGTGTACTTGTACCTACTCAAATCGATTTTTAAACCACAGTAGAAATTGCAAACATTGCCAGATCTAACAATATAAGTCCACAAATTTTCAATCTCTCATTTCATTTGGTTCTCGTTATACTTTTAATAGCAGGTCGTCGTGGGAGACCCTGTATAAACAGCTCATTCAATTTACCTCAATAAATTGCTGATTTATGAGTATCAAGTAGCCGCAAAAAGTGCATTCAATGGAGGTAAAATATCATGTTAAATTGTAAGTAAATTAACTTAATTTGTAGGTTTGTGTAAGTTTGTGTGTTCTGACTGTAAAGTGTTTAATCAGGGCTGTGGTCTAAGTCAACCTACAACAAATTAATAAGAGTCAGTAACGTAGTCGAAATACAGGAGATCAGTTAAATTAAATTAAAATGCGTTTAATTAAAATAACAGGTAGGTACGTCGCAGTTTTGAATCCTGCTCAGACCAGAATTTGGCATCCACGTTAAGCTATACGGATGTTGGATCAGTCGTAATTGCAGAAGCTTGTACAATTATAGAAGATTAGGGATGCCACATCCTATAAGGACCCATTTTGCTCCTGTCTTCTATATAAGAGACTGGCAACCCTAGGAGTATACATAAGCAGTATCTTATGGCTATTCGAATGGCATACCACCTAATGGTGGACCACCTCCAACAGTATTAATTGCCGCAACGTTGAAGAAACTTTCAATATGATACGCGAGTTTTTTTTTTAATGAACGAGGTACATCACATTGATTGACTGCCAGGATTACGGTTGGAAACATACTTATAATTAATATAACGTATTGGAAAGAAATGACAGAAATGAATCATTACACTTCATCTTCATAATCACACGCCTTTCTTTTATTAAAGAAAAGGTGAGCTCGCTACCACAATGTTATAAACTGAAAGGATGGAAAGGCGTTTTAATCCTGAATATGTCAGATTCGACCTCCTCAATTATAAAATTAGTAATACAAGTCGTCTCTCCTATTTTTACAACTATTACAACTATTCCAGTTACATCATCTTGCGTAACCTCTACACTTTACATAATAAAGTCAAAATAGCGTGATACAGACATTCACGCTTGTGCGAATTTCCTGTTCATGGAAGCGCGCGTATCTGAGCAGCACTCATACGTAAAATTATATTGAATAACACCGCCTAAACCGAGACCTGGTTATACTTTGAATCCTCCTCCTCCCATTAAAATTGCGCAAAACATCAAGGCGGCTAATCGTCATTGCTAACGATCGCTGTAACTAGATTAGAAATTGGAAAACTCGAATACGAAGCATTTTTCTACTGCCCATATCTGGTAGGTACCAGTAGTTATACATGTCTTTTATGTAAGGAGATGATGCCGTTTACTTTCGTTTCGCTTCTGGTGTTTTTTTGCTGTTTATTATTATTACGATTATGAGAAATGGTCACTGCAGCCAGTTAAGTGCTTCTACATAAAGTTAAAGGTATAAATTCTTATGTTTACGATCGGATTTAATTACGAGCAATATACGTTAGTTCACAGTGTTAATTTTCAATTTCTAATGTGTACTAGTAGTAATATTTCTTATATAACGATGTAGTCTAGGAGCCAGCGATAAAAACCGTACCAGTTTGTCAATATCGAATATATGATATTATTTAAGTAATTAAAATCGTTGACTAGCTGACGAACCCAGTTGAGCGTTCGCATGCCTACAGGCTGATGCTGGCCAATTTTTGAGGTTAAGCATAGGAATCTCGCTTATTGGTGTATATGTTACGGTCATCATAGAGTATTATTAACAATTACCAGTTATTGTTAATATTATAATAAAATTAATATTATTAATAAGAGAGAGAAGGAGAATATTTAAGTTTTATTTTATTATTCACTACGAATATTGTTTATTTTTTATGTTATTTGTAAGTGCACAAATCTGAACTGTGCTTTGCAGACAGATATTAATTTTATTTGTGTTGTTAATTTTAGTTATGTATTTAGAAATTTTTTATACCCCCCACAAGGGACGCCGAGAGGGGGTGAAACCTGTGACTGTTGTCACGCGCCCGGCATTGGAAAGGGCCCGGAAGCAGAAATTGCACAACCGTTTGACACACAACGAGCGTCAGGAAGATAAGTGACAATGTTGACGTGAACTGCTGTATTAACGCCTACCTAATTTTGTCCCGCTATTTTAAAATTGTATTTTAATGTCGTGATTTTCCAGGACACCACCCATCAATTAGAATAAATTAACGAAATTGTATTATAATAATTTTGTCAGCATAGGAAAGTGTCTTCACACTCTGAAATGAACCATGTTTTCAAACAAGCGACTGAAATATGTTCTATTCGTTTCTAACTGTACTTTTAAAAAGATAAATAAAACTGTATAATTACCTTAAAAATTGTAAATATCCAAAAAAAATTGATTTTAATTGAAAAATTATAATGATAAGTTTAAGAACACACTCTTTTGTTCATTGAGTGACACTATAACTGGCAATTAATATTTCTAGTGCTAAAGCAGTAAATAATATCTTAATGCAAATGTATTATTACAAGAGAAAAGTACCTTTACAGATACACTGTAACCATACATAATTTTACAATACATGTTATGCAATATTAAGTGCAAACTGTAGAATTTAATTTGTGGAATCAACATCTGGGAAATTTAAAAATGACGAAACTTTTACAAAGGATATTTAAATGTTATTAAAATGTGAATTGAGTTTTTACCAAATTTTATTTAGAATTTTAATCGATACTTAAAATATTTTGTGCTATTTCTATCTGTGACATATATTTTAATATGAACGTTTCGATTACTAATTCTCAGTAATCTTCATGAAGTATGAAAAAAATACATTAAAATGTGACAATTGCCAATATAAAATAAAATTAAGATTATTGCGATCTCTGATCTCTGATTTCGAGTATATTGATATTAAAATACAACAATCTTCTATTGTTTCCGAAAACTGGTTTAAAATTAAACATGTTCCAAATTAGATATGCAGAGCTAGTAATGAAACAAAATGCGTTTTTACGATAATTTTAGAGTAAAAATTCCATTTTTGGTCACCATTTTTGAGCAGTCACAAAAGATCAAAATGAAATAAATATTCTGTGTATTGAAACAATTTAAAGAAAGAACATTGTTTTACAGTGTAAAGAGGGTTAATTTACGTATCATTGTATGTGACTGTAAATGAAATGTAACATTCATAAAATAAATTATACAGAAAATATTTGTATGTGTAAATATTTTATAATATTTTGTATGACGCTAATTTATTGTAAACTTTTGACATACATGTTTTATGTTTTTACCCGTTTTTTTTTTATTCTTTTTGGTGAAGAGGGTGCCCGGACCGCAGACATGCCGGCGGCCCTGCCCCCCACATTTACTGTGCTGAGGGGTATATTGAGCTTGGCACAAATGTCCGTCTGTCTGTGTTCACGACACTTTTCACTATTTCACTATTTTCACTATTTTTTGCAAATTCACAGGATATCTGCCGTAATTTTGAAGTTATCAATCTGAAATTTGCTATACAAGCTTATCTATTAAAAAGTAAGGACATGTTTGTGAAGGGGCTAAATCGGCACACTTTTTTAAAAAATATTTTATTGTGAGGGGTATTCTAACTTCAGCACGGCTGAAGATAGTTTTCTTACTAGTTTATTTGTAAACTTACTCTGGACTCAAGAATTTGCTTGTGTTATTTCTTTATATATCTAAATTTGATCATGTATTGTAATGTATTTAAAATAAGTTTGTTGGTGATATAAACTTATTAGACATGCTTACGGTAGGTATAGGTCTTGGGCTACTTAATGTAGGAATGAGTGGAGCAAGTTTTTACAATTTTTAAACTTTTATTCATAAAATGCCAGTTTATTAGCAACCGCCAAAAGTAAAAATGTGTTATGAATAGAACCTTACAAAAATCCTTGCGTCATTTGTGCGGGGCGAATTATGCAACATCTATGTAAGCTTAGTCTCCACTATTCTTGCCTGTATATGCATGAAAATACAATATTGAAAAAGTTGTTATTAAATGTGCAAAATTTCAAGGTAATTGCGATTTCAGAATTTACTTAATAAATAGTAAAGCACATATACAAAAAACTACCCACACCCATAAAATCTAAGAATGGGTGTATAAAAAAGTTTTGTTATATTCGTAATTTTGGTCATTGATCCTACTGATGATCTGCATCGAGTAAATAATTATAATAACTTATATATTAATCAAAATAACATACATAACTTCGTTGAACGATACGATTGTATTGATACGGGTTTTTGTTTTTTAAAATTACTTTTTTGTCACATTTACCTTGCCCGGTAGGGAATTATTAATAATACCCGGTCAATGTGATTAATTAAGTGTTTCTAATCATATAGACTAAATGCTGCGGTTGTTATTAAATTAATTAATTATTAATTGTTATTTATTATATTAATTATTAATAATAGCATAATATAATTATGATATCATATCCATTTTTATGATATCAGTCTGTGATAAAAAAAGTTCTTTAAGAACAATAAAGTGTTACAAAAATATTCAATTTTAAAAATTATTAAAAAATGTAACAATGCATTAGTAAGCTGTTTCATTAGGTTTGTTAGAGCAGTGAAAAATTAGTATGTAAATTCTTTCACGCTTTTAGGAATTTACGATTGTTTGAATACTACCAAGTTAGCTGCTGCTCCAACACAAATGTTGTGTCAAATATCTACATTCTCCTAATTAACAAAATAATATTGAAGTTTCTCTTTAGATTATTGATAAGTGCGAAATTTAGCAACACTGTTAAACAACATTAAGTAAAAATAAAGCTATTCGTGTCCCAAAAAAAGGCAAATCGCCTGTATACTTGCAATCAGTTTCGTCCACTCCTATTATTATAACATTCAAATGCCTAATGGGAAGTTGATGTAAAAAAGATGACACAAACTAGGCTACTTTCGTAGCTTCGAGGTAAGGAGCGCTGGGTTTGATTATCCATTTGGCATGCTCCATTTCTTCCCATTCAATTAGCTTATTAAAATCAATTTGATGATAAATGCGATTACGTAACCTGACTGTTAGTTGTTACGGTTTACTTATAACTAATAATGGACACTCGGTGGTAATTTGTTATAATTTTGGAATTATTTCTATTATTCTATTATTATCAGTGTAAATATGTAAATATAAAAAATATTTAAATATGTTCATGTTTATGCTGATAAATGAGGTCATTTCCGGGTTGTTATGTGTCAGTTTATCATACTGAATGACTTTTGTGGTATTTATGTGCGTACCAATGACAAAAAACCCTAATCTGTGAACTATGGAAGCAGCTACTGTACAATTTATAGACGTACAAGGACGATTGTTAATAATAGAACTGTCATTGCAATTCCATATTCATTCATAACCAAAGAATAATACTAAAATGAATTTAACTCAACACTTTTGTTATTTTTGCTCTAATTGATTCCAATTGGTATTGTACAACATCATCGCACAATATTTTGTATGCTTACAACAACAAAAAACGGAAACGTGCAAATTTTCAGTAATTTAGTTCCTAATAACAGTGCGGTAAAAAGTTGTTCAGAATTAAACATTATCTTATCTAAATAACTTTATCGACAAACAAACGATGAGAATACATTAATATTGAAATGGCCAAAAAGCAAATATGTGTTGTATTATCAAATGCCAATACAGTGTTTCATTATACCTGTTGAACTAAATGATACGACTACCTGTGATATACATTGCTATATTAGGTTTTTTTAAAACTTGTTGGTGTAGGTTGTAGTCAGACAAGATTTAAAGAATCTTGTGACTTTGGTGAAGAAGATGAATGACATGATTCGAGACAGTGTTTTGTAAATTTTAATTAGGTAGTCAATATTTCGCCTATAACTAGGCTTACCATAACCTACTTAATATTACCTACTTTTGAAAATAAGTCAACACCCAATCCGCGCCGTGTGCGGGTTTTTATAGTTTTGTTGTGTCATTTTTTCTGCTTCTCAAGTGTTTTCTTATGTATTTCGTCTTTTATATAATCCGAACATCATATATACCAAAATTATCAACAATTGGGACGTTCCCACAAAAGTAAATTTGAATACCAAATAGTGCATATATTTCAACAGAAAACAGCAAAAATTACTGTGCACAGATAAGACGTCATGGATTTTGTCACAAGAGATGTGAGATGTCGTTTCAATTTTCTTTTCATAGATTCCAAACCAAGAAGTCTGCGTAACGCAAATCTAAGACGTGACGGAGATGTTCCCGGTTTGTCATCTACAAATTAAAAGAGCTTTCAAATGTCCATATAACATTTTGTGACAAAAGAAAAACTGGAATAAGTGTAATTATTAATTGAAACTTTCGTATTTTTTGCTGAAATTACATTTTATATTATAATATCTTCTATAATCAAATAAAAAAATAAATAAAGCAAGTTTCAACCAATTTTATTTTGCAGAACAATACAGCTGTTACTATTGCTGTTAAATAAGACAAATAGTGCGTTATCTCGGAAGCCGTTAGAAATACTTATATTTTAATAATTATCTTTTGAAAACGTTGCAAATTTAAAGCACTGGAACCTTTACACCTACAAAATTGGCTTTGTTTTTTATAAATATTCACATTTGTTAGATTATTAATTGTGTATGGTAACATTCATAGCATGTATTTACAAAATGTTCCGATATCGACTACCAAAGGATTTAACCCACATTAATGGTTTCCAATTTGACGCATATCAGAAAATTATAGAACAACATTTAGAAAAGTTATAACATTTTGCTAAAGCAGAACAAAGTAATGTTCACTTGAAGCCACACAACATAAGTACAATAACGTTATTTACGGGTTCTTCACCTCAGAGCAAAACATTTTGCATTCATGAATAGGATTACCGCATTTAATTACCTATAATTTAGTATATGGTGGAAAGTTATATAATAATTTTTGAAAAAGTTATAAACATGTTGTTATCACAGCCAACCAAAATATCAACGCCCTCCATTTGATGTCATACATATTATAGTAATGTGGAGGCTTTTCAGCTTTTAATGTAATCATTTAAAGTATAATCCCAATCAATTACCTACAATTTGGCTTAAGAGAAAAGCATTTAAACAGTTTTTTCCAAAGTTATAAAAAAATTTCTGTTGTAAAGATGTGTAATTTGTACCGCAATACTCAAATATAATAAATGAGTAAATACAACGATTAATTACCTACGAATTTGTCATATGAAGCAAAGATATGTAACAATTTTTTTCCATTTCCTATACATTTAATTTTTGTAAAAGTTATAACAATTTTTCAGTAGCGTTTTTCGTAGTATATCTGAAAGCTTGCATAGACAGTATATATGCAAATTATTGTGACTTAAAGGTTGTTTGCGGGAAATAGTCACTAACTAACTGAGATAGTAGTCTACATTTTGACGTATGGTGTATCGTCGTTCAGTAATTTTTAAAACGTTATAAACAATTTTCAGCAATCAACTTTGTGTTTCTTTGGCTGTCGATACTAAACATTTTTCTTGGCAAAGAACATATTACGAGGCCTTTTTAGATTTCCAAAATTGTACCGTTGACAAGTTTTAAAGCTAGATGTGTTCTACCGATCAAAAAAAAAATACCTGATTCACTAGTTTGACAATAATCAATCTGTTGATCTGAGTGGTTTGTTACTGATATATATTCCAGTAAATAATTTTAGCCGGGACATAATACCAAACCGGCCGGGACGCCGGGACAGATGTCCAAAACCGGGACTGTCCCGGTCAAACCGGGATGTATGGTAAGCCTACCTATAACCATTTACAAAAAAATAAACATTAATGCTGAAAGATTTAAAAAATATAAAATATAATTTTTTGAAAACCACCGCTAGGCAAAACATGGATACGAATGAAAATCCAAAAGAGTGGGCTGATAATATAATAATGGCGGAAAGAAATCATAAAGTGAGAATTTGATTAGTTCCTAACGATGTTAATAAATAAACAATTTTTCCTTTTTTCGCTCTAAGTGAATATCACTTTTTGCTGACGATTCGGATTTATTTAAAATCTTAATCATAACTCAAAGCGTTCAAAGTTTGGTGTTAAAAAAGGTATTGAAAGAGAATTTTATTTAATTTCCATGTTTGAATAGATTTGATAACATTTTTAGATATATTTGTGCACGTATGCATTTTGAACATTATAACTATTGTCCGTCTTGTCCTGTGTTGCATTGTCCTACCCAAGCCCTCTGGACAATCGTCAGCTATGTTTTAAAGTAGATAAGTTCCAGACCAGGTGCGTCTACTGTTATTGATTTGGAACACATCTTTTACAAACTAACTATCCATTTGTAATAGTAATTTAAGAGAAATGCCAAACAATTAATCGAATACAGGATGTAACAGCAATTATCAAAAATAATGAAACATTGTTCCAAAGCATTCTTCCACTGTTTGCAGCGATTTCTCCAGCGAGAGCAATATATGTGTACCTACTCTAATATTACCCGAACAAAAGAGATTGTTGTTGGAATCAAATTAGATTTGATGGAAGTCAAGATAGACAGGTAAAACATGTGATTAAACACCAGCTTCACTACATCCACATTTTAGAACGCATAAAATATGAATGTTTTACAACTTCCTCTGTATCTCTAGTATATAGTAAATTATAAGTATTATACCTAGTATAGTCAATAATTAATTATACGTATTTGTATACTCTACATAACCGTGTCATCTAGCGCGCAACTAATGCGCGATTTCTTTTCCATATCAATAAAGTCTTTGAAATATGTACGCACGTTTTGCCATCTGATTTCAAAGTAATTTTAATGACTACATCCGCTCTTTACTTTCATCATTGTATATAATTTCTGGGTAAGCTGGAAATAGCTCATTATAGATTGTGCAGTTGCTAAAATGTATGGCCTCCGGAACAAAATTGCTAAAATATTGTTGCTATAAATCACTGACCGTAGAAAGCGGGCATTCTACCGCTCGGCTTGCTTCCAGCGGCAGATGATCGAACCTCGAAATCGAATTACGAGATCCAAGTTGTTGGCAGACGAATAAAAAATATATGTGTGCGCACGTAGGATGGTACTCCAATATACTTTCTACCGGTTAAGTGGTTACTCCTAATGGAATAAATTGTTCACTTTCGTTGATATAATAAAAAAATGAATGGGTTAATAAAGAATGCGATATGAAAGTTGAAGCTTGACATGGATTGGAGGTGATTAATATTTTGAAGGGTATTTTGTCAAAAATATGTAACGTTAGTGTCTAATAGACCAATATGAAAGCTTGAACCTTGAACTTTGTATGTTATGAAGAGAAAAAACATGTGAGGACATGTTGAGAAATTGCATTCCAGGACGCCCAGGCAGGACCTTGTTATTAATATTAATTACGTTTTTAGTAATGATGCTTACGGGAGGAGCATGGGAGGAGTAAAAGCAGTTGCTATGGTGGGCTGTCTTCATAATACTGATTACTGATTACTCATTACATCAGGGCTGCCCAACACTGTGCCTGCAAGCGAAAGTGCGCCCATCGACCGACCTTGGTGAACCCATCACTTTTTTTAAAATTTAATTTTGTTATAACAACTTTTAAGTTGTTTATACTTGGAGTTACAGGGACATGATAAACATGTGTCTACAGCGATAGGCTCTGAAACCTAATTTAATTCTCTATTCTGTATATTTAAAATTTGAAGAATTTGATAGATAGGTGATGGTTAATTTGAATTCATTTGTCATAAATCGAACAAAGGTGTAAATTCTTCAAGAATAATTTGAAAACGTACTTCAGCAGTTCGCTAAAGTTGCGCCAATGGTTTTACCTATTTTGTCAATCCTTTTACTTTCCAAAAAAAGCACCAACAGTGAGCGCATAAAGTAAGGATACACGAGAACATTTCTAAAAAAAATTTTGTCCGTCCACTATCACATTGTTATTTGGTAACCAAAATATACTATAATTCTATTTTAATTTTCAATTTTCATTTGTTACCATCCATAGATTACGTCATCGGTCATTTTGTTTTAAATAGCAACATCATATTTTTTCTTGCTTTGAGTAGATTTAATTGTCTTAAATGATAGTAGAAAATTTGTATGGCCTCACAATTTTAAAAGAAGGACGATTGAAAATTCTGAAGTATTGATAACTCTGGGAAACATGGATTAACTGAATAAAATATGAACAGGCAGTTTGGATAGACCTATGTGCCCTGAATACGAATCCGCACCCTGAATACGAATCCGGCTTATGCCAGCTGAATCTAATCTTAATAAACGTTCAACTTTACACTTGAAATGCTGAATGTTTCTTTACAAATGATTTTGAATCATTTACGATTATTTAAGAGGTGTGCGGATGCTTTCATAAAAACAACGAAATATGCAATAGAATCAGAAACGATTAGAAACTAAAACTAGAAACTTTGGATTTTCAGAACGACATTGTGCTACAATACCATATACCAGATGAAACAATCCATTCTTAAGAACAGCAGCATGCAAGATTGTAAAGAAATTGTTTTCTCGGTTCAACATACTTGTGCGAATTATAGTTAATTTTTTTGCAAATTTGTTGTACTTAAAATAATATTTTTTACCGCCGATAGCAACCCCAATATTTTTATTTATAAATAAGAGTGACATTTTGAAAAAGTGCTGCTTGAAAAGGAATATTAAAAAATCATGATGTTAAAAAATATGATATGCCTGAAAAATACCGCTCAGCTTCACTCGTTGACATAAGTATCGTCACTAAGATTATTAAAAGTTTTATAGTTTCTTAAAAAGTGTTATCAAATCGTCTTGTAAAATTAGTGATAAAATTGATTGCTGCCAGCCTTTTTAATTTTATATTTGGTTTTTCCCGTTGCACCAGCTTTTCGCTGAGAATTTTTGGAATTTTTAAGACCTTGAGAGTTTAGTATGCCGCCTGCAATTTTATTTTTGTTGACCTTTGTTATTGTGACCGGTCGGTAACACAATTATATCTACCTTTTTGAACAGAGAAGAACTATCGTTTTATTTCTATGAAAACTTTTACCTGTTTTGCGTCTACATCCCTATAAAATTGAAACAGCTCCAGCAGAAACACCTTGCAATTCTTCTCGTTCGTAAAGTACTTGCAGTTCAGTTTTCAATCTATTTTTCCAAAGAAGGATATAAACGAACTATTCCACAAAGAAAATTGCTTGCGATATTCAGTAAAATTATCCACAGTGAATAAAATAGCAGCTACTAAATTTCCAGTAAAACTAAATCTCGTTCTTACTTTCGCTTACTTGCTTTCGCCACAGTCTGTTTATTCACAATAATCAAATTAGGTAAAGGCCTACATAACTGTTTAATTTGCACTTTTCCTCAATAGCAACGTTTTGTGATAGATTTAGACGATATTAGACGCGAAATACGAGTAACATATGCACGCCGCACTCGATCGAGCCAACTGGAGTTTGGCCCCAAATACACATGGATGGCGACGTCGCTAGATCCCCGCTCACCCGCGCACCGCCCCGCGCTAGCCAGAACTCTATCCAACTGCCGCGGCAGTTGGCTCTCTATCCAACTGGCACGGCATGCCGCGGCATGCCGTGCCAAAAATAAGCTGGCACGGTTGGCGGTATGATAGCACGGTTCACCGCGTTGTGTCGGGGAGAGAAATGCATTGCGATGTTTCACTGCTCATTAAACTTACGCAGGCATTGTTTAATATTAAAAAAGAGAAAAAGGTCTTTAGAATTATTTAAAAATTCTTGCTGAGGTTGAAACTACAGGTAGTGCCATGACTCCTTGCTCTATATAACGAGCCGCCCCTGATTCATAAGTATATAAGTACATATTACGATTTTTTTTACATAAAATATAAGTGCATAAAAGTAGATCTCCTGTTAAAACAGTCGACCTGGCAACACTACTACCAACTTTTGCTGCTGTCAAAAAGTCAGATAATTCTGAAATTACACATTTTTACTGAACATATTATTTTGTATGTGGAACCTCTATTTTGAACACTCGTTGTTGATCACCCGGTATGATTACTGATTATTATTACGTAGGGTTTAGGGGTAGTGGAAGCAGTGATCACTACGGTAGTACTATATGCATCACTGTATGCAATCAAAAAATATGACCCAAGTAACCGGACATACATACCTACACGTTCAACCAGACACCGGACAATATAATCGATAATTAGACGGTTGGCAACCCCCATGGGTAGTGTGTCTCTTTCAATATCAAATATGTTAACAGGAAGGTTTGTTTTAATAATTAAATATTTTATTATTAATCATGAAAGCAAATCTGAAACAGCAAAATGTTTTTATTATTTTTTCCGTGTGCTTTTATTTTTTATTAAATACATTTTATGGTTGTTTTTATTTGGTTCAGATAATTCGTAAACGAAGCGAAAATTGAACATAAATTACTGTTTATTTGTCTTAATAAATGAAATTGTACTCTGTAAGTGGGCATGTTGGGTTTCAGCTGGTAAGTAGCTGATAGTTATAAATCAGATTTCATTTTATGATTTTTTTATTGTTGAACTTTCCCCACTTGTGTCAAAAGCCAGGGGAATGCACGTGCACCCACTTGCCTCTCTCTGCGGGTGCCCATAGCTATGGTAAAAAAAATGGGACCCTGCATTGCATGAAACATTTTAGTGTTTTAGTGATGTAAATAAAAATGTTTAGATGTAACTTGTTTTGTCTTAAAGAGTTAACCTATAATACATCTCACGCCCTACTATTCCTGGGCGAACCTTTCCATACCTCTCTGCGTAGTCGTGCAAGCAAAACAACCAACTGAAAACTTCAAACAGCTCACAGCTCACGTTCAGGATGTTAGATTCTGACAACTACGTAAGCAAAACCGGTAAAACTATATCTAGTTTCCCGCAATTGCGCATTGACTCTTGCACTTTAGATATGGGTAAGCATTTCTATAGCTCTTAATTTACTTCTATTTGGTATTTATCAGTCCACATTGCTCATAATTGGATTTCACTACGTACCTAAAGCAATAAAATTACCGTAACATTCAAGATCTCTCAAATTACAGATCTGCCTTCGATGGACGATATACCCAAAGTAGTAAGAGGATAAAGATAATTAAATATAGAAAATTAGGTCGCTGTCCATAGCACGGCAAAATGCAACGCAATTAACTCATCGAAATTTGCATTGACTTTTCATTAATTACATCGACACTTGTAGTCTTTATCGTGTAGCATACATGTATTGGTAATGTTCTTATTATTTGCTTTAAACTGTGATTATTTGACTTTTTTCAAAATAAAAAAGCGATATGTTTAACAGAAATATGTTAGGAAGAATTCATAACTACTTATTAGCTTAATATAATACATATAATCACTTTATAAACTTTCAATATGGATGACAAATCAAAATGACAAAACAAATTTTAGATTAGTCATCAACCCATAAGTGTTGTAGTTATATCGGACATTAATTGAATAAATTGAATAAAATGATAGGCCTAGGCTTATTTCGCATGAATCTTGACTTTTACTCCATATAATAATTACGTACAATACAGTTTCCTATTGAACAGGTGTCGTTCAACTTCAAACGAGGAACTAACGAATCCAATCTCTTCCATTCAAGGCACACCTCTGTGTTCATCTCGAGAAAAGAATCTCTCAATTGATCTCGGATACGATGTTGAATTTTGTGCACGGTGACGTAAATGAGATCCTTTCGAACTGGGCGTCCCGCGCCGTCCATTAGGTACTTTCAATATCCACAATTTTTAAGTCACGAGTAACCGTTCACTTCTTCTATTCGGTCTTCTTTCACAACAAATACTCACAACCACCCATGCTTGAGATCTAGATGTGTCTCTAGATACACGTGTGGGATTGTAGAACAAGGTTGACGCGAAAAGATCACGCTTGATTTAATAGATGGTCGTTTAGGAGAGGAACTATTCATCATTCTGCATTTAGAGCAAAATATATCAGTTACTGAATTACTGTGACACCGGCAGACCCATGACATTGCACAAAGTTGCGCTTTTAATGCGATATGTCGGCTCATTAGTCGGTTCCAAAACTGTTTTTATTTGATATGTCGGGGCACAGGTAACGGAGATATTCAAGGTAAAAAAAAGCAAAAAACCCAAAACGCTTTTTGAAATTTTTTCGAGTAGAATTCGATTTTGGGCATATGTCGGGATATGTCGGTGAAAAAAACCGATATGTCGGGGCAAAAACCTCAAAGTTATTCAAGGTCAAATTTTTCCAAGAGGTTTCTTGATATGTCGGGCAGTAAAACTCGAATCTAGACATATGGCGGAATACATCCGTGTACAAAAATCATATATCGGAGCTATGACCGAAAAGTTATTCAAGGTCAAAGTTTGGCGCCAAAAACCCAAAACGCTTTTTGAAATTTTTTCGAGTGGAATTCGATTCTGGGCATATGTCGGGATATGTCGGTGAAAAAAAACGATATGTCGGGGCAAAAACCTCAAAGTTATTTAAGGTCAAATTTTTCCAAGAGGTTTCTTGATATGTCGGGCAGTAAAATTCGAATCTAGACATTTGTTGGAATACATCAGTGTAAAAAAATCATATATCGGAGCAATGACCGAAAAGTTATTCAAGGTCAAAGTTTGGCGGCAAAACCCCAAAACGGTTTTGGAAAGTTTTTCGAGTGGCATTCGATTCTGGGCATATGTCGGGATATGTCGGTGAAAAAAACCGATATGTCGGGGCAAAGACCTCAAAGTTATTCAAGATAAAATTTTTCCAAGAGGTTTCTTGATATGTCGGCAAGTAAAATTCGAATCTAGACATATGTCGGAATATATCCGTGTAAACAAATCATATATCGGTACAATGATCGAAAACTTATTCAAGGTAATATATATTACCAACTGCTCTATCTACGGTGACCTTGAAACGATTTTCGCCACTTTTTACCGTTCATTGTAATTGTTTATTTTTAAATATTTTGCTGTCCGGTAATGAAACAAAATCACACCAGACAGAGCCTATCTAAACTATAAATACATAACCAATTTGTAGCGACAATTTGCACAACGAGATCGCGCCAAGTGTCAACAAGCACGATTACAGTACTACATTATTTAAGTGATATATGTACAAGACGCGTTAATTACAATTTCGTAACTCTTATATAATAATAAAAGATTGTGTGAGGTTTTCTTCCAGTTTTATTTAGACTGTTTGATACAAGCAACCGCACGCCATGAAGGTAGGGCGAGGAATGCCTCGGAATAAGAAAATCAATAACGAGTGAGTCGTGCTCGTACGGGAAAGGTCGGAGACCGTGCATGGCCCGAGTATTTAAAAACATAGTAAAATACAAATACACAAAAACAAAAACAGAAGGACATACTGGATTTTATCTCTATTTTATCCCTATTTTATCTCCATTGTATCTATTTCAAAGATAAATAAAATCAGATGTTCATTAACAATCTTGCCAATTCAGATATTAATTTAATTGTCTCTAACGAACGAACGCCTTGTACATATTTATTTTACATGATTTGTGTGTGGTCAGCTTAATTGGTTGCCGATATAGAATATAATCAATTCCAATAAGTAATAACACAATTTACAAAAGAAAGAATAATTAACAAGCATTTTCAAGTGCAGTCACACAAAAAAAAAAAACGTTTTCGGCACGACATAGGGCAGCCAATATTGTGCTGATCCTGACAACAAGAAAAACATGTTGCTACAGGTAAAGTTAAATGTTAAACCAGCATAAAATTAAACTGTTCCGAGTCTTTTCAAATATTTGCACTAACCAACAACAGCATTATAATTGACTTTATTTTAAACCCTCGTCGGCTAACTTAAGACACATTATTCATTTTTGTACTGATCAATTGTGTCAAAATATATATAACTAAAAGCATGCATAAAAGCAAGCATGCATTATTACTATTATTATTACTTATTGGAAATCTCTGATACATGTCATTAAATATTTGCCACCTAGATAATATAATTTAGATGCAACTTATAAATACTAAAATTACACTAATTGAATTTTAAAAAGTAATGAAGAGGATCAGGGCAAATTGGTAGTACCGAACTTCGCTGAAGCCTAAGGTACTCCCTTTGCAACACCCCTTGCTTTGCAACACTAGTTTGCAAAGCAAAGGAAAACAGTGGCAACCCCGTGCAATTTGGATAGGTCAGTAAAAACACACGAAGACATTATTTATTAATAGACAAATGCAAAAAATGCAGAAGTGGTTGCCGTCCTCAAATCTCTGAAATTTTTATTGCAGCCGACTACTACTTTTCTTCAAAAGCATGTACAATACGCCGTGATACCGCTGCATAATTTACCGTCACCAGTGACCAGAAGGGGTAATCTTACATTGAAATGTATCATCGCGGTAGAGGAACAGGTAGTACCGTCTTCGTTAGATTACATGCTGCAATTTAAACCATACACAACCAGAAATGACGACTTGCAAAAAAAAACATCCGCTGCTAGTAAAAACAAAAATATCACACCGATAATTGTTATCTATACCGTCTAATATCACATAATACATGTTTAGTAACTATTGACCGCCGGCCGGGGTACTAATAACCTCTTGGAAAAATTTGACCTTGAATAACTTTGAGGTTTTTGCCCCGACATATCGGTTTTTTTCACCGACATATCCCGACATATGCCCAGAATCGAGTTCCACTCGAAAAAAATTCAAAAAGCGTTTTGGGTTTTTGGCGCCAAACTTTGACCTTGAATAACTTTTCGGTCATTGCTCCGATATATGATTTTTTTACACGGATGTATTTCAACATATGTCTAGATTCGAATTTTAATGCCCGACATATCAAGAAACCTCTTGGAAAGGTTTGACCTTGAATAACTTTGAGGTTTTTGCCCCGACATATCGGGTTTTTTCACCGACATATCCCGACATATGCCCAGAATCGAATTCCACTCGAAAAAATTTCAAAAAGCGTTTTGGGTTTTTGGCGCCGAACTTTGACCTTGAATAACTTTTCGATCATTGCTCCGATATATGATTTTTTTACACGGATGTATTCCAACAAATGTCTAGATTCGAATTTTACTGCCCGACATATCAAGAAACCTCTTGGAAAAATTTGACCTTGAATAACTTTGTGGTTTTTGCCCCGACATATCGTTTTTTTTCACCGACTTATCCCGACATATGCCCAAAATCGAATTCTACTCGAAAAAATTTTAAAAAGCGTTTTGGGTTTTTTGCTTTTTTTTGACCTTGAATATCTCCGTTATCTGTGCCCCGACATATCAAATAAAAACAGTTTTGGAACCGACTAATGAGCCGACATATCGCATTAAAAGCGCAACTTTGTGCAATGTCATGGGTCTGCCGGTGTCACAGTAATAGTTACTGAGCATCTTAAAGAAAGTTGTTCTAGGAATATTGTTATACATCTCGGTTCTATTGTTTTCGCGATAGATTGGCACCCACGTTTTGTTAATAAAATATTATCGTCTATTTATGGGTCAAAATGATTCTTGAACATTTGTCCATATCTGATTGTTGTGATGGTAAGTTTTAGTATAATCATGTGTAATTATGTGTAAGTATATGTTACTTTATGCTATAAAATAAGCCATTCCGCTTATTTACTTCTTGGTTCAGATCCATCGCATCATTAATAACAAAGTTATCGATTGTTATGTTTTTATACAGCTGGCAATACCGGGTGACCCACGGCATAGGTACTCCCGTTTATTTATTATAAAAATGCCATTGTTTGGGATACTCTTGAGGTTAATATGACTTCCGGTTTCTCCGAAAATGACGTCATCATTGAAATTTTAAATGGCACCCTATATTCTTTGTGTGATATTTTCAATCAGCATGACATTTGAACACAAAACCATTTTGATCGTGAATTTTTATCACCAAGGCAACGCAAAAATAACTTTTTTATGTATTAAATCTACGTGGCTAGGAATTGGTGAAAATAGTCGATGTTGGCCAACATTGCATCACTGGCGCCCTCTAGCGTTATTTAATTGTTTTTTTGCCAGTGAGTCATTTTTTTCATGGGTACCCAATGGCCACACCCTGATTATTCGATAGAAAACATCTTTCCGATTACAATGATACCAAATACTTGATATGCTATCGAAATTCTTAGCGTAAAAATGTTGTTAGAAGCAAGGAAATCGAAAAAAATATTGACCTAATGATCAAAGTCAACGTACAAGTCAAAGTCACTCAACGGACGAAGGAAGTACCTTTAAACGTCAATTTCACCCTACGATTATCAGCAAAATATCATGAATTTGGCCATTGTGTCGGAAAAATGTTCATCCTCGAATAACCAGGATACTTCCTTCGAGTGACTTTGACTTGTGCCCTGACTTAGATCATTAGGTCAATATTTTTTTCTATTTTCTTGCTTCTAACACCGTTTGTACGCTAAGAATTTCAATAAAATATCAAGTATTTGGTATCATTGTAATCGGAAAGAAGTTTTCTATCGAATAGTCATGGTGTGGCCATTGGGTACCCGTGAAAAAAATGACTCACTGGCCAAAAACCAATTAAATCACGCTAGAGGGCACCACTAATGCAACGTCGGCCAAAATCGATTTAGTTAGTGTTTATTTGACAATTTTCGACTATTTTCACCAATTCCTAGCCACCTAGATTAATACATACAAAAGTTATTTTTGCGTTGCCTTGGTGATAAAAATTGACGGTCGATATGGTTTTCTGTTCAAAATGTCACGCTGAAAATATCACACAAAGAATATAGGGTGTCATTTAAAATTTCAATGATGACGTCATTTCCGGAGAAACCGGAAGTCATATTAACCTCACGAGTATCCCAAACAATTGCATTTTTTGTCGATTTACACATTCCCAAATTTCATTCGTCCAGCTCTAGTGGCGTGGGTCACCCGGTATAATGAAAGCTTATGGCATTCAAACAACCTACCTTAATTGACGTTAGTTTGAATATAGTCTACGATGTCCTAATTTTCGAGAAGTATATGCAGGACACTTTTGTTTTAAAATAAATTTACTGACTTTAATGTTACTTGGGTGGCAGTATTTAAAAGTAAAACTTTTATTAGTTATAAATTTGTGAAGCCAAACTATAAAAACGTTGTATTAGACAAAGGTTAGAAAAAGAAAAGTTTTTTATAATTACTCTGTATGCTGGCACCTCCGCCATTTTGTCAGACATGCATCGGGTTAAACTCCGTATCAAAATGGTTAATTATATTTCCTTTCCATCCGTTCATATGACAATCTGTAGTCTCTTTATTTCCACAATAAGCCACGTGTCTTTAAAGCCATGGTATCGAAGAAATGTCCAGTATGACAGGTATGGGTAAGCCGGCCTTGGTATATATCAGTATATATCTGACATTCTTTTTTTTCACGTGATATGTCACGTCACATTTTTTTTCAGCTCTCTACCAGAGCTTAAAATTTTAATGTTGCCTTATAATTTGAAATATATTTCGGTCTATACAAGACTATTTTAAAGAAAGTGTCTTGTCTTTTAAGCAACATTCCTTAGCTACCATATTCTTGGCTTGAGTGCTGTCATTAGATGACTCTATATAAGGTGGTTCACTCCGTATAAAGACTGAAATGTTTTCAAATGAAAACTTTTAGATATCCCTATCGCATTGCTTTGTATCAAGAAAATTGCTGTCGAGCATTTGACAGATTAAGCAAACCATCCCAAGGATGTTTAGGACGTAAAATTTGTTTGTTTTCTAAAAATAAGTTAGAGCCGATTTTGCTTCAAGATCATTAAAAATAGACTAATATCTGATAACTGAATTCAGCTAATTAATTTTGCTGCCAAAAGGATTACTCAATGTTTGGATACGCCTTCTATACTTTTATTTGTACCGAAAAGTATTTAATCGGGGCACGCTTGTTTGTTCCTGGTTAAAGAACCTAATTTCATAGCGGCTGAAGTCCCCCATTTTTTCTTGTGGCAAACAACATTGGGGGCATTCAGCCGTTCCAGCCAAAGCTGCTTGCGCTGCCGGCGCCGAGACTAAGCGGCCGCGGCGGCTGAACGGCCAGATACAAATACATGTATTTACGCTTAGAGCTGAGTTTCCAGCGCTTTCACTCAGCACAAAGCGTAAATACATGTATTTGTATCTAACCGTTTAGCCGCCGCGGGCGCTTAGTCTCGGCGCCGGCAGCGCAAGCAGCTTTGGCTGGCCCGGCTGAATGCCCCCATTCTTTATTCTTTCTTATATTTGCACCTCTAGAATACTCTCCTAGAAGTAATCCTACAACAAATTTCAGTTGTGCGCTTTGGCCGTTACAACCGCAGTTGTCCTATTGTACAAAGCCTTTCCCTGTTGACAGGATAGATGTCAACCAAGCTCTAAACCGGCTAGGGATTAGGTATGGAATCAACAGATGTTGCTCATAATTCTGCTGCAAATTTTTAAATTCACATAAATTAAAGCGACATTTGGACTGAGATAAAGGGAATTTTCATTTAAATTGCCTATTTGACCAAAATTTTCAACGTTATTAACTTGCGTATCCTCCACAACGAAGTTATTACTTCCTTCGGTCATTACGGCATCGCAACGTTGCATGCGTGTGTGTCATATGTTTTATATGACTATTAGTACCATGACTATTAATACCTTTTGGAGTCTGCCCAATAGGTTTTTACTCTTTCATTAAGAAATGCCTGCTGCACTTTTCAGATATTTTGAGCGGTTTGGGTGCGCAAATCAAAGATTCCTGACACTCCTGTATAGGCAGGTGACTGTTAATATAAGCCTTGAAAGATATATTTATCTTTTTTTTACACTTGTTTTGTTACAATAACAAACTTAATAATTGGGTCTAAGATGGATCCCAAAAGTTACGCTAACGGGGCAATTACTTTGTTTGTTGCGTTGGATCGACCAAGGGCGTGAACTTGGAGCAGCTAAATGGACCGTTTATATCTGCGGTCCTTCTCCCACTCACGGGCAGTCCCATAAGTCTGCTCCAGTCCTGGGGGTACGCGGACCCCTAAGTTGGCGATCGCTGGTTTATATTAACCATTTGGATACGGAGGTCGGCTCATTGTTGATACGTTCCTGTGAACCGTTACCAATAATTTGTGTTTTTACTTCTGGACAATAATAACCGCGCAGCCGCTGCTGGGTTAGTTCTTTAAGTGACAGTTCACCATGACTACAGTCAAAACAGTCTAGAGTTGTCTTTATAGTCAATCATATGTAAATTAGATGCTGAGCCATCAAAACACTAAGGAATTTATTGGATACCCTTTCTTTATTATTTGTGGATAAAGTTTAGACCGCTCATGTTATCTGAAACTACCGGTAAACGGTGTTGTCAAGTCCCGTCCAACTAAGCTTAAGTTTTTACTTGGTACTCAGCAATTGTATTGAATTATATTACTTTTCGAGGCAGTAAGAAACAATATGCATATCAAATATGGGACACCATTAGACTTATTGAAATAAAGAAAAGCCTAATTAAAAGATCTAATTAATTATACTTTTGCCTTTGTCCGCTGTTCATCGCGTTCAAAGATTTTCCCAATGGTTATTAAACGTCTAATTTTATTCATAACCATATGCAATTAATTCCAGTCTTTATTTATATACATCTATGTGTGTTATCTGTTGCTGTAGGTACGATTGTTTATCTATAATATTAATCTTTTTTACAAAGTACATTTACCGATTATTTACAAAGGTCTACATCATGATATATACCTTCTTATTGTTTATAGCCTTAAAAGGGCCACATAGACAGGTATATTAAAGTATTTATACTAATTAGTACATTGGAATTATTAAAAGTTGATTCATATGTATTCCGTACTGATGACGACTAATAGTCCGAAACACGTGCTTATGGTTGCTTTCTTCGATGACGGAATTACCCGATAATTACCTTTCTCCATATGTATTTCATGCACTTGTCACAAGTCATGCAAGCATTGGCATCTAGTCTTGTGTTGGCAGTTTGCCTAAATTGGTTGAAATACCCACAATTTTGCAATTGTTCTTCAATTTTACAACTGCATGCATGAAAAGAAGTTTGATGAAAGTTTTTACATTTGACTCTTTAACTTTGAATAACATGATAACGATATATTGTTGCAATAACATGTTAACAAAACGTTAACATGTTCTCTCAAGTGCATTTTGTTGTTTCTTATTCATAAACAGACGATAATGCTGTTTTGGCTCTAAATTGCTCTGTGCTTTAAACATCTACAGATTGTCATATGAACGGATGGAAAGGAAATATAATTAAATGATTAAACGAACTTACCTTAGTGAAGTTCTATCATAATTATATGATCTTTCCATCCGGAATATGACATAACCCACCCTTCCTTTGTTTAGACTTTCCCGAACCCTGACCAATTTAGAGACCCTATGCTTTCAAGAGAATGTCAGATATATACTGATATATACCAAGGCCGGCTTACCCATACCTGTCATACTGGACATTTCTTCGATACCATGGCTTTAAAGACACGTGGCTTATTGTGGAAATAAAGAGACTACAGATTGTCATATTCCGGATGGAAAGATCATATAATTATGATAGAACTTCACTAAGGTAAGTTCGTTTAATCATTTAATTAAACGGAGAATTTAAATTCTAAATCCAGAGAATTTTGTAATGAAAACCAGTAAAATTTAACTCAATTCTAAACAGAAAATATATTCTTCTCGAATTATGTTAATCCTCAAAAATATCAAAATTAATAATTATTATTATTAGAGGTATCTTTAACGCTGCATGGTTGAAGAACAATAACGTAAACACAACTAGGACCACACCAATTTCTGCTTATTTATGCTTATCTCTGCGTACATAATGCAAATACTTGAAGGTTTTCTGCTTACAAGTACAAAATATTGATGTGTAAAAGTCATCAGAATAGTTTGAGACAACATTATTTGTTCAAAAAGAACTAATAATGACACCAGGAATGGAGAAACCGTTGTACTGTAGAATAATATACTAATAGTAACTTGCTGAACAAAAATATTAAAAAGCAGCCTTTGCAGGTTAATTATTCTTAAAAATAAATAATAAAAAAATAAATACTTAATAAATAAATAAATATTCAAAATAAATAACAAACCCAACAAGGCTTGCTATTTGTTCTCTTTCTATCATTGTTCTAAAGACGTATAATGCATCAAACATGCAGCTTCCTAGCAATTGTGGGCACTCCTTGGACCGCTTAATTTATCTGAAACGGACAGTAGTTCCGGTAAAGAGTATATTTTGATCCGAAATCAGACATTCCAGTGAAAATAATTTAGGCAGTGATCCTAAATCAGACATTTTGGTGCATTATGTCGGAATAATAAACATTCAAATAACTTATGACAATATTAAATATTCTCAAAGAAATAGAGTATACAATAAGTTCGTAGTCTTCTTCAGTCTACCCTTTCTTCCTCATCGGTAGTTAAGTTTTTCATTTTCTCTCTTCTCACTGGTTTAATGATTCCTTTTCTTGAAGCAATCTTTTATTGTGTTCCCTTTTTTGCTTCTTGCTTCTCGTGTTTCCTCCTTAAAAAGCATTTCCTCCAAGCGTTAAGAGGTACATTCAGAAAAGTTTCTTTTTAGTTTCTTTCTTGTTTCAATCCAGAATTATGCGTTTTAAAATGGAGACGGCAAAATTTATTATTAATGCTAGAATCGCTACTGTCTGCTGCTAGTGTTTCATCATGTTGGGTTACTTCATCACTTCTTATGATGACTGTATATTTTCTGGTGTAATTAGGGACTATTGATGTGCATAATTCCGACACCCCCGCGAGAATTAGGGACATAATGCGTACAATAAAATGTAATATTGCAAAAAATATATAATTTTAAATCGTTAAATGGTTCAATTTGAGTACTTTCGCCCAAAATCACGAGCATTTTCAGAAACTAATATATACAAAGAGTATTATACTTCGATCAACGGAACTTTGCGTATTGTCAAAACGTGAAATGAGCTAGTTACGATCGTAAATGAGCGTTCACTCTTTTTACGACATGGGAACTAATTAACATTAATGTTGGTCCTTTCTGGCTAAGACACACGATCTCGGATACTAATGTAGACACCAGGACGTAGAACGAAGACATGACTATGATTATTATCAGCGACAGGTCCAGGATTCAAACAAGTCCAGGATTCCCCCAGATATGTACGTCTCTCATTAACAAAGGCCTCGCAGAGGCATAGAAGGTGTATCGGAGTTTCTTACTCCTCTCCGCAACCCACTGCTCTTCGGTCAGTCCCATCCTGTGGAGGTGTCGGTTAACTGGGCAGTGTCCTGTTACCACTCCCGTTCACAGTACGATGTCAGCTTTGCTCATCTTGAGCGTTTCCTCTGCCAATTTGGCCGAGGGCCTTCGAAGAAAAAACCATGAGTTAGTCTGTCCTGGATGGTCTTTCCAGTGTTCTTCATGCTACTGGCGTAGCAGGCATTTTACTTCCCTCTTGCCTGAGCCTATTGATAGGCCAACAAGTGGTTCTGGTCCAATGAGAGAGTCAGATCAGAGTCCCTGCTTTTGCGAGCTTGTCGGCCCTCTCATTCCCTGGTATACCGGAGTGTGCTGGTGCCCCTACCAGTTTCAGCGTGTTTGTCCCTCCCAGCTTGTTCAGTGCTAGGATGCATTCTAGGACAACCCCAGAGATTATGTCGTATGCCGTTAGCGCTGTCAGCTCTGCTTGGCTATCGGTTACTATAAAGATTCTGTTGCGTTGCAAGGCCCTCTTTGTAAGTTCCATTACGCATACTGTGATGCTGTATACTTCAGCTTGGAATATTCTCCATTGCTTTCCTAGGCCTATGGCTAGGCCTGTGCGAAATATGCCTGTCGCAAAGATCCCTGCGCCCGTATTTCTGTCGGTTTTTGACCCGTCTGTATAGTAGACCAGGCCATTCAGTTTGACGCTGTTCTGTTCCCAGTGATCCCTACGGGGTATAATCACCTCGTAAGTCTTCTCTATGGTGTATGTTTTATTTATACTGTCAGAAATCATACATAGAGTTTGATACCTGTCGAGTTCCAAAAAGATTGACGCATGTTCTACAGGTTTCCGCGCTGGAGTGGGGGGTTCTTTGCAAGCTGCATGCCCGCCGTGCCCCCGCCAATGCCCTAGCCTTCACCAGTAGGTGAAGACGTGGTAGGTCATGCTCCCTATGATACCTAGGCAGGCAAGCCTTTGCTGAGTTTTAGTCTACAGTCTTTCAATAGAGTGCTATGGGTATCACGATCACTTTATAGATCCAGTGGATAATTCTGGGTGTTATGCCCCATTTCTTCTCGAACATGCGCCTACAGGTTCATAAGGCCCTGATGGCTTTGTTAGTAGTTTTCTCTACATAGGACTTAAATGTGAGTTTACTGTCCAGCATTACGCCGAGACATTTAACCTCAGTCACTGCCAGGGGTGCACCAAAAAGGTGCACGGATGCCTCTCTCAATGTCTTGGTTTTTCTTGTGAAGGTAACTAGGCTGGGTTTTGTGGGGTTAACCGACAGTCCCTGTCCAGTGCATCATCTTTCTATGAAATTTAAAGCTGCCTGCATCCTTTCGGATACGGTCGTTTCAAATTTCC
The DNA here is from genome assembly GCA_964023965.1 of Melinopterus prodromus. Taxonomy (NCBI): domain Eukaryota; kingdom Metazoa; phylum Arthropoda; class Insecta; order Coleoptera; family Scarabaeidae; genus Melinopterus; species Melinopterus prodromus. Next base: position 82,501,228 of record OZ030390.1, read on the forward strand.
CTCTTACCAGTATTGTTATGTCGTCCGCATATCCAATAACTGTATGACCTGCCACATCTAACCCCCTCAGGAGATCATCCACCACGAGACACCACAGTAGAGGAGACAGCACCCCTCTCTGCGGACATCCCCTAGCAGCCCTCACGCCCACGGTATAGTTGTTGACTGTTGCGTAGACTTCTTTATGTTTAAGCATGTGAGCTATCCATCTACTCAAGGTGATGTCCACTCCTCTGCTTTCCACTGCTTGTATGATTGATAATAGGGATGTATTATTAAACGCACCGTCAATATACTAGAAGGCTCCGAGTGCAATTTCTTTGCCCCTCAGTGAGGCAGAGATCTTTCGAACAATTTCTCGAACTACCAGTTCGCAGGATATCCCTATTTGATATTGGTATCGGCTGAGCGGATAAACGCTCAGCGCCGTGTTCCTTATATGCCTTTCTACCATTCTTTCCAAGACATGACTATAGTTCGTAGGTCATTCTGCAGTTCATAAGTGGTGTGGTGTCGATTTGAGGGGTACTGTCATATCCATTAGTATGCATTTCAAAAAGCTAATGGAACTTCTATAACTTTACTGGTCAAATTTTACCTAGTTTTTATTTCAATTTGCCCTCTCTCAAATACCTTAATTACATTTAAAGATTATTTGTTAACAATTGTCAGACCTTGCTTTCCCTAAGCAAACATGATTAATTTACGCCACTGACCGACTGACGAGGGATGATTGCACCGGACGCAAAGAAGTCTTGACGCAACTATTAAAAGTATTCGCATGTATTTTCGAATATCTAAAAATCAAAGTAACCTGTCGTCAACTTCTATCCGAAACGTCAAAATTGTCAACTAGTTAGACCCAGTTTCGTGACAAATACCGCGGTTTAAATTAGCAGTGATCGCGAAATGCCAGGAGGAGATGTCGAAAAGGGCAAGAAAGTGTTCACCCGCTCATGTGCTCAATGCCACACGGTGGAGGACGGAGGCAAGCACAAAGTTGGTCCCAATCTTCACGGGCTGATGGGTAGAATATCTGGCAGTGCTCCGGGATATCCCTATACGGATGCGAACAAGAATAAGGCCGTTACGTGGACCGCGGAGACTCTGGATATATACCTGCAAGATCCCAGGAAGTTCATTCCGGGGACCAAGATGATATTTGCTGGGTTAAAAAAAGCAGAGGATAGGGCGGATCTAATAGCATACTTAGGACAAGCTACCAGATAATGAACTTTGGTTAATTATTACTATTTAGTTGTTGTTGTTTTGATAAGGACAGTCGATGTTAATTCATAAGACGCTTATCGATGAATGACGAGAATATAGAGAAAATTGCGCGAAATTTGTTGTTTTTGTTGTTTATAGTTTGTGTGAGCTCGTATTGACAAAGTATTCTTGTGGTTGGAATAGATAGTATAATCGATTCTCCATCAACTTAAGGTTTGAAAAATCAAATATAAAGGAAAAATATGCGCTTTATAGAGCATTACAGCTGACAACCAGCGTTTAAAGTTGAACGCAATAGTTTATTTAACATTTTATTTAAGTGAATGTTCTGTGGTTGCTCGTTAGTTAGCAGCACTGTGCAGCACAGTGCAGAAAATGTACGTGTAGGTATACAGCTTTCTTTTATATCAACTAAATAGATGAACTACTATACCTGGTAAAATTTAAACTGTTGTGTAGTTTTGTATAGCGGCGAATTTTTAATTATTCGTTTTTTATTAATAAAACTATTTAAAAATGCATAATTAGTAATTCTAGCATGTATTCATGTGTTGTTTGGAAACGTTTCCAAATGTTGTTTTCTTTTAGCATATTGACGATTCCTTATCGACGATACTATTATTATTTTTTCGATACACATTATTCAATCTGGTAATAAAGGGAATATGCCAACCAACAAGTAATAATTTTGTTATGTTATCTTTTCTTGTATTAATTTATTACAGGTAAAGATTAAAAACATCGAATTGAATATAATGTATATAGTTTTGTTATATCGATTTTAGAAGGAAACCCACTTCTTCAGTTTTGCCATTATCTGTCTAACATCAATTTTATTATAAGTTTTGATCTATATTTTTTCTGTTTACACATGAGAGATAGATCATTTGTTAGAAAATAAAATTATGCTAGTGCTTTTTCAATGTCGCTAATTTCGTTTTATTCTTTTCAATGATCTTGAAATAAAAATCTTGTATCACCTAATATTAATATTAGGTAGGTGTTAAAAACACTATCTAAAACTTAAGTCATATCATAAGTCACATTATAATTCGTGTTGAAGTCGCGGTATAAAATGTATTAACATTTTGGTTTTGTTACCAGTGCTTGTTGTTATAATTTATGTTCCCGGTTGCAACAATGCCACTTAAATTTAAAGTGACAGTTAAATTTAAGTGTAGCTCATATTAATATAATTCGCAGTGTATGGCACATATGTGTCACATAACAATGTTATGCTTACTAAATCACCCTGGCAACGTTTGCTTTTCTCGTTTTTGTCTAGAAACTTTTGTCATGCTTTTGTCACGTTGAATGTTGTTGGTACATGTTGTGGCTTTTGCTGGTGAACCTTACGTCATTTAAATTTATGTCAATGGCATAATTGCCGTGAAGAATAAATTAGCGATATGGGATTTTTTTTTGTGTTCATGATATGTTCTTTTACGATATGGTCTAAAGATATGTCCGCAAACAATTCTGATAAGGGCATATTTTTAATATTTTATATTTAAGGACAAGTGTGAAATTACAAGTGTCTTCTTTCATCATATCTGTAAAATGTTGTTGTAAGAGTTGTAATACTCATTTTAAGAAGATTGCTACGTTTGTGGTAAAAAATTATTATTTTATTTGAAAGTATCACTTGAAGAAAATTAACTGTGCTCTTTAAAGAGCATGTAGGAGAAAAATTGATGTTTTGGAAATTGTAGAATAATATTTTAGTGATTTCAGATAATCACACTCAAATCTTTAAATGGGTCATATGTCGACGATATTTTCGTACTGTGGACCGGAAAAGAGGAAGACATTGACAAGTTACTTATATATTATTACGAAAAACATCCTAAACTGAATTTCCTTGATATCACTATAATTAAAGAAGAATTTCAACCAACTACGACTTAAATTGTCGCATTTCAATATTACATTCGCAGAGCTATGACACACAATATAACAAACCAGTCTCTAAACCTAAGGAATTTTAGTTCATTCTTCAGCTTGCGAAAAGCAACGGCTATCTCAAAACATTAATAAAGACACTGAAGAACAAAACGAGAAAAGTTTTAGACCTGTATTCAAAAACCCCACACAATGTTGACCAAATTTATAAAACGTCGACATATACTGGCATCAACACCAAGGTACATAAGACCCTAACTATATTGCAAATAAACCCAGCATATAAAAATAGCTGGAATGGATCTCCTGAAACAACTGGAGATCCATAAATAAAAGATAGACGCAAACATTAAGTTATTAAATGACCAATTGGACTTTCTCTTGAAACCTCTGCTCACATTTTTAAAGTTTCACCCCACATTATACCACCACAATTCGCTATTAAAATTTAAATTTTGTACATATGCACATTTGGTTGCCTAATTTGTGATTTAGAGATCTCCCGGTGTTGGTTATTTTCGGTTTTGACCCTGTTTTCGCTCGCAATAGCAAACATCATTGTTTTGGTTAGTACTCTTCTCTTGTTTCTAACAGTATACCTGATGAAGAGATTATTTGTCTGTAGTTCTCCTTCCTTTTTAACAGTATGTGTTATTAAAATTAAAGTCTAAGAGATAGTGAACGATCTACTCATCATACTTTATACCCCTTCATATGTTGCATAAATACACCTAGTGTGTGGGCAAACTACATGCCAATAACCGGGTAGGGCAGCTCCCGTTATAAACACCATAAAAGTCACCACTAACGTACAAGTTTGCGGGATTTTTGCGTACTGAGAACACTATTAAAAAAATACACGATAAATGGGACACAAATACTATTTGTAGACAAATTTCAAACTCAGCATGAAAAAATAATTTTGTTTATTGTACACAAACAATTTTACACGTTTATTCACAACATTAATAATACACCTAAAATGCGTCTATCACAAAGTGTTGTCATTAAATTTACTCAAAGTAACCCAACTGCAGCTATCTTAGTTAAAATCCAAGAAATACGTAAATCTATATACAGTTAAAGTTAAGTTGTAAGTACATAATAGAGGAATTCATTTATGAAATACATATTTTACACGGTAGAAATACATTTTTTTTGCTTTCAAGAAGCTCTCTTCTCTCCCAGATTTTCCTCCTCCTCACTCAACATCTTTTAGCAAGCGCAATCGCAAGAGCAACGCTTAACTCTTTTCACTGCTTTCGGTAAGACGCTATCGACAGAACGTACAGATCTTGGATGGACAACTAAAAAACAAGAAATAAACAATCAAGCACACAATCATCAACTCACAATAAGTAAGTCACTTACGATGAGGTCTCATTTCTTCAGCGGTAGCTTGAGCTTCCTGTTCGACGTGCTGAATTGGAACAATCCTGAAAGGCATATTCACTGGCATCTGTCTAGCATAAGTTTGTCTTCCATTCATTTCATGGGCACTTTGCCTCTGTTGTTGAACTGGAGTCTCTTGGTTTTGCTCTGGTTGTTGTTCATCTTGTTCTGGTTCAGAAACGGCAACGATGACGGAATCGGTATTTGGCAGACGGTTTAAGTGGGTCAAAATTTGCTCAGGTAGTAGTGGAACCCTTTGTGGCATCATGTATTCAGCTGGGGTGTACTGTTGGCCTTCTTGTGGGCGCTCTTCTTCTTGGCTGTTGTCCGCTTGCTGTTCCTCTTGCTGTTGGTTCCTAGCGGCTTCCATTTGAAGTCTTTGGGCGATGATCTGATGGACGATGTGGTTCAAGATTTGATTGGGTGGGAATCCAGATTGTTGTTGCTCAACTGGGGCGGGCATTGGTGGTCTCATGGTTTCCATTGGATGCAATGGTTGTTGTTGTTGTGGTTGTTGTTGAGGAGGAGACATTGGAAGACGGTTTATCATTGGTTGGATTTGCATGGGCATGTGGGTTTGGAAGTTGGTGTGTGGGATTGGAATCATCACCGGTTGGATCATGATGGTGTCCTCCTCTTCATCTTCGTTGTCTTCTTGATCATTGTTGTTGTTGGTTTGTTCTTTACTGTAAAATTAAAATAAAACATAAAACAAAGATTCATTTGGAATATATTCACTTGAGAAATATTTATAAATACATAGATGAGAATATTGTCCCATTAGGAATACCCACTCAAGCTTGGTATTATTTTCGAATTATTTATGATTGATGACTAAATTGAAATAAACTAAATTTAGTTTATACTGGGTGTTTAGTGCAAGAATGGAAACTTTGCGAGGGCGACAGAAGCTGTATTTAGTAATTATTTGACAAACTTAATATACATACAATTAGAAATATAGGTAACTGTTACAGATTCAAGATACTGACAATATTTTCTGCCAAAAACAAAACCAACGTCGGGAAAACTACAAAATAATATTTGTCTTCTTTTTACATCTTAAACAGCATAAGCACATCTTATTTCCGCTGCAAACTACGACACATTTAGATAGCTCTACTCTAGTCATGGGCAATATATTTAGTTGTGGTATTTATGTGATTTAACTCTTAACTCAATTATTAAATTGGACGAAAATCTTGGAAATAGAGCAAACTTTTAGAAACCATTTTTCTCTTATTGTACTTAAAACTGAGATTAAATATTGTATTACTTGATATAATATAATAGTTAGTGGAAAAATAGTTACTGGATAATAATAGTAAATTTAAAAGTGCAAAACAACAGAACATATTGTATAATATCATATGTACCTCCAAAGTTTTGGTTACAATATGATATTAAAACCAAAAGTTTGGAGAGAAACTTCCCAACAAGCTACAAATGAGAAACTTATAAACTTAAATATGAGAAACTATGGTCAATTTTTGTTTCTCTTGTGGATATCATTTGATTATGGTATATTTAATCTAGATTTTTCTACGGCTTTAATTATCAGCATCTGCCAAATGTTTTGCTGTAGATTTTAAATGAATTTGACGGTTTTGTTTTTGTCAATCAATCAAATCTCGGCTGTTTATTTTTAAACACGTAAAACTGACATATTTAAGAGAAAAATATAAGACAAATTACATATAAATGCAGCTCTTTATTCAAATATGCCAGACAAAAAGCCAAAAATAATCCATCAGACAAGTGATACCATTATCACATAACTGCTTTGGGTAAACTTTTTTCGTGACATCTGAATCAGTAGATAGCAACAATGAATAGTGTTTTTTAGCCAAACGTTTTTGGCCCAGTTTGATTTGACACAATTTTGAATTTATGTTAATCTAATCAATAAATACATACACTGACTCATGTCCACTTTCGCAGAAGATGGCCATCCTTTCGCCACTGATATGCTCGAATTTAGGATCGGTGGTCAAATTAAGTCCAAATGGTAGCTGGATGGTTTTTGGTTGGTGGTCGACAACTTGCTCGGCGCGTTTCTTCTCAACAACGCAGTTCATCCTCGACTTTTGGTTCTTCTCCATCAAAGCTCCCGCTAAATCGTCAAAATCTAATTCCAAAGGCATCTTGATATGGATGGTCTTCTCCTCTTCCTCTTCATCGTCATCATTCTTCTGACTATCTTCTAACTTATTGTCGACGACTTCGTCCACTTGTTTCTTTGGTTTCTCCTCCGTGAGGTCGATTTGTTTAGACGCTGATACTAACGGTTCATCCTAAAAATAAATAAAATGAATAAGTTGGTATAATAACACATTGTATGCAAAACAAAGGAAGTAAAGTGCAAGAAAAATCTACGTCACTCCGATGACCTCGTTATGGTAGACTTTCACCAATGCCCCAGTGCACGGGGACCGTCTTCTTCTGCGAGAGAAGACAGAGAGAAACGAGATGTGTTATTGCCGCATAGTAGCTGTTCAGTCACCTAATTAGAGGACACTAATCGGTTTTCAGCCTGATTGTACGTTTAATAGTTGCAGGTGTGACAACTGAGCGCAATGATCGTTTCTCATAGTGCAGCTATCAAGTGGTAATGTGTATAACGGTTATGTAACGAATTTCGTTTGCGTTGGTGAGCAAGTAAAAGAAATGTCTTCCTATTTCTCGCGACAGGTTATTAACCTTTGACTGAAAGTTTATTAAGGAAGAACAATAAACAATGTTAAATTGCTGAATCAAATAATCCCATAATTTACCAATCATTTTACTCAATTATCATTCGTTGGTACATGAAGCAATACAGACAGACCTTCGTAATTTTCCATAGTTTCTTCTAAGCCTCTTGTGTATTAAGGTTGATTGCTAAATTACCATAAACGCTAATTTAAAATTCAAATTGATGACATCAATATTTTTTTTTTGGTATTGAGGAAACCAGTTAGCGATATTTTTATACTTTTCTGGTCTATTGGGAGCAGCTATAAAAACTTTACATAGTTGGGGCCTTGGATTTGCAAATTTGTCCGTATCGTGAGATTCGTGAGCCTTGTTATTCCGGTTACATCATCGAGAGGAGTTTCTTCACTTTACATAAAAGTATGGTTGTATATGATCCTACTTAGAAACTCTAGAACGTGTGTATTAATTTTTCTTGACGGCCAGAGGTTGTAGAAGAAGGTAAAATGAGGCAACGAACACAGCGATAAAATACCAACTGAACGTACATTGTGTTATTATGGTTTCTTACACCTTATATGGTAAATTGACGTACTTAAACAATCTTGTTCTTGCTGCAAGACGCAAGACACCGTTGTACGTCATCGTCCAGTGCATGTGACCTTCTATATACTATGTCACAAAAAGGTGTGTTACAGTTTACTTAAGTGTAGTTATCGCAAATCTACTTCGTGTAGAAGCTTTCAACTAAAGATTATTCTTGGATCCTTTTCTACTGTAGAGTTACATGACTTTCTACAAATTGTAGATATTCGTTACAATTAAAAACCACAGTTAGAATACTGTGATTATACATTATTCCAGTTTAAATTAACTTATCAAACTGAGCTGGTCGTGTTTGAAAGTTATTTATTTGATTTTCTTAACGTTTTTTGTAAGATATTTTGTCAGTTATTCTTGGTTTCTATTTTACAGGTTTTGTAGTCTATCCGTGTAGACGTTGTTCTTTACCGCTACACTTTCACTAATTCTTTTTCTATTTTTTATTAATTTGCTATTTAGAGAGAATTGCCGACTCGGTTAACTTTATTCTGGAATTTCTAATTTTGTCATGTTTCACTCAGATATTCCAAATAACTGATTGAATTGAAATTAATATTGTGTTTCCAATAATATTTATTGCATAGTTAATGAGTTCTGTTCTGGAATGTCCGATGTTGTCAATATTTTCTATCTATTTTCGGTATGAAATATTCTATCTCGATAATTATTCAGGAAGTTCCAATTAATGATTACGTCTGTCGATTGTTACGTACGGGTTATACTTGTATACAGGGTGTTTCAGAAATAAGCAATTGTGTCAAACAACGTATGGTCTAACTACACGAATTCTTGAGAAAATTATTAAAGAAGGGCGGAATTTGACCCTATTCAGTGCAAGAAAATCGTCAACATCCAACCGCAGTTGTGCTGCAGCTGGTAACAAAACAACCGTGAATTGATTGACCGTGTTTGTTACATACACAAAAAAATCTTTTGGGTTGTAGAGTGTTAATGTGAGTGTGTTTGTGTAGTGATTTGTGTAGTACCAGAGACGAAAGGACAGCAATTGTATGTCGTCAATTTTAAACATAATAATCAACGCACTGAATAGTGCCTGATTTATTTCCAAAAGTCATTCAGATGTGAAAGGAATCATAAATAAAATCTTGTTCGATTCTAAACATAATTCACATGTATTAGTGTCGCAATAAAAAAGAATGGGCGTTATGTAACACTAACAGTAAAATATATATTTTACGTTCGTTTGCGTAAATGTTTGGTGCCTGGTGTATACGTCACATAAACTAATGATTACAATAATAATAATAATCAAGTAACAATCACTATTCTCCGTTTTATCTGTTCATGTAAGCGCGCACTTATAATAAAGGTGCTCATACAGCATAATTACGCAATTATTATGAGGTAGTAACTTGAAAAAATAATTTTTTACTGCAACCTATCATTTTGAGATATATGGGTTTGATATGTAGTCATGCATCGTCCAAAAAAACCTAACTGTTACGCTATAATGAATGGGATAATCCATACCGTTCAGTTCGGTAGATTTTGACTTAACATGGTATGATATCCTGGGTACTATGTACAATTTATAATATTGGAAAGTGTCAACCTGATAGTGTTGCCCATGGTTACCATCTTATGTAACAACAAGTGCCGGTCTTGCATTGTTAACGATGCAATGACGTGGCATGCATAAGAGCATTGTGAGAGTGCAAAAAGGCATTGAAATAAAGTTGGTAACAAATATGATATGTACGTGTAATTTTAATACGTTCTAGTTACATCACTGAACGGTTGCTGATTAGAACAGGATGTTTTTAAATACAAACATTACGTTTTTGTTCTCAAACATGGTCGAATGGATTTATTTGTTTATGTTTCCTTTTTAGGTGCAGGATATTGACGCCTGTTACTAAACTAGAAACGTCCGATCCGATAATGTACAATTGAATAAGTGGTGAAAGTTTATTTAATACCGACAATTGTTACCATTTGCCGGGACATTTTTAGCGCTAGAAATCCAAAACAGTCACGTTTAATAACCAGGGCAAATGTGTATGCTTTGAGCGTCGGCTTTCACTGACCTATTGTGCATCAATTTACATAAACACCGAGCAGATTAATCATTGAATTTACTGGAAAATCGAGAAATATCCACGTACGTTTAGAATTATGTTATAATATTATCAGAAGAGAATGAGTAAGTGTTCATTATACAAATAAGTGTAATGGTTTGTTTTTAACAAAGATTGAATAGCATACCTTCGGATGTTTTACATTTAACACCTCAAAATAACATCCCAGATTTTTTTAAATTGACTGTAATCTGATATCTTTAATCCCCTTAAAATTTAGCAGTAGTAGTCACTAAGCTCTCTAGCAGGCTTTAGGTTTCTATTTTTACACGTAATTAAATTCACAGGAAGAAAATTTCCAACAATAAAATTTTCAGTGTCTGTCATGCTGAAAATGAGAAATGTAGGCACAATAAGGGTACATTTTGATCCGTTGTTCAATGTGACAGTACTCTTTTAGCCTTGAAAATAAAAGGGCATATGTTTCTTTATTTTGATTTACTGTATATAATGTCACTCTGCATTCGGGATCATATACTATGTTTTCTGACAACATTTTCGATGATGATGTTTTTGAGGTCGCAATTATTGTGCAAATAGATACTTTTCCAGTAGTTTTCCACGTGGACTCCTCGTGTTGGGTCTACTGTGCTTAATATCTATGCAATACTCTAAAGATTAGTGCCTCAGTTATCATGTTACGTCAAAACGACTCCTCAAAACGACTCCGTTTTATTCCATGACGTTGTCTTTTCATGAATCTTGCGAAATTGTATTAAATTGTTGATGGTGGTTTTGTATATGTTTTAAAAGTTTACCTGTACTAGGGCTTCAGGTTGGAGCGGTTGGAAGCGGGAAGCTTCAGCCATAAACTGCAATTCCTCCTCCATTAGTTTGCAGGAGGCCGAGGCCGTGACGTACGCGGAAGCGAGCATGAAACATCCTAGCACGACGGTTACAGCAATCACCGTGAATGAAATGATTTTTGCTACTTGAACTGCAGCGCTCTGCGGTCTGTGGTATGCCTGAAATAGAAAATAGAATTTGTCAAATATGGACTACGCTTGATATGTAGGCTATTAATGGTCAATTGAGTTGAAACCAACGTGGTGTAAAGAGAAATCGAAGTAAATACTAATATGTCAAACTCTGATTCTGATTGTGAGGATACATTCACTTATTCCGTGTTTGGTGATGTAAATCTTAAGGTCTTATGATTGAATCCTTATGATTATAAACTTATTATATCGTTTTACTGATATGATAGGAAAGCCATAATTATCTAATAACTAAATTTTCAAATACAACATTACGCATGTTTGTGCTATTCAATAATCTGAAAAGCATTTTAATTTATCTTGTTGAGCTTGAAAAGCTTTTGAAAAACAAAAAAGAAACTAAATTTCCATTTTGCTTACCCCAAAACTAATGGAGGTAATTGTTTAACTAAAGCGGAGTCACTTTTCAACGAGGGTAGTCCAATGGAGATTTGACATAACTTTAAAGATGACGGATAAACCATGGTCAACATTCGCTTTTCTTATATTTTGAATTGATTTTAATATTTTTTTAGTAACGTTAGTTTTTTTTTCTACTTGATTAAATGATCACACTTGTGTTGTGGATTTTAAGCAAAATATATTATCTTAGGTTTCTCAAAACAACACCAGTTGCAATTGCAAGCACTTAACAAAAGAAAGACAACTAATCGTTTTTGGTCATGCATATGTCGACTTTTGTTTTACAAATAGGACCGTATGTTTTTCTCAAAAATTTAGGGGAGACCTTCAAAAAGGGATTTAAAGGGATTTTACATAAGAATTTTCGATACATTTCTTTGCGCTTAATGTAAATCCGAAAATACATGATAGTTTCCTATCAGGTATTTTCGAAAAAAATCTTTCAAAATGGTGGGTTTTGAACTTTCGGAGAAAAACATTTACCATTTGACAAAAGAAGCTAACATTCGTCTGTTGAGAAAATTCCTTTCACCAGTTTATTCTATAAAATAAGGCATTACGTTTACTTCAATTAATTCTCATTAATCGGTTGTTTCCAACAATTTTCTGTCATGTTCAGTTATTTTAATACCGATATTGTATTTCAAATCTTAAAGTTTTTCGATAAAGATACGGTTGCAGGCTACTTCTTCTTAAAAACAGTACATTTGTTATTACCATCGGCACCATTTAAGGTAATAAAGTTAAGCGCACATAAAGTTGAGTAGCCCGATTAGAAGAAATCGTTGAAACAATATTTATACATACTAAAAACCGCATTCCTCATAATTATCAAAAGAAAAGTATTTGGTTAAATGGCTAATCAATAAACAGTAAGAGAAATGTCTTACTTTTAAGGCTATAAACTTTTTGTTGAATAACAACACCTGCCCAACCCATGGTAACATGTAAACTGTAATAAAACCTTGAACAATTAAATTTGTAATATTGTATGTATATTTTGGACTACATTGAAAATATTAGTACTTAAAAATATTAAATATGAACCACATCTCAATGATTACGTTTAAACTTTACGTATTTTGTGTCACTCATTTTGTAATATTCCCAACTGCATTACTTTTAGAATTATTCTGGAAATAAATCTATAAAATTGTGATGTTTGTAGAAGTCTCTATTCACCGTAATAATTTAATAGAGATTACAATTTCCTGAAAACTTCTGGTGTTTCGTATCATTGTTGTCAGAGCTATTCTAAACAGCTGAGAATCTCAGGTTTGCTTAGAAATCTCACTCGCCAGAACAAACAATAAACAACCAAACAGGAAGAATACATACGCACAATGGAGTTCCTCTCTAAAATTGACACTTTCACATCAGATCTAAATGGAATTCTCTAATTCCATTATAATTACGGCGTGCATTGCAGTTGTTCGACATTTGTTTTCCTGTTGCGTCTTTTTTTTTAATTTTCCAACAGCCGCGACGGATTACGAATTACCCGTGACTTTTACGTCACACAAAACCCATGAAAAGAATTTACATAACATCGAATTCGATATTATTATATTCGAGACTGTTACGAAAGTTTACGTTGTGAAACTTCACCTCAAATATGTCTATAAAATACCTTTGTAGAGTCGGCTCCCATTTTATCCATGTTAACTTGCGGTTTGTGAAAAACATAAACCGGTAACTATTCAAGTTGGCGTTCTACTGACGTTTGAAAAGTAATTTTCTCTAGACTCTAGAAATTACTTAACCTTTGGTTGAGGTGATAATTTGTTTGCTGAAATGCGTCGTCTGAATAACTGTTTTTAAAATTTATAATATAGTCTCCTAGTCACGCTTGAAGGAAATTGAACAAGGAAATTGTATTTGAGGATAACTCCTTTAGATAATCTACATTTTTTACCGAGTCTTCTGACTCAACAAACACATTAAAGAAACTAATAATAGGTATAACAGTTGAATCACCCAGATCCTGTTATGCGTGTTATGTTGAAGATAGCCGGTTACTTTTAATTTTGAAGGCCAAGGTTGTGTCTATGCAGCGCCTACAAAGGCTTTAAATATTTATAAGGTCTAAATATTGACAGGACAAGTCATCATCCGGTGAGTGTAAGTGCATTTAACAGACAAAAAATGCATTCCGACCTTATTTCGAGGACTTGTTTTCGTTCTTCTAGTCGGGTTAATCTTTATATACCGATACATTAGTTTTACTGTTTGTACTTTAGTCATGTACAGCTTACATGACGTATGGCTTTGGTAATAGTTCAGTCGGAAAGATAATACTGAGGATTGACGAAAACAAATAGCACTATACAGGGTGTTGTGTGTTTACTGCCATATATTTGTTTTATAAAATAAGATATAAAAAAACAGTAAAAATAAGTGCACCAACAACACAAAAACTAGGTCTGTAAAAACATACCGAAAACGGAATTCGGTTAGTCGTAAGTTGCAAGCGTAGAATGGCATCATCATTTTCGATGATATTTTTACAAACTGTAAACTGTAAACAAATATAGCTATCTGAGAAGTTGTGTATTGCATTTTGTCAACAGTAGTCTGCAACTCTCATTCGAAAAGCTAACAACTTCAGAAACATTAAGGATTTTTGGCCTGTAAACACATTACCACCTATTGAAAATACAATAACATTTGAAATGTAATAAACATTTTGAAAACAACTGATAATTGATGTTCAGATTGTTATTTACTTTTGCAGTACTCATGCCTTATGGAAACGGAAACCGTTCTTCAGAAGAGAAAGAATTATGTGAAACTGCGTTGCTGTTTGGTGTAGACCAGATTGATCAACAATTATTAACGATTAAACTTACACTGTTCTGGCTGTTCTGGTTTGTTCTAAAATTATTACTTTAAATAATAAAGCAAATTATTATAATTGCGTGGATATGGCGTCCCTCAAGATAGTGTCTTAGGTCCTGTATTATTTGTTGCATATATCTATGACATTAAATACGCGGGTGATTTTGATTTCTTTAACATGTTTGCTGACTTTGGTTGGTACATAACACAGTGATCAAGACGTCGCAATATAAAAATTAACAAGAATTGTCAAAGTTAGCAATATAATTATTTGAAAATAAAGTTAAAGTAAGTCGAATGCTGTGGTAGTTTAAGATTTATTGTCGATAATAATTTAACATTTAATTGTCAGTTGGTTATATTAAACGTAAAGTATAAAAAAGAACCTATTGATTTATTAAAGTCTATATCGTCGTTATTCAACTTCATTTTGTCTATTGATCATATTATTTACTTTTAACGTGGCGTTTAAATCGGAAATGCAGCCATAATTTTCAATCGGATATTACACGTGCATGTTCAGGTTTGTGCATTCAAAATATACGTTATAGTGAACTTTGTATCTGTGCTAAAAAGAAGAAAAAATCTTTGCGCAATTCTTTCGAGAGTAGGTGACGATTTCTATGAATATCGGTGTTCTTTAGTTGATCACAAGAGGACTGCCACCAGTATTCACAAAATCCGTCGCCTAAACTCGACAGAATTTACCCGGATATTTTTCGTATTATCAGGAACGGTTTCAAGTCCACTTTAACTTATAATTTGAATTAAAATACCTGAACATTCGGGTGTAAATATTATTACAAAATTATCCGCTCTATCTATGAAACAAGTGAGTTTCTAAATTATATTTACTACTACTAATTTTGTCTATTGTCTATTTTTATATGTATGGATATAATATCAAGTCCAAGTAAATAATTCTCATGATATTCATCACCAGTAAAAAATAATAATTAGTGATAATCAGTAAAACATAGTTGACATTTCTCAGGTATCAATTGTACAACCTTATCAAACGCTCTTTCAATATTCGTAATATTGTAGGTATATTTGTTGAACTAGTTAGTTATTATTGCGACGTAACTCAATTTAACTATATAGGAATAGAAAAACTAAGACGCACAAGACTAATTAACCTTTAATTGGGCAGATTTAAACTTTAAATGACATCCTGTTGTATTTTATATGGTTCTAATTGAAATTAAGAACACATGAATGAACAACAACCTGTAGATTTTTTAAATTTCCGGTACATTTCTGATAAACACAAAAAAATCAATAATAATTGCAATAATCAATAAAAACTAAGACAAAACTAATGCTTTTCTAAAAACTTAATAATCATTTCTTTCACGGAAATAACAGAAACTCCCTTCTATTTCCTGAAATGACAAATTTGAGCATACATTATTTTTTCTTTCATTACTTTTTTAAAACAGCTGTTGTAAATATGGTATGAAATGAACAAAACCAATCATCTTTAGCTAACATGCGCTCTGCAGAATAGAAAGCGTGCACCAATTAGAACGCCGCATCAAATAAATATTAGTCATCGTCACGCGAGAAAAAAAAGTGTCACGTTCCAGATTTCGGCAGCACTAGATGACCTGATCTCTCTTAAAAACCATCAGTCAGACGAATATACCAACAAACATAAAAAAGAGTTGCCATATCGAAACAAACTCTGCTTAGAACGTGGCGCTTTGTATAAATGGGTTTATAATGAGGTATCCTCCGAACGTTCACAGAAACAACAACAATTATTATTATTATTCAAGTCAGGAGTGAAAGGATCCATGAGAAACAGCATCGAGACTCGAAACGGAACGATGCCCCACGTAAAGCACGACTCCTGTTACTTACCTACTCTTCTTGTGTTCTGAGTGCATCGACATGAAATAATGAGGTTTCATTTTGCCAATCGCCAAGCCGCGAACGTTGGTGCATGAAGTATGCAGCTCTAATTAGGAAATTTAGAAGCACTGCTGGTGCAATTGTTCAGCGGTGGTTTACCTCGATTGAATTAATTTTATTGTGTTCTTATTTGAGTTCAGTCGATTTGAGTCAGGCATTGTGGGAAATAAAGATACTGATTTGTTTTCGGCTATTTTATGACTTAAATTTGATTCTTGCGGGTACCAATAAAATACGTAATAATATATAAACTGCTCAAAATTATTGTTGAAAACTGAGAACCCTTCAACGATACCTGGAAAAGTGTCAGTTTGTTTCTTTGAACTTACTTTTTAGGTAGTAATTAAATGTAATGACTTCAGATTTGTTGACATTTCGCTCTTTCAAGTAAGCATTTCTAATTCCATTTATATTTAACCAGAGTAGTTGACTTTCGCCACATAAGTTCAAATCTATCTATTCCTATTAACCACTTACATACATGGTAATTGAAATTTAATTTAGTTTATCAGAATTAATTGGCGGTTAATTACGCAATTATTTGGACAAA
Organism: Melinopterus prodromus; assembly: GCA_964023965.1. Taxonomy (NCBI): domain Eukaryota; kingdom Metazoa; phylum Arthropoda; class Insecta; order Coleoptera; family Scarabaeidae; genus Melinopterus; species Melinopterus prodromus. The sequence continues at coordinate 82,517,853 of OZ030390.1, forward strand.
TAACAACCAGAAATAACGAGTGTTTCTCTACTAAACATGGCGAAATGTGCAAAAATTGGATAGACCAACACATTATTCAAAATATTCAATAAACCCTTTGTTCCTTTGTCTCAAAATCATTAATTATTACTTACTGGAATAAACTGGTAATTTTTTAGTTCATCCTTTCTAATTTAAAAATAGTATATACGGTAATTATTTTCATAATTCAGTAGTGTAGATATGCCATTTAAACTACTCTCGATATTAAGCGAATTTCAACTAATTTTGTCTACTTTCTCTCGTTTATTAATGTTATTAATAATTACAATTGGTGATTATAATTTATTCCATAATCATTAACCTCCTATCAAAGAATTTACGATTTCGACGGATTTTCAAAAATGTTTAGTAATGAATTGTTAAACAATAGAAAGGCTACATTTATTATTTTAAAATTTACTGAATTAACGACAAACAATGATTGAAGACAAAAAGTAAACAAAAAATTACAGTAATACTTGAAAAGCGACAATATTAGCTCAAAGAATTACTAAATGCTGCTATATATGTATGAGGTGTAAAAAAAAATTCGCGTACAGTATTTAAAGAGTATACTGAGGCAAACTCTTTGATCAGGAGCTTATGATCGGATACGCACCGTTTGCACCCTGCAAAAGTTAGAACATGTTGACAGAAGCAAAGGTAAGGTGAAGCTATTGCCAATCACCTTCATACCCGGAGCGTCATTTGTGCAACGTATTTGCAAAAATCTAATACTTCTGACCTTACTTCTAAAATGTGGAAAAATACGTTGACGTATTATCCATTTTTACCATATTTCTAAAGTAACGTATTTGAAACACAATTTTATCACGATAATTTACAAGTAATTGTAACTTTGTATGAATCATTATAAAAAAAACTTTGATGTTATTTCAAATTAAAAAATTCCTTGTTAAAAAGTAGCTGTAGAAGTTTGTGTTTCTAATGATTATATATATCTTACGACGATATATCTTAACATTTCAGTTTTTTCGGATATCTTCATATTGAAAAATGATAGCTTAAATTTCTTTTCAGATAATTGACCAACATAGAAATATGAAACTTTGCCAAATTTAAACATAGGCTCTATCTCCACTAATAAGCGAGATCCCCATGGTGAGCCTCGAAATTGAATCACCCGGTATAAAACACTATAATTTGTATACTATACCTAGCTAAATGCAGCTTTTAATAATTTATGATTCCAGTAGTATAACTTCTCTTAACGCATTGGTATTAATATTTAATGGCAATGATGATGTTATGTTCATTTATTGTAATTGGCGGTTACATCATCGACGTTTTTTCTCTCCGCCAATAAAGTGCGATCTCTATTTAGCGACTAGTTTGAGATAATTATGTTGCGTGCTTGTTTTTTTATCGTGTCATCAAAGACAGGTTCCACCTGGCACCGAAGGTTAAGCAAATTGCCTTTTATTGTCCATATTACCGCCAATAACATAAATAATATCCTTTACATGCATTTACGGGGAATTTATAAATAGAGAACGAATAACTGCCATTCACCAAAGTATCACAATAATAAGCAAGAAATTTAAAATTCAAATAAAATCTCCGTTAAAATCAACCACACGGGTCGGAGATACGTGCCTCTCCGCTCCGGTGTGTTTTCCCGGCAGGAACGTGATTCAAATTTTTAAATGTCTACAGTCAGTCAAGGACACCAAACACTATATTACGCAATCGTTATTATTTATATCTCCGAAGATCGGCAATAATTACATTTCTGCGTACTACGAGACATCTTATTTATAAATCACTAATTTTACTGTTTTTCTTTTAGGTGCATACAATTAAGTTAATTGCCCATAGTTTTTAACCCATTTTAAATATTATTATAGAATTATCTGGTTTTATTTACGATGCCATAAAAATGGCGCCAGGAATGCGACGTAATTTGCTGTTTTTTAAATACTTAAAAAGTTGCCACTTGAAATTTTAACAAAATAAAAAAAAACATTACATAATAAGTTCATAAGACACTTTTTACGCAGTATGACATTTACTACCTGGAAAATAATTTGCGAGAAGAAAAGTGGGACATCCTGTATATATTAATGTGAAGATACCTGTTTATTGTAAAATAAGACACATTAGTTAGGCACCTCAATCTCGCATTAATAAAGCATAAAGAAAATTTTAACAAAAATCAATCTACCCCCGTTTTTTCTAAACACCATTGGCCCTCAACCTTTCACGCTCATATCTCCGTCAGTTTTGCGAATTTTTCAAGAGCACTTTTAGGGAAAATTCATTAAATACACAACAATCAAAAAAATCTGATGTGGCCAGGCACATGACTTTATCATACAATATGTAAAATTAATAGTTTAGCTGCATGAGAATCTATTTGACTGAGATAAATCGTGTCTGCATTAAAATTAAACTAGTTAGCCAGCATTTGACAGATATTTTGATAGTCAATAGTATCAATCGAAGGTATTGTCAAAGCATCAGCATTTGACACTACCTACTGTCATCAGAATAATAGTTGTTTATCTCACAAGTGCCGAAAGTAAGGAATAGCACAACGAGCGGTGATGCGGCGCGTCACCGATGGCGGAGCGTCGTCGTCGCATGTGAGCGAGTCGCGCTATGTAGTTTTCGGCAGGAGTGACATCAACGTTTTTTGTATTGCTTTTTGAGAAATACGTATTTAAAAAAAATCAAAAATGGTTATATCTCGGTATAGAAAATGTTAGGTTGATACCACTTCTACGAAATGTCAAGTTTAAAAAGCTAATTCAAATTCTGACAGATTTATAGTCGATGGTTCTCCGAGTGTGACAGCGTGGTGACAGCCATAGACATTTCTGTGGTGACACCACAAAAAAATATTTGTCAAAATCCTGGCTACTATGTAGCATATCAATGCAGATGCGACCGATCTCGATCAAATAGAATTTGCTCTTGCAGCTAAACTATTAATTTTACCAAAGAATGTCATAGGCATAAATTATTCAAAATTTCCTCTGCTTTAATTTATTATTTAACTATTTTGACGAAATTACAGAAATGGCGGCTCATTTCTAAAATCCTTGAAAAAGGCTTAGAATAAACTACCAGTTCCTTTGGACCCTTTTGAACCAAAAGCTTTTCAGCTCTAAGTTTGGTCATAAAACTTCCAAATATGAACTTTCGTCCCGATACCTTCAGTAGTTTCTCCGGAATCGTCTCCACAAAAATCGAGTACACACATACGCACACACACACACACACACACACATACACACACACACACACACAGACATTTTTTTGTACCTTGGTCAAAAATGTTCAGGGGACCCAAAAAGACCTATTTCCGCTAAAATCCCAATTTTTTTTTCGGCACGATTACAATACTTTACCATACTGCGTATGGTAAAAAAAAAAAAATAATAATAATAGTAAAAATAGTACTTATGTTTAAAGAATGTTGATACAATTGAAAAATAATTTTGTTTGTAGTAATGCTGCTACCATAATTGATATCTTTGACCACAAAACATAATCTTTGTTCTCTCTTGTAATTCTATTTTTCAAATTATTATAAATATAGAGTTCAAAAAGTTTTTAAGTATTTTAATTGAATTGTAGAACAAAATATAACATAGAATTTTTTTTATCCTGTAAAATAACATTTGTTTTAAATTTATTAGAAAGGTTGGAACTTTCTGACTAGTCTGACTAAAATAGCAGATAAAATAGTGCTTGTAAACTAGCCCAATAATAATACTATAAACCGACAGTTAATTATTCCTAAAACGTGAATTAATTTGCTTTTTACATCAATCTTTTCTATTCTTTTTATGTAGGTTTATCCATTATTTAGCCAATATATCGATTAATAACCTGACCACATAATTCATAGCTTTTTAAATTGATCTTCTAGGAATTACGATATACAACTACAAAAAGTTAAGAAATGAGAAATGTTGTTATCTTTAATCACATATTATTATCCTGGCAGTCTAAAATATCAGTTTTCGATGAAAATTAAATAATATATAAAAGAAAGCGTACACAGAACGGTATTGCATTTCACCTTGGTGAAATGAAATCATTAGCGTCAGCTTTTTTTTCAGCAATTACTGAAAGGAAAGGCAGTATATTGTTACATTTTAAAGCACTTTAGAAAGAAATAGACATAATTCACAGAATCAATGCCAGAAACAAAAAATAACTGCTTTATTTGTTCACTTGCTCACGTGTTCAGTGAACCAATTTTATTGTTCACACAAAATTAATAATAATTTAATATTTTTTATAGCCTATTTCCCAGATATTGCATAATTTAATATGCAGTTCTTATAGAATTTCTATTAGATGCATTATCGTGTGGGTATAAAACATGAGAAATTCCCATTTCGTGTAATTATTTTTAAATAACAAATTTATACTCGCATGAGCGAAATAACATAATGAATAATGAATCTGTATACTTAACGCTCAGTAATAACAGTAAATTTTTCCTTAGTGCTTAAATTAATTGCAGATTTTTGTCACACTTTCATTGCGCGTTGCACTTTCGAATCAATTAAATTGTATATCGGCTACAACGAACCCAATCAGGTGCAAAAGAAACAAATTTTAAAACTAATCGACGAATGTCTTTTCTAGCGGCACCAAAAATGGGACAATTGAAAATCATATTTCTCGCTGCTTATTGCAAACAATTCGATTTCATTAGCGTGTGTCTGGCGAGCGTAGACACACTTTCTAATTACCTGACACATATCGTCATTTTAATGGCGCATAAGAAGATGTGTAAAATAGAAATGCATCTTCTATGGCACGAATGTTCGTGAAGGTGGACGGATTCTAAAGATGTTGCACCTTTCACTTGTAATACCACAAACCAAAATTACGTCCATATTAGCAATCAAGGAAGGCATTTTAACAAAAAATTGATTTGGGAGAATTAGAGAATTAAACTTATGAGTTGACCACACAACGACAAACTTTCAGCAGCACGTACTACATACTGAGGATGTGTTGGCTGCGTGGAAGAAACTTGGGGGTTGCACTAAATAAAGTAACATTGTCCAGACTTTCCAAAATAAAGTACAGATGTGCATTGTCAATGGTTCTTGGCACATTAGGAATGATCCATAACCATTCAACGTGGAGTTTGTGTACAAAGAAATACAAAATTGCAAGAAGTTACGAAAAAGGTTTGACATCACAAACGTTACTTGTAAATGTTAGTTTAGAGAAAATGTGATTTTGTATTAAATATTGCTACAAATATTCTGTAATATGACTATAATCTAACCCACTTTTCAACATATTTTGACCACTGACCATGAAGAAACCAACCGTTGGATTAGTTTTGACAATGCTTGATTCTTGTTGTTTTTGGAATACTGACATTTCTGTATATTTGAAAATCCTAAAATGCCAAACATTGCCACATTGTGGAAAATAGTCAACCATAAAAAAATTTTCATTGATTTAGTAACAAATTATAGGTCAGATATAGGTCTGATAAACATATTACTATCGCACTATTCCAGTCCGTACCAACCAAATATAAAAAGGAAAACATAAATGTCAAAACTAAGTGAGCACAATCGTCTATTACAGCGCACCCACGCCATAGGGTAATTATCATTTAACTCTAACTGTCAAATGAGATAGTAGATATTACTAGCAAGGTTATGGTTTAGAAATTACCGTAGGTTGGGTATAATGGTAAACTGTGAGAAGCTCGGTTCAATAACACGAAAACAATCGTTTGCCGCAAGAAGAACGACGGCCGATAAATAAATGAACGTGCTGCTTAGTTACGTATGGGAAATTAACTTCGATTCGTGATTAAGCTTATAATTGGTTGGAGTGTTGCACAGGTAGCGTGACGGACCTTGTGAGAACTAACGGAAGAGGTAATTTTCAATGGTCGATAAAAAACAGTTGCTACTTGTTGGATCCATTATGAATTACTAAAGTGTGTTGTTGTTTCAAATACTCCGTACCTGCCCTACCTGTCGTCAATACGTAAACTTGTGCGATACCATAATTATGGTTGTCAGGCTTACTCTATTTGTAATTCAACATTTAGAAACACAAAACATCCATCCATTACTTTTATACTAATCACGTTGTTTTAGGTGAATTTCTTTTATGGACGGAATGTTAAATTTATTTTATGTAGTTGCAAATGGAATGAATAAAACACTTTGTTCCTATGGCCAAGAAAGTACAATTCTGCCGTTATTCTCTTGTGTCACTTTGGATTTTTGTTCGTATTTGTAACCTAGGCTTCTTTCTTATTTTGTCCATTCTTTTAAGATGCGCTTTTCTTATAACTTATAGAAAAGCAGGTACCATATTTTATATTTTTTAAAAAAATCTGATGTGGCCAGGCACATGACTTTATCATACAATATATAAAATTAATAGTTTAGCTGCATGAGATTCTATCGAGATCGATCGTGTTTACATTAAAATAAAACGAATTAGCCAGGATTTGACAGATATTGACAGTAGGTATTGTCAAAAATCAGCCTTTGACACTACCTACTGTCATTAGAATAAAAATATCTAGCAAATTTTATATTAATGTAGACACGATCTCGATCAAATGGAATTTGCTCCTACAGCTAAACTATTAATTTTACCAAAAAATGTCATAGACATAAATTATACAAAATTTCCTCTACTTTAATTTATTATTTAACTATTTTGACGAAACGACAGAAATGGCGGTTCATTTACAAAATCCTTGAAAAATGCATAACAACATTGTTATCCGCACTCGAAATACACATTGACTTTGTGAACACCATGGAAACACCAGGCTCTTTCAATATTGTTTCACATAGCGTACGTCCGCGCGTGTTTCTCCTCCTCATCGCATTCTCCATGCATTTGCGTGATGAATTGACGTTTCGCAACCGCTGACGTTCTGAATACTGTCAAAAGTTTCAAAATGTCCTGGTTACCTACTATTAATGCAGACACGATTTCGATCAAATAGAATTTGCTCCTGCAGCTTAACTATTAATTTGACCAAAAAATGTTATAAACATAAATTATACAAAATTTCCTCTACTTTAATTTATTATTTATCTATTTTAACGAAATTACAGAAATGACGGCTCATTTGCAAAATCGTTGAAATATGCTAAGAGTAAATAGAGATTCTGATACTTTTGTTTTCGCAAAATCTGAACGTGAAGACAGAACTTGTGATTTGAATCTACTTTCTAAGTAATTAGTTTCTAATTCTCTGAGAATCTAAGGTCCATCTTTATTAGAAAATATCTCCACTCAAAAGTTTACTTTTTAAGTTAATAATAATTTTTGCATAATATAAATTTGCAAATCAATAAACACTAAAGTGATGTATTTTAATATACAGAATTGATTAGATAGTAGATACCTAAATAGCTTTTTGTGTTTCTGTTCCTGTTTTTCTGATCACATAACCTTTTGAGGAGGACTATCTGACATCTACATTTTTTACTAATAGAACGTTTTATATATTTTTTATTTAGTACTTTTTGAGAGCCAGTAGCGATTGGTAAAATAAACCAAGAACTAAAATTTTGTTGCATTTGAAATTATAACGTTTAGAAAAGGGAGCATAAATTGTTATTGTAAAACGCAAACCACTGTAACTTAAAATATTCATATACATAAAATATTATACCATGATACACGGTCTTTGTATTAATATAGACATTTGTGACTTGCACGACGCAAATTTGGACACTAAACATTTTTCAATTAGAAAACCTAACCATAACGTATAAAATCACAAGCATTAACCGAAGGACGTACATCAAAATGCATCTTGTTAGACTATAAGAAACCTGACCGTAAGTTTATAATATGAAAAATTAACATAAAAAGTATATACTTTTTCTCTCTGTCTACATTTTGTATATAAAGCTGATATCATAATGTAACAAATGATCGAATAATTGTCATAAGATATGAAATTTTTGTAGATTTCCGACTGATGATGATGCCTAGGCATCCAAACATGTCTTGATAAAATTAAAACTGTGCAAGGAAGAAGAGATCTGGTTTAATTTCAATATTAAAGCAAAAACCTTGCAATATGGATAACACCAATTTGTGACTTGCTTACGTCTCACTAATAAAAATATGTTCTGCAATTTCTTACAACTTTCCAACATTTTTTTCTTGATTTTCGAAGTTTTAGCCAGAGCAGTTTATAAAGTAGCCAATAATCGTCAGGAAATATCAACATTGACGCACAACATAACTCGGAAACTATTTAATAAATGGTGTGGCCGTGAAAACTTATGTACCTATCTATTATGGTGACAGGCTTTTCAAATTTGTTAATAGGTACAACTGCAAAGTATTTTAAATTTACGTCAGGAGAATCTAATAGACGTCCTGGGAAAACTAATAACTAATTTTATATATTCTAATAATTCTCCTTATGGAAAGTGTTTGCGTTATAATAGATATAATGTAGGTATGTAGTTCTAACGGGTTTCCATCTCTACATTATTAATGTAACCATATATTATGTGAAATAAACATTCTTCAATAATAAACGTGTTTCCACAATATATGATCAAAAACTTAATACTTATGACGCGCTCTGCTTATGAGTTAGTATTACTGTGTCGTATTACGTGATTACTGATTACTGTTTGTCTGTTATATATCAACTTGTACAGTACCTTTCTCCAAATATTATACAACAGGAACCTAATAAAACCTGAAAAACATTTCTCACGAAAAACGACTATCGTGTGGTTATCATAAAAACAGTCAGGGTTTTCCCATTGAAATATAATTTGTTTCTTATTAATGTATCCTAAATTACGGTTGAATGGATGCCATTATAAGCATGCGAATATAACCAGTATTATCAATTCTTCAAACAAAGGGAAACCGGTTAGTTCTTAGCATCGTCAGTCGAATGACGATAACATACGCGAAAACAATAAAACAAATACGGCAACTTTCCGTCAGCTGATGACGGTTGTTGGCAAACAAACAAATCCGACCACGTACCCATAAACTAAACGATTTCAGACCCGAGTGTGAACGAACTCTAAACTTTCTATTTTACAATTAAACAGCTCTGTAAGAGGCGTCCGTGACACGTTATCCACAGCCGTCGTGATCGTACCAGTCACCGAAAATTAAAAAAGACATAACCTATCCGGTATTAATAAACAATTTACCTCGAATCCCCATACAAAATCGCGGTAAATCCGGCGTAATAACCGAAAAATAACATCCATTGTCTGTGTATGTTAATTTTGTACGCACTGATTAGTAGCATGATGCGCTGTTACATAATCCCATATGCTTTTTCGCGTTGCGCTGGGCGTGAAAACGATTTTTTCGAAATATCGAATGCGCAATTGATGAAAACCTCAGGCGATTTCAATACAAGCGGAGACAATCAACTTTCAAATGGCTGTAATTATTCACCGTGCTGCGCTGTCAGACTGCTGGTAGCTGATTTGTTACACTTGGAAAGACACTTAGCACGAAAGCGTACCCACTCGAAAATGATGATAAAAACCGTGATTTTCCTTTGGTCAAACAACCGAGTCCGCCTATATTTGCATTTGAAAGTACGCCACTCGGACGGTTTATTTCTTGGTTTTAGTGTAGAAAGCAATTGTCAACAATGGTAAGTGAGCTCAAAATTAGATACGCGAAAGATATTCCGCAATTGTAAGAACTTTATGCGATTGTAAATACGATCCCATTCGGGCGTATTGACAAGGGGAAAGGGTCGATACAAGTAATTGGTGTGAACTGTTCTCTTCCGTATGTTTTTGCCGACTTTTATTTTGAGAATGGTGACCAAGGAGACTATAATCGGCAAGTAAGTATTATCGTCTGATGGTAATAACAAATCGAAAATAGTACTGGACGCAAATTACAAACGCCTTAATTTAATGCTTAAAAAAAATATGGTCAAAGGTAGAAATTTCGAAGCAAAAATTGTTATTTGAGCGACGGTCTTCTATTTCTAAAATAAATTTGTATAACTGTCAAGCTCAATAATCAATAAGCTTGTGTGCAGGGTTTGTACAATGCGCGCCAAAAACAAAAGTCGTACAGCTAATTTTCACATCATATAATTCTGGCTTGTTTTTTTTACTTTATCATACGCAGTATGCTAAAGTATTGTAATCATGCCGAAAAAAAAAATTGAGATTTTAGCGGAAATAGGTCTTTTTGGGTCCCCTGAACATTTTTGACCAAGGTACAAAAAAATGTCTGTGTGTGTGTATGTGTGTGTGTATGTGTGTGTGTATGTGTGTGTGTACCCGATTTTTGTTGAGACGATTCCGGAGAAACTACTAAAGGTACCGGGACGAAAGTTCATATTTAGAAGTTTCATGACTAAACTTAGAGCTGAAAAGCTTTTGGTTCAAAAGGGTCCAAAGGAACTGGCAGTTTCCTCTAAGCATTTTTCAAGGATTTTGCAAATGAGCTGCTATTTCTGTAATTTCGTCAAAATAGTTAAATAATAAATTAAAGTAGAGGAAATTTTGAATAACTTATGCCTATGATATTTTTTGGTAAAATTAATAGTTTAGCTTTAAGAGCAAATTCTATTTGATCGAGATCGGTCGCATCTGGCATTGATATGAAGCTTCAAAGTAGCCTGGATTTGACAAATATTTTTTTGTGCTGTCACCAGAGAAATGTCTATGGCTGTCACACTTGAAAACAGCTGATTTCATCAGAGGTTGGAGAACCGCTATGGAACGTTGCCGCTCTAGTGCGGCAAAGTAGAAAATACAAAATTCAAATAAAATAAGATCGCCAATTTGATTGTTTGTTGATAAGAAATATCAACCCGTTGTTATCTAATTGTAAAAACGATAAATTGAGAAAATTGTAATAAAGTATAGCGATGAGTATAGTTACGTTTTAGTATGTTGGTACGGATGTGACATCTACAGTGTCATGAACGAATATAAATCTGTCAGAATTTGAATTAGCTTTTTAAACTTGAGCTTTCGTAGAAGTGGTATCAACCTGACATTTCCTATCCAGAAATATAACCATTTTAAATTTTTTTTAAATACGTATTTGTCAAAACGCAACACAAAAAACGTTGATGTCACTCCTGCCGAAAACTACATAGCGCGACTCGCTCACATGAGACGGCGACGCTCCGTCATCGGTGACGCGCCGCATCACCGCTCGTCGCGCTATTCCGTACTTTCGGTACTTGTGAGATCAATAACTATTATTCTGGTGACAGTAGATAGTGTCAAATGTTGATGCTTTGACAATACCTACTATTGATAGTATTGACTATCAAAATATCTGTCAAATCCTGGCTAACTAATTTAATTTTAATGTAGACACGATTTATCTGAATCAAATAGATTCTCATGCAGCTAAACTATTAATTTTATATTTTGTATGATAAAGTCATGTGCCTGGCCACATCAGATTTTTTGTCTTGGCTTGACAGTTTTTTTTTTATTAATAAGCATTAAATGCATATCATATTGAAACTAATCTAAAAGATTAATCATCAATTTAAATCGGAATTCTTAAAACAAGGTACACTTGACAGTTGATGCCTGTATTTGTACTTAAGATTAATGTCAGAGTGACAGCTCATAGGTTATAAAAGAACCATTTACAAAGCTAACAAAAATATTTTCAGTTTATTTGGTTGCATATGTAATGTACGACTTTTTTGGCGCGCATACTACATAGGACCCAATTCTCTGAAAGAAATTCTGAAGTAAAATCAGCGCCAATAAAAATTACTTCAGAAAAGCTTTTTTGATTGTTGTCGTTGTTGGAAAATATTATCATTATCATTGGAATCAAAAGAAATAAATATCTTAAATATATTTTTGTTGTTGAAATATTACCTAGCAATATGGCGCCCATAGGAAGAACAAAAGTAGGCCATGGTACAGGATTCGATTCCTCATTGAAAAGTACTACCAACGTTTGGTTACACACGTCTAGCTACTTTATAAGTAAAATAAATAAATAAATAAAAATCTTTTTAGACATTGCCGAAATCAAAACGTACTTTTCAAATTGTTGACTACCATAAAATGTACAAATTGTCCAAATATTAAAGTTTCGCTACCTCTCGAGATAAGAGTATCCCCCAGGCAGTCTAACGAGTAAAACAGAGACCGTGTGTATATTTTTTTGTAATTGAACCTGAAATAAGGGAATTTGTTGATATAATGTAATCATGCATGTCTAAGACCATTGGCCATACCTTTATATCTTTTCGTTATATCTTTCGTTTTTGTACGTGTTTTATTGTCTTTTTTTATTACAACACTCTACGAGCATCTTGCGATATCAAAAGATATTAAAACTAAATCAATAAATAAATCATATCAGGGATATTTTACCAAAACATTTTACGAATAATATCTACGAAAAAATAATTAAATTTCCATAAAATAAAACGGTGAGTATGCTCAAATTTGTAGTATGCTTTTTGATTTCGTTCTAATTTATTTTCAGCTCTTTTTAGCTCAGGTGTGTGGGGGACATATAATAGAAAACAATAAATCGCATAAAATCTAAAACAAATCGTTTGGTTTGTATTAATTAAACTGTGTTAATGCTAACTACCCTTGCATTTTGCTATTATGAAATCCCACTTTGCCTGTGAAGACTTATCTTAATATGCAGTACCTATATCTCTAAATTGAGTTACAAATAAGAGAATGTATAATTGATTTTTCAAAAAGACACTGAATCGGAAATATTCAAACGCCGCGCCGTGTAGGTATGTATTCTGTTTCTATTTCTTGGTAATACGGTTAATAAATAATTCCAATTTGACTATAGAAATTCAAAATCGTTTATATACTTTTCATTTAAAAACACATTTTTATATGATATTCAGGTTTTCGAACAAAATGAGAGAATAACGTGTAGATTCATCAACCAGAATGACGAGCAATAACAAGCAATAAAGCAATAAAATATAGCAATAATAAAAAATAAATAAATATTTATAATAAATAAATATTTTTTTAATGAAACATTTCGATTTGTCTCCGCCACATTAAAATGTGCACCTCCAAATTAATGTGTGTTACTACATTGCGAATTGATGTTGTTTTTAAATATGTTTGTAAAGTTTAACATGTGCTGTTCTATTAGCATATTAATTCTTGAACAGATGAAGTTGCAAATTAAAAACTTGAATGCTTGCAAATTGTTGCTAATAACGCAATGACTATACGAAAATAAACAACACTACATTATGTAAATAAGCAGTCAATAAACGGAAAATGGTATTCATATGAGGCCCGTTATTACTATGTTCATATCAAAATTCTAAATGTACAAATTGCATAAACATGTTCGCCACACTGCATAACGATGGCCAAATATATAATTAATTTACAATTTGGACCAGCCTCCGCAATAACAAACGTGTTGCAACCAATGTCCATACATGCACACACACACATAACGGTTCCTTCACACAACTGGCTAAGTTCGTTATCTGCAACTCCGTTCACGAAGTGCACTATAAATAATAAACAAGCCGAAGATTAAACAATGTTATTGACATTCTAGAGCGCACGAATTTGATTTACTTCCAAGAAACAATGAAGTTGGAAGGTGTTTTCGGAGTTTAATTCTGTAATTAATCATTTTTATTCAGTCGTTGTAGTAATAAAAATTGGTATTGTTTATGCGAAACTGGAAAATGTTTAAACCACAAATTATGGTTAATTTACGATGGCATTCAAAACGGAATATTTTTTCATATTTTGTGAGATATTATTAGGTACTGAAGATATTATTGAAATGTCACGGTCTTAGGAATGGTATTCACGATTTTGACTTTTCTTGCAAATCCAACGCATCAGCAAACAAGAATTTATTGCTGTTAGTTAGTTAGGGCATTTCAAAACAGTATTTTGCAATAGTTGATCTACTGGTAAATATGCCTATCTCTTCTTCTATAATAACTGCAAGAAAAGCAAATCAATTAAGCACAAATAGCCTACCCACACGATTCTGTTGACTCGATTATATATTGTTTTAAGATAAAAAAAACGTCTGTTATATTTTTATTCTTAATATGCAAATTGGAATACGTGTAAATTTTTAGCACCTTGATTACGACAGTCTCTATTATTTAAAATTCAAATTGTTTGTGTAGCCTTGGAGGTAGGTTCGTAAGATGTGTTAAATGTACAAACCATTAGGTGCTTTGTGGTTTGCAAATAACAGTGAAACGCAATTACTGCGTACCATGCACGGTAAGTATAGCTAATGAAGCCTTTTAAAACAACTGATAAGTGACTTTGACTACAATTTCTCTTATAGAAAAGACCATATTTTTAAGTGACAGTGACTACTCATGTCAGATCCAACCAACATGCTTTCCTTCTGAATCCAAAAACAATAATTTAGTTCAATTCACCTCTTTGCTCCCATCATTTTCCAATTCAATTTAATTATCATTTTCAGGACAGAAAAAATCTAACAACACTATAAATAATAGGGTAACAGCGTATGTAAAATTGTCTAATGGTTAAATTAGAATATTTTATTAGTTTCTTTTCACGTAAACCGCAGGGAAAAATTCAAGTGTCAATAATAGATCTAGAAAACAGCTTTCTCGTTCGGTTATGTGTTATATTAAAATTTAATGTTAGAGAAACCAACTAAATAATGGAAATTCAAAAGAAAACCGCCTTAGAAAACAAGTATTTTAAAAAGCCGGTTAACCAGTTGATTTGTTTTAAACAAAAACAATATATAATATTAATAAATGCGACTAAACCAATTCTTAGATGAAATTAATTAATAGTAATTAAAGAAATAAAAAAATAATAGGTCTTTCTTGGATTAGAACATCGAGATCCATATCGCCGGGCCGGTATTCTAATTTACCTCGCTCTAAAAGAATATTATATCCTGTAATATGACTAAATTTGAATAGAAACATATAACCAGTCATCACTTTATCCCAAACTTCCAAACAATGAGTTTGCATGCATTTATTTTTTTTTATTTATGTACATGTGCTTCTAATAGGAAAGTTCCAAAATTTCTCTAATGAGTGCATATGAGCCTAAGAACCTGAAATTTCTAAGGTGCATTGTGCTCACTAAATGCATTTACAAATCTTGACAGTCGGCATAACCCGGAAACACAATTTTCTAAATGATTCTGGCCGTGAAAGCCTACGTACTTAAAGAAATCCTTGTTCTCAAATTTTAGAAAATCCTGTTGAGGGTTGTAAAAAGGATGATGATTTGGTTTGTGTATTGCTGTTGCCTATTGCTACAAAACTAATACCTAGTCTCATTTTTACACAACCAGTTTTTAGTTTATTATTTATAAAGTTATACTGGTTTTAAACACAATTTTTTTAAAACTTTTTGTCTAAATATGACACTTTTGTCTAAATATGAGTCTTTAACAATACGTACTATCCTTTTCTAAATTTATTTTCATTCATGTGGAAAATTTAAACACAATCAAAAATGCGCATATAAATCGGTCTCAAAATATTTGTTCAGGAAGATAACATATTTTACAGCATAATATTTACTTTTTAGTCTTGTCATATTGCCGATTATATTATGTTATATATTATATTATATTACGTTATCGGTATTCATGGATTATTTCATTTCAAACCGATGGAATATGTAACTAAATCTCTAAAGAAACTAGGTGTGTTTCCAACGATTTTTTTCTCAGCTTCAGACTCCAAGAAAATTCGGTAATATAGTAATTAAGCTAATAAATATAATCAATCGCTTTCCACTGTATATTTCCATTGTCCGAATTATAATTGACGTATATGTTCTACTCATTATTATATCAAATTAATCATCATCGTAAAAAGTATTCCACGATAAAAATACAACGAACAACACCAATGAACAATGAACAGCCACATCACTGTCATTATTTCCTATATTTCTCGCGAATAAATCCGTTAATAGCCTACGCAAATTTCAAAACAACCAGCAGCAGTTATTAACTAGGAAATATAATCTCGCTCTCTCCAATAGCAACGGCAATTGCATCAAATGACAATTATTACACAAACAACCTTGGCTAGATTTATATTTACAAACTAGTGTTTTTGTTCAAGAAAAACCTCGCGCTCGTTGTTCATATAACCATAGAATAATGTACACCACCCATTGAAATATTAAATTTAAGAATATTCTTTTGTTCTACGCTGAAAGATTCTTTCTCGAATTTTTAATACATTTTATATACTTTTGTATACCGTCTACTGAGGGTTAGAAAATACAAAACATTGGATTAAGATCTAAAAAAGAATAACCGACCACAATACAAATTCAATATAGGTAGTTCTTGAATATTATATTTGAAAGATAGGTACTTACGGGTGGTGGTTCTGATGAAAAGGATTCGGATGGGGCATAATCCGGCTTAATGGTAACGGTGGCCAAGGAATCCGGTTGATGCGAATCCTTCTCCATGCCGGCGTTGATATAGTTCTCCAGTTTCGGAAAATTTACACGAGATTATATGGGACGGATACGAAAACTTTGTTGGTTGTTTATGACGAAGATCGCTGTGGTGAACTGACAGTAGAGCGATTGCCGGACCAGCCTTGTAGCCACTCTCTAGTGGGCCCCCTTCTCTTCTTCGACGAGCGAGGCTCTCACGTCAGGGAATAGAGGTCTCGTCGGTCAGCAATGAGAGAAGAACTAGGATGGATTTGATGTCACGAGCCAAATGCAACTAGAGATGCAACTTCCTAGGTAAGAAGTGAATGTCGCAATAAGTGATGGGATGGTCTGTAATTGCGCTCTCTTTATCTGATTGTGTGGTTGATAATTGTCACTATGGATTCTAGAAATAACCTGAAAATTTCCAAAGAATACCAAAATGAAGCAGTATGGATTAAAACTGGCGGACTAGCTATGCTATGAGCCCTTATTAAAGTGGACCAACTAAAACTACACATATTAAGTATAATAATATTGAATTATGGGAATTGAGTTATATAAGTATTTTGTATTTTCGGCCCTTCAGTAAACATAAATATTTTGCATCTATATCTGTATATATTTTTAAAAAAATCTGATGTGGCCAGGCCATATGTGTCAAATGGTGTCAAACTGTGTTAAACGCTGATGTTGATCTCGATTTCAATCTGCTCATGCAGCCCAACTATTATTATTTTATTCAGTTGGTAGAGTATTGTGCTAGCGACACAAAGGTCCCTGGTTCAAATCCAGGCTGTGGCTGTAAATTTTAATTTATTTAAAATTTACATCCCGCCTGTATATCACCATTTACTATATATACATTATATATTATTTATTACGGCAAGTCCGGAAAGATACGGGATGTCCGTATATTCATATCTAGTTTGATTATATAAAGACATAAATTATATAAAATTTCCTCTACTTAAATTTATTATTTAACTATTTTAACGAAATTACAGAAACGGCGGCTCATTTACAAAATTGTTGAAAACTGCTAAGAGTAAACATCCAATTCCTTTGGTCCCTTTTGAACCAAAAGCTATTCACCTCTAAGTTTAGTCATGAAATTTTTAAACATGAAGTTTCGTCCCGATACTTTTAGTAGTTTCTCCGGAATCGTCGTCACAAATACACACAATTACAATACTTTGTCATACTACGTATGATAAAGTAAAAATCTGTTGTGGCCAACCACATGACTTTATCATACTATATATGAAATTATTAGTTTAGCTGCATGAGATGCTATTTGATCGTGATCGGTCGTGTCTGCATTAAAGTAAAACTAGTTAGCCAGAATTAGACAGATATTCTGATTCTATTGACAATAGGTATTGCCAAAACATCACCGTTTTACACTACCTACTGTCATTAAAATAAAAGTATATGTCAAATCCTGGCTAAGTAGTTTTATATTAATGCAAACACAACTGATCTCTATGAAATAGAAATCGCAAAAAATGCAAAAAAAAATGCAAAATCGTTGAAAAGTGCTAAGAATAAACATTTAGTGCCTTTGGACCCTTTTGAACAAAAAGCTATTCTACTCTAAGTTTGGCCACGAAAATTCTAAATATGAAGTTTCGTCCCGATACCTTTAGTAGTTTCTGCGGAATCGTCGCCACAAAAAACAGGGCTATATTACAATTTATTGATACTGGCAGGAATAATGTAGTAATGTAGTAAGTCATTTCATAGTTTTAAATGTACTGATATGGTCACGGTAAACACAAAATAACAAGACTGACGATATTGGCCGATATTAATGCTACGAACATTTTAGATTATAGGTAAAACGTGGGTAAAACCACGAGAGCTGGACGTGAGTCATCGCTTAAAATCGTAAGAACAGACGCATAAAAAACACGGCGTTTCTGTCTAACGCACGGGAATGGTCTATAACGTATCAGCAAAATAACAGCTGAAATCGATGACTCACGTCCAGCTCTCGTGGTTTTACCTATACATACATTTTTTGCGCCCTGTTATCCCATTTTGTGTGTGTATTACCTTTTTCTTATTTCACAAACTTTACATATGTTCCAATAGAAATTAGGGTTTAGAAATTATTAAGAAAGATATTTGTAATCATAATTGATGATTCTCTTTCCCGCATATTTTTTTCAGAACTTAAATGTCATTATGAGCAAAATGTTTCACATAGACTTATTTATTTTTCCAATGGCTTTACAAAACACAGACATTGGAAATATTAAGCAAACCGTATCTTCAACTGCGCTATATCCTTAAGCAATTGAAAATCTATTTGGAACTTTCTACTCAGAATTATCGTCTCTTCATTGAATGTCTTCATTTTATTTTTGTAATTGTTAATTGCTAACATCAATTAATTTAGATATTTTTTATTACTATAAAGGCTGTTGTTTGTGTTCCTTCGTTGTCGCATTATTTATTGTTGGATTTCTTCTTCTTCCTTTTGTTCATATTTTAAACAGATGTAAGTTTTGAAGGAACTGAAACAACAAAAACATTTGAAAAACCGAAAAAAATGCCAGAAAAAGATACTTAAAATGAATGTAATAAACTACAAAGAATGCTGTGAAACCAATGATACCACTGTAAAATAAAAGTAAATTTTCTATGGCAACTATATCGATCTTTTATAACACGTGATATCATTCCTCCTGATGTTCAGAGATCCTGCGACTCTACAGCAGTAGAACCTAATTAAAAATTTAACAGTAGTAGTTATTTTGCTACAATTGTACTGCGTTTCTTTACAGGTTTGTTGCTGATTACTTGATATGGCAAAATTGTTCCAAACTTAAACAAGTATAACGATCACAGTGCGCGGATGAAAAGAGAAATGTTGTTGGAGAGATGTTGGCTTTACTTTTTCAGTTTCATCGCAGCAGGTGCTGTGGTCTCCCACCCTACACATCACACCCGGCGAATACCTACCTCCATCTCTTTCCTGACAATAGTGCACTACATAGTTCTTCCTAATCAGAGTATCTGTCACACAAACACAAAATAGTCCACAAGACACATAACTCTTGTGACTTACATGGGTTTGATGACATAAGGGTATATATTGTACAAACAAAACATATTTGTGTGACGGAGACGTCACTGTCTTATGACTGATGTGGGTAATTCGTTAAAGTAAGCACCCTGATGAAAGAAGTGATAATTGATTTCCTGATGTGAGATTTGCGTCAAGAGAAACTCATAAATAATAACAATATTATGGTTAATACAATAACACTAACAATACAAGAAAAGTTTTTCTCAGCTAACGTAAATATGCTGGCTGGTGTTACAAAATTGTTATGTATGTCACTGATGGCCTGCGATGATTGTTTGTTAAATTCAGTATGATCAAAAACCTCTGCGAAGATTTTTTTGTATTTTTAGATAACTTTTTTGAAAACTTTGTTCATGTGATTTAAATAATAATATTTTTTTATTATTGTCTCTATCCGTTTAAACAAAAGATTACGACACGTGCATAAGCCACTTCATCTTTTTCAGCAATTTGATTTTTTTCTGGTTTAATCTGGTTTCCAGAGAAATGTTATTATCAACACAATATTTGATAAATTATCTCTTGAAAAATATTTTGATGGTCTCTTCCTGCAACTACATTATCTATTGCTGTTTTGCTAATCGCAATCGCACGCTTAAAGTTCTTATTCGGTTTATATTGATAAACTCACAAGTCAATATTTCGCAATAATTTGCGAATAATTAAAAATCTCAATAATAAAAATAAAATTTCTCTGCATATTATTTCCTGAAACTCCGCTTAGCTGAGATATCGATGTCTCGCTGTTACCACTTCAATGCATCCGTTGAAGGAAGTAAAATTATTGATCGATCACAAATTAAAAATTAATAGACATCGCTTTGGATTTCACCTCGTCGATTGCTAAAGCCGATAATTCTTTAATGAGATGCAGATCTCATTGTGTTGCCCGATTTTCACCGATACAAGATGCATTGTGTCGAATAGCTGTACCTTTGCATTCTTACAAGAAGAGAGATGCTTTGTACCATTGTGGTCGGCAGTACCGGTGACCTACATGCCTCCCACATATTCATGATAATAAGCGAAGAACAATACACGCCATTCAGTTAATACATCGATTTGGAATACATATTTATGAAGAATTTATTATAAGAATGAGTAAAAATGCTCCGTTACGCAACCGAAGGTTCTTGCTTCTTGCATAAGATGGCTATGAATGACGGCAATTATTAAAATCCTTGGCTCTGTTTAAAATTAACCTTACCTACTATAGTTTATGAGAGAGTATGTTTATATTATTAGTTGGGGGCTAGGTAAACACATTTAGTTTTGTGGTTAACAAGTTGTAAGAAATTCCATTATTCCTATATTTCCAAATATTAGACACAATTATTTTCAGTACATTGAGAAGATAACTTTTAAGACCCTATTCCACATCTCCTTTAAAGCGTTATTAAATAAAAAGTTATTGTTCAAAGTTTATGAAATTGGGGGTTGGGCTGGATGAAAAATAATTTTTTGCAAATATAAAGTTTTACATCAACATCTTTGGCTTTTTCAAATATAAAACATCTAGCCCAACTCATCATACAAAAATTGACATATGACTGCTGCCCGGTGTAGACAGCAGCCGTCAGAAGCTTCAAACACTGCC
The DNA here is from genome assembly GCA_964023965.1 of Melinopterus prodromus. Taxonomy (NCBI): domain Eukaryota; kingdom Metazoa; phylum Arthropoda; class Insecta; order Coleoptera; family Scarabaeidae; genus Melinopterus; species Melinopterus prodromus. The sequence goes on from OZ030390.1 coordinate 82,538,992, forward strand.
TATAACTGGTGACTACGGAGTGACTACGAGCCTTAAGTAGGATTTTATTATGCAAGCTTATTTCATTGTTAGTTTTAGAACTAATTGTGTTAAACACTTGTCTTATCAAAGCACTAGCCCAATGAATGATGTCAACCATATTTTGAAACTTGCGCTTTTTCGATTTTGCTGGCAATCATATGTTTTTTTATATGGCAGTTCATCTCTAGTTTCCGTTTTTGCAAATATATTTAGTATGATATAGTATTTCTATGATATTCTCGTTCATTTTATGATACATATCACAAACAGTAGTAAAAAAGTAAATTCACATTTACAAATCGTATTTTCCATACTGTTTCTTTAGTTCTTCTGAATCTATCATATTTTATCATTTTATGTTTATGATTGCTTCTCTTGAATATCATTGAAGTTCTGACTGACCCAAATATACTGTAATGAGTAAAATTTCAGTGTTTCCCAATAATTTGACTCTTGTGGGACCCATGGAATACACAAAACTATACTTTTCTTTATAGTACAAAAAAGTACATAAATCACATAAATGTATTTCTGAGCAAAACATTTCTTTTTTATTTTTGTAAGAAAAATCTCCATGTTTTCATCAAATAATGATATATAAGAAATAATCCGCTAGGCTTTGATGAAATCTTTATTTTCGTCGGATTCGTGCAATATTCGAATTTCAAGCTGTTCGGCTCGTCATCAGTTGTATACGTCAATCTCTATAAAACAACAATACACAAGGCAGCATTCGTGACAACCAGCATAATTACTTGCCTCACAGACATCTTCAGAGAATTTATAATTTATCACAATTGCGGGAGCGTGCAGATGTGATAAATTATAAATTTTCTGAAGATGTCTATCAAAGCCTAGCGCATTATTTCTTATATTTCTTTTTTAGTTACGGTTTTGTTAATATTCCAACTCGAAATTAAAAATAAGAGAAAAAGTGGGACATTCTTTTCAACTATTGATTGAAATAATTTGTGAAAACTAAGATGAATAATAGTGTGAAAGAGCGAATTCTACAATATTAATAAATTAAATTAAATTAAAAAAGAATAGATATAAATAACGTAATGTTGAGACCTGTGCTTGTCTTTTCGTACAATTATTTACATTGAAATTAGAATTCGGAACCAAACATTAGATATTACCTGGATTCTATACTGCACCATATACTCATCTGAATCCATCTTTAACTGAAAGGAGACAACTTCTGAAGATTGATCAAACAGCTTAAAACTACATATATGCACGGTAATTGATAACTCGAGTCGACAATTAATAAGGTAACTTCAACACCAAATATTAAGTAGTAAATGCGAAATGAATTTTCACGCCCAAATATTTTGCGTTGTCAAGCTTTTATTAGTGCTTTTCGGGGAATATTTTCAACATTTTCATTCAAACATACCATAAAATAAATAATAAAAATATAGATAAGATTATCTTACTAAACAACAATGTTTTTCAAATATGAAAATAAAATATAGTTAATATATTCTGGACATTTTATAGTCGTATTTTTTTACTGCAAGCACCATTTTGTTTTACAAGGTACAAGTCAATTACAAGGTAGTTTAACCAGTTTTTCAATTATTTTGCATGTAAATCAACCTTATCGCCGTTTTCAGGTGCATTTTGTGATATTAGAACAGTGTAATTTAATGAGTAGAAAATAACAACAGTATTTTTATTTCAATTTACCTAAATTACGGCCAATGGTCGTCTTTATAGATTGTTCCATTCCAAACATTGTTAATTCTAATTGGATCTCATTTATATAGGGGTTTGTCACTGTTCGGCGTTGATGAGGTTTATTGTTTGGTAGAAGAGAAAGGACAATGAATGACAAGATGTCCAAGTGAAACAACGTCTAGATTATAATAGTAATACAAATATTATCTTTTTGGTAATAATATTCACAGTATATCATTTTATATCATTAGATAACAATTTATGTTCAAACTCTCAACAATCTGTTATCGACTTTATACGAGAATGGCCGTTGAAAGACATAAATGTCGCATGATATTTATGAATTAACATCTCAGGCACATCCCGTAGTTTCTATTGTGATACCGAGTTGGCATTTACATAGAAAACATCCGTACAGGAAGATGGGCTCGAGGCACGGCGAATACGGCGATGTAATACTGCATTATGTTATGTGCGGCTTTAATTCGTATGTTGTACATTACCGTTGTTTGCCGGCGTGCTTGATTTTTACCTCGGCAACTTTCACTCTTCTTTAAAAAGTCCAACGCGGATTCGCTGTATTCCGCAATGCAATTGAGACTATGCGATGCATATGAGGATTGCATATGACGTGTTGTATGAAGGCGTGATATAAACACTCCTTCGATGAATATTCGCATTATTTTTAATGGAATGGTTGGAATGCACGGATTGTACTAGTAAATTGAAAATGATTATGGACGGTTAAACTATCGCTGTAGGAAGTGTGAGATTGTATTAATTCAATTGTTGACGACGTATTTTCAATTGTGTTTGGTGTTTTTAAACGATTTTGAAAATCGGCGTTTTAATATAGAGAAACTAGTTTAGATACGGGAATTATGTAAGCTAGGTACATATATGACGAAAAACAATTATTATCAATGCAAAGGTAGTGGAAAAATAACTTGATATTTTAGGTCTTAAAAAACCTAAGCAAATAATAGATGGGTGCATGACAAAATGTAGATAGACGATTCTTTTATTTAATTTATGTTTTAACTAGAATAAGAACAATATTACTGGATCGTAAAAATAATCGTCTACATAACATTTTATATATATTTTATATATAACATTTTATGTTTTTTTTAAATTATATATACAATTTTTGAAATCTTAATTATTAAATTCAAATTAACAAAAAAAAATAAAACTATTTCTAACCAAATTAACATTTACTTCGATGAGCGTATTCTATGATAATTTTTGATCACCTACAAAATGCGATGAGAAAACATAAATTTAAAAAAATCATAATTGTCAATATGATAATCCTAAATCAGTATGAATAATAGGTCATTATTTTGTATATACGCCATCGACAAATTTAAATTAATTTTATAAGCTTCACAAAATAATTCAGATTTTGGGAAACGCTGAATAAAACAATTACTTTATTTTACAAAAAATATTAGTAAGGCGTTGTTGACATAAATATATTTACTTTGGGTTTATACTTATATATACAAAATACTTATATATAATTACACTTAAGAGTGTGACACTCATAAACCTTTCTTTGATTTTATTGGCTTTAACTTTTTCTTTAATCAAGGAACAACATAAGGGTCCAGTTATCGTCAAAAGAATATTTGTCGTCATCATGATTACACGCAATAATTGATTAGAATGACCCCAAAACAAAAAAGGAATAATAACACTAAATAAAAGGTAAATATAAATATACAATAAATAAATTATAAATATAGCAGTTTTATAAAAATATAAGAAATATTGAAATTTTTAATTTTATAACACGAACAGATTTATAATTCTGAATTATTTTAGTAAAATTTATGCAACTTATTTTTATAACTCACATGTTTTTTCCAGTAAGTATTATGTGCTCCACTTTCCAAATCAAAATGAAGAAAATTTGAACAAATGTAAATAGGTTTAAAGAGACCCACTTTCAACCCTTTTAGTTGAAGGTGTCCATCTTAATTAATTTACAGGACACCAATCCAACACCAAATTCGTTAATTATTTTTAAAATTAACTTATTAGATTGGAAGCCCCGATTAGAAATTGCAGCGTGTGTACAAGACTATAGAAAATGCAACTAAAGTACTTTTGCCTATTTAAATACACCATTAGCTAGGGTCAAATATATAAAGCGGAAAAAAACTACCATATTACTACCTATATCAAAACGTCATCACACAGCGTTAGTCTCGAAAGAAATTTGTTATAGATATCACTTATGATACTGATTCTGTTTTCCTGACATTCATTTCTCCGTCGAAAATATCTTTTTATATTTTATTTTATTTTATATTATATATATTTTTTTATTTTTGTTAATTATCTTATATGTAAGCCTGATGCTGCTAATGCAGTTTGTAGACCATCCTCTATCTGCAGATTTTCCATTTATTTTAAATTATACATGATTACTTTAACATCTGGCGTCATGAAGTTTAATGAAATCCAATGATTTCTTTTATTCAAAATGGAACTGTTCCGATATAACGATTTTATTATGGAAAATTTGTAGAATATAAGCACCAGATATGGATCTAAAATGAGTATGTCAATCAACATAGCGACAACTGGAGGAGAAAGTATTTTGGGTCATGTAATGCTACAAAAGAAGGTTTATGTGCAAAGCGAAATCCAATGCCTCTAAAAAAGTGTTCATTGTTTAACTGCACTTATACTTTACATTCTATGTTGGTGTGCAGGTTACACCTACAACATTAATAAATTGAAATCAGAAAAATTGTTTAATTGTTTTGATAATCAAGATCAAAAAGTTAACAAGTCAGTAACAGTTCTTGCTACTGAACGACAGAACGATATTTTACACTAACTTTCGTTTTCCAGCTTACAACCTAAACTTGTAAGATCCGCGTACAAGTAAATATTACCTAAATTACCGTCATTTATTATATCTAAAGTTGTACCAATTAGAAATTTAATTGATTATGTGCACACGGAATATTATTTATTCAATATCTCTAACGAAACGGGATTTCTTTTACATACCAGAAGGTATTGCACACATTCATACATATGAATAATTCGTTATTTTAAAGTCGGCATGTAATTACTCTGTGTTGTGCCTTATCTGCGTAAGGTCAGTGATTTGTTTGGATGTTCTCTATTTGGATTTGTTTGCCGCGGACTAACTATTGAGCAAGCGTTGTTTTAGCTTAGACGGTTAGAAACAGAAATATTTTTCGATAGGAAATAACAACGATAAGTATTTTTCCGTGTTATTAAAAAAAGATGACTGTATTGAAGCATGTTTGTGTTATCTGTCCTATAGTATGATCAAAATTGTCGGTTGTTATGTGAAACACGTCAATTTGCATTAAACAAAAAATATATTCGTATTGTTGTATATAAGTACGCGTACGTACTGATGTGTATTAAAACAATTTAAACAATTTTGTCTCAGGGAAAAGTCCAAGGTTAATTCATATTATTATTTCCTCTTATTACAATTATCACTTTAATATTAGATTATGAATCACCATCACATGTGCTGGGCGTCATATTACATGCAGTATGCGCCTAAAGAGCTTTTTGGTTTTCACAGCAGACTGATATTGAAAGCAAGGGAGAAGGGCCAACATGTTTAATCTCTTACTTTTATTGGATTTAAAATACCCTTCTTTATTCTAAAAACAACAATTATAGATTTCTTGTCGGAAGGATGATAAAAACATGAGGAAAACGAGGAGGAGGAGGAACACCAAAATCGTTATCAATTTCTGAGGCCGCAGAGGCAATGGCAGCTTTAAGAAATAAACAAAGCACCCGAAATTGATGAACATTTCCAGGTATGTGCATTTGGATTACATTGCAGGAAATGTCCTTTTGTGTTTCAAGGATTTTAGGCTAAGAGGCTTCGTGACCAGGTCCAAAATCTTCCTGGGATACATACCTCGTATCTGACCAAGGTTTGCTTCTACTTGTGTTCCCCTAGGTAGTTACGACTTACGTCTATCATTTATGGGAACCTCGCAGTGGCACAAAAGGTGTATCGGGGTTTCCTCCTCTTCTCCACAAACCCCTGCATAAATTGTGCCCCGTCAGCCATCCTGTACAACAGGCGTCGGTTCACTGAACAATATTCTGTCACCACTTCCGACCACAGTCTAAGCTCGGCTTTGCTCATGTTAAGAATTTTTTGGTCCTGCCAGTTTTGGTGAAGCGACTTTCTCGAGAGACTCTGCTTTAAGACAGAATACAGAATAACGAAGTCCGACCCTGTTCATCGCAAGAAAATCGTCAACATCCTACCGCAGTTGTACTGCAATTGGTTACAAAACGCCCCTGTCTCCCTCGACTCTGGCGATTCTCGCTTAGTAACATTGACGTACATCTGTCTACGTCTGTTGATATCATCGTAATTAGCTATTCCTTGGTGTATCTACAACAAGAATCATTTGGATTATGGAATCTTATGCGGCGGATGACTCGTAGGCAAAACTTTGATGAACCGCGGCGCGCAGGTGCGGCGTTAAGTCGCTTTGTTTCGTGCGAAGGGAATCACTTTGCAATTTTTGTAAATCCGTTCACATTGTAACGGGTGGATTTCGCGCGTCATTTTTAATAAGGATTTGAATTTACATGCATGTGTATTTTGTCTTAAGTTGGTAAGAGACGTTGAGAGACGGATTAGAGGGAGTTATTAGAGCGCAAGCGTCTAAGGTTTTGGCGCGTGAATGTAGGGGTAGGAAAGAGACGCTCAAGCAACAAGCATTCACCCTGTTTGGTTTTGGTATTCATGGGATAAAGTTGTGTTTTTGTGGGGGCTCAGCTCCCATAATCTCTGGTGTTTCTTCTCCGTCTCATCCATTGTTTGAAAAATGCGTAAGTTGTTCAATAGATTTTAAACTTGGTTCTTTGTATTATGGTCTGCCTCAGTCGATTAATTTGTGATTAGAAGTTACTATTCATATTTTCTGTAAGCAGGTCTTTGTTATTTGTTTTTATATATTGTTGATAAATAGATTTTACTGTGGAGTTCTTTTTTGCATTTCCAGTTTTAGTATAGAGTTAGACCTGCCCTTGTTGTGTCGAAGCACTTTAAGTTCCAGATAGTTTTGATTAATAAATAAGGGTTCAGCTTTTTCCGACAAAGTCTCAGAGCCCGTATTTTAAGCCTCCGCAAGAGTTAGATAGATCAGGCTGGTAAACCAGATAATTAATTAACGCAACCGTAAGTAAGATCAAGTTATGAAGATAAGTAAAATTAAGGTTGAACTGACCGTTTTAGAAAATAGCGGCTAAGCGTCCCCCTTCAGTTTAGAGTGTGATTTAGTATAAATATTTAGAATGGATTTCGCCCCCTCTAAAACATTTCTGGATTAGTTACGTACCAATACGGTAATGCGGGCGCGACCTTTCTTAATTATTATTGCTTAATTGACTCTACTGAAGGGGACGCTTAACCGCTATTTTTTTAAGTCTAAACTTTATGCTAGATTTTACTTACGGTAGCGTGAACTAATAATCTAACTCTTCCGGAGGTTTAAAACGTGTGAGTTCTTTCTTTAAGACTTTGTTGGAGAATGAACTCTTACTAACAAATTAATCATGACTATTTAGAAGCCAAAATGCTTCTCCACAAAAAGGACAGGTTTATATTATTCTATAATAAAAACGCAGATCCAAAAAACACTAAAGTCTATATTAAACAAATAACCATGAACAAATGCAGAACTGCTTACAAAAACAGATGAACGTTAATTCTAAAAGAATAATAATATTCTTTTGGCAGAGATGGTCGACAATATAAATCAATAAACTCCATAAACAACTTACGCGTTAAAATGGTTGAGTACAAGAAACACAAGACAGGGCAATTATTATAACTTAGCCCAAATTGGGGCCCTACTACCCACGTCTTCACAACATCATGTCTAAAAGCAAGCTTCTTTTGTTTTAACCCTTAACTCAAACCCGTTTAAGTCGACCGTCACACCATCTACAAAAAAAACACTAGGGGAGGATGCGGTTAGGCCAAACCACCCGGTTCCGCCCGAGTTCGAACTTAAATTCCTCAACAAATAACGCGCGAAAATCTGATTTGTTACAATATTTCTAATTTTCCAATGTCATTTTCGTACATAAGTTCGCTATCGTCTTTTGGTCATTCGCACCTCTATTCACCAAGGCAGGCCTTAAAGTCATTAGCGGAAATATCCTTCAAGGTTACCCGATATTTTTGAAACTTCCTATAAACAGCGAAAATCGTTTGTGTGTGTGTTTGTGTATGTCTATTCTGCATGCTAGATATGAAAACCTATACATATATCTTAAATAGGAGACAAACTGAAATAGAAAATTTTAAAATGTTCCAGATAATATTTTTAAAAATGGAGTGGGGTTTCAATCTTTTTTGAACAATTTTCATATAGAAAGAAAATAAGAAGAGATGTAGTGAGGCCTAAGGGAAGATACTGCCTGTATGAACATACTGCCGCTTTAATTGGTGGCTCTTGTCGTGAGCTGCGTGAGTCCTACAAATGCACTTACGTGCCGATCCTATGAAATCATGTTCAGTGTTTTCATGAGAATGCTATATGTACCATGTGGGTTGCAACAATGTTGGTTTCATGTAACTAATCTGCGTAATTAAGCTAAAATATGTATGATATAAGACCACCAGTTGTTATCAAACCCCTTGGCTGGAAAACTATAATTATATAAGGCATAAGCCAAAAAGGTTACGATTATAAACTAACAAGGAATTGCCTAAGAATAATTCTGCGACCCGTGCATCGAAACCTCATTATCAAATCATCAGAATCGAGCGTGAATTGGGCTAATAAAACAATTAGCGCCAATTTGTGGCAGCTAATAAAAGTCAGTGCCTATTGTTTGCATCAGCGATTGGTGCGTGTCTTGCTTAAAAGAATGTTCATTAAAGCGCGCTATAGAATGCAGAACGCTGTAAACGGCGTTTCGACGGCGTTTCTCCACAACAGCAGAACTGTGCGCATCATTGTAGTAACATTTAGCAGCTTTCTCTTTGCCTCCTCCGCAGCTCCGCGCGCTCTCCATGATCATCGTGTGGCGTCTTCGTAACATGGAACTAACTCAACGCTCGAAACTGGCGTTACAAAACAATGCTCCGGTGTTGAAAATATCTTGTTCGCAAAAAAGAAAAAACAATGAGATATACGAACCGTATGAATTCGTATGTGGTACACGTGTGAATTTTAATGGACGCGGGTGTAGGAAATGGATTATTTTCTTTTGTCGGGCTCGTTTGTGTCGGATGAGATCGGTTTTGATTGTGCGTAATGTATGTATGGGGCTCGTGTGGATTATGGATGACATTAATGATATGGTTATTGTAGATGGAGCGCTGATTCTTTGCTGTGATAATCATGCATTATGGGTCTTTTTGTGATAATCGCCCATTGAAGGCTGATAATAATGAGAAGACGTTTGACGATGCAACGCAGAGTTTCTTATTGTTTTGTGTGTATCGTCTTAATTTTAGAGTCCAAACTGCGTTTTGTGACAACGCAAGGCAACAATACGGTCTTTTTAGGGCTATAATCACCAAATTACCGTTTCTTTTCTTTTCGTTTACTCTCCTTGCTATCCTGTCGTATCCCTTCCCCATCCTCTCACTGTTTCATTTCCCTTCATTTGCCTAACACTTTCGTTGATAATAGGTAGAGATTACCAAATCCCCTGAAAATGTTTATGGCAAATGCTAAAACACGTGCTTTTTTAATAGTTCTTAGTTATTGCTGTTGATGCTACAATGTGATACCTAAAGGTGGACTGGACATAGTCCATCAAAAACGCTTAGTCACATTCCATTACAATGTTATCATAATTTTCAACTTTAATTGCTGAATATTTCTTTCAAGCAAACAAAATTATCTTTTATTAAAAAAAAAAACTTTTTTCGTAACCATTTGTAGTTTCTACGACGGTATAAATTACCAAAAATTACAAAAACAAAATTAATTAAAACAAGTATGTTTGACCATATTTTCTTTTTAAAAAACTGACCAGATTGGAAACTGTTCAGCATGGACTCGTAATCAACACCTTGTAACTTATGTGCCATGTTCATAGTTTATCTGCAACACCAGAAAATCTATGGTGGTTAGATTGTGTGGTGTGATGTGGTGTGAAAAATTATAGATATATCTACAGATTAATAAGAATGAATAAAGTAAATTTAGATTCATGATTTGTAGGTTCAACGTCGAGAGATTGTTGCTATTTCAACTTAATGATTTTGTACTTCGATGCATTAAAGGCATTTATATTACACAAAAATACGAAAGTCAGGTATAATTGACTTTCCTAAATAACTATTTATTCTCAAATATATAAAAAAATAAATAAAATCGACCAGCAAGACGTGGGTTAAACGCTTTTAAAATTACAAAGTAGGAAAGATGTATATTCTTCCCTGTTTACCAAGTTCTAAATGATGATTTTTAAAAACATAACCTCGCCAGTCGCCACCTTTGGTCACATTTAATGAATGAGAAAAAAGAGTCAGCAGTATGTAGGCTGTGCGATTGTCAACAAACTTACTTAAAGCGTACGTATAGTATCTACTATTTTCTTCATACTTCATCATGATAACTATCCATCCTACGAAACTAAATCTTTTGCGTTAATTTTCGAAATAGAACTAGAAACTAGGGTTGTAGCGGAAGTGGCTTTTACAGAAGCAGATGCGGATGCGCAAGTCAAATGGTCGACTAGTGAAAACGGAAGCGGAAGTAGAAAGACCGTTTATTATAGAAAAACATCTTTTCTTAAAAAACACAAACATAATAGTTAGTCTACATTGCAACAAAACATAACAACGACAGTCAATTCAAAAAGTGTTTATACATGACAGAAATTTGAGATATTCAAGAACCTACAAAATTAAATTACTGATTGTCTTGTGGTGTATGATGACTTATGGAACTGTTTGTGATTAAAAAAATTACAGAAAGTGTTATTGCCGTTTTGCCAACAAACTAAAAACGGAAGGAACATGCAAATAATAAAAATGCCGGCAGTAAACAACAGGAAGCTTTAGCGGCAGCTAGTTAATATCTTATTTTCTTTGCGGCGGCGTTACAATCTCTTGGCATGCCCAACTACCGCAAAAGATGAGTTTACAAAAGTGGGGAACGAAAACGGAAGTAGTAAAATATGCGAAAGATCCGCGGTTGTGGAAGCGCATGCGGAATTCCGTTACAACCCTAGAAACATTTCATAACAAACAATAATAATACCATGTTATCGCATTCTTCAAAATTGGTAAAGATTTTTAAAGAAATTTTGAAAAACTCGACATAAATTTTCTCTATATCAACGTAAATCAGTTTTATTACTACTGTGCACATCCCTTGTTGTATTTTTGCAAATAAAACCTCTAATCAATCGACGACTTTGAACCAGCGCTGGTTTCAACACTCCCAATAACCGTAACAAACCAGTGAGGACGTGCAAAATAGTTCTGTTTTCAACAGTTACATATATGTGTTACATTTATTTTACAAAGGATACTAATTGTAGTAGGCAGATTATATTGTAAAGTCGGTTTAATATACGTATGCATCCATATGGATTTAACGTATCTACATAACATAAGTTTGAAAAAGTCTTCAAAGGAACAAATTCCTTCATTATTTCAAGTTTCCGGACAACAAAAATATGTAAATTATTTTAATTTGATTATGGAAGCTGAAAAAGTTTGGAATTCCCATTCAAAGAATTTAGTGTGTCGGCGAATTTACAAAAAAATGATTAATCGTGTTACATTCCCAAAACAATATCTAATTTTATTCATATGTAGAATGCACAGAAATGTTAAAACTAATTTATTTAATTAATGGTTTTTGTTGGCATAAGTTGCAGTTGCAGTTGTGAATTTTCGTTACCTGTCATTTTAACGATTGTGTTATTTCAACTTAAAATTTAGACTTTCTCTTTGGTGGGTTATCTATAGTTTTCATAAATACCTACACCTGCTGTCTGCCGACACGTGAGTATCTTATCAAATGCGTACAGCACATGGATTCAAAGTTCTCCCAACTCCTCACCAATGAAACTTCGAAAGTTACCTGTTTTAATATTATTAATGGTGTGGTACTTCGTGAGGATCAATAATGTCGTGGGAACTCCACCTTAGGGAATACTGTCTTCCGTTACCAGCGTTTGCGAATGCAAGGCGTTTTGCTTTTCTCGTAAGAAATTGGCCGCTTAGCTTAGAAAGAAGCCGGGCAAGAGAAATTTCGATTGTGGTCTACCTTTTTAAGCCGGATAAAACGTTAGTTTTTTCTGCTAATAACTAATTGGATCAGTTTCACGGTACAGTTTCCTGCCTTCGATTTCGCTTTATTTGTAAATAATCCGTTGCAACACTATTTAACCGCTACACCACAGATTATAACTTATATCCCACTTTTGTGTAGTAAAATAAAGTAGATTTTTAAAATAGTGCTGTTACGAGTAGGTATAGGAAGTTATTATCAAATGACAAAGGAATAATTTGTTGATGGAATAGAGCTCTGACAATTGACTCACACCTGAACTTCTTTATAAAAATACACCAAAATATCTAGGTAATTGTGTTCAATATATTCAATACATCACATATATCTGTTACAGAAAATGCATGGGCAAAGCATGTCAACCAAGATACAATCTAGAATAAATAACGGCTGAAATCAACTGTGTAATTTAGAGCATAATATTTTAAAGGAAAACTGTTTTCAGGACAGGGGCAAGTAAAAATGCTAAACCTATGTATACCACCCCGGACACCCCAGTCAAACCATTACTAAAAAGATCGCAACCGAAAGCTGGAAGAAGACTGATTGATGACTACTGAGGTCTGAGGAGTAGAGTGGAGGGCAAACTGACTACAGTAACGACTTGAGGAAGGAAAACGGAAGTCGAAGATCTGGTGGAGAACGGATCAAGGGTGGAGTTAAATAGACCGGTCCTATTATCTAATCCAACGACAGATGAACGACGGGTGGACAAAACTAAGGTTGTGTTATTAAAGAGAATATGCAATCAGATATGCAATATCATAACTTAGTTATTACACCATAATGTTAAGGTTTTTGCACGTTGGTTTACTCTTAGAAGCTATATGCTCATTGCAATTGCATTTTCATTGTGTCGAATATATGCAATTGCGTCGAGTCAGTCTGACGAACTTTTATGACTATTGGTGGTCTTAGTATACTTGCAATCAGTTCAAGACCTACACCCGACAGAGTTGTGCGGCCATTTATTTATAGTAGCAAAGGTCCAAATTGAAAAATAGAAATTTCAATAAGCATTAATAACCGACTGAAAAAAATTGTTACTCTTTATTTTTCAACGCCAGTTTTTACATCAAAGAACATGGCTGTTAATGTTAAATGATAGGAAGAGACGAAGAGGCTGACCAATAACCAGCTGGAAGGACACAATCAAAGCTGCCAGAATCAATTGCTACCTATTATTATTCTTTACAAACGCACTAAGTTATTGATTTATATTGATCTGCACAGACAATACCAAGAGAAAAAGTTTACAATTTAGTAAAAAATTCAATAAATATAACAATATTTATATAAATCTATAAAGCACATCTTTCTCTGGGAATGGCCATGAATTGTAGGCTTTCACCTTCTACAATACCATTTTGTATTGATTTAGACCTAATTATATATCTACTTAATAGGTAGTACATTTGGGAGTTATTGTTATGCCGGAGTAAACGATGAAGAAACTGTGTGTAAAGAATAAGATCATTTAGCAGAAAGGACTCAATATTAAGAGTGGTTAAAAAATTGCACCTATGCATTTTTAACTAGGTATATATTTTTCCTCAAACTTTAACAATCTGAATAGAAAAAAAAAACAAATTTAGTAAATTATTGTAGTTTTTTAATAAGCGATAAATCCATAAGGAAAATTACAGAACGACTCAAGTTAGGAAACAAATGCAGTTAGATGTACGAGTGACTTGTTATAAATAATACATAAAAAAACCGGCAGTCAAACAAAATATATTGTTTACGTTAATCGTCTTCCGATTCTAAATTGATATTTCCACCGAATTTTGCGTACAGATGAGATTTCAAATCATCCATGACTTCCTTCGTTTTCTTAACATCATCTTTCAACGTTGAGATTTCTTCCTGCTTGGTTTGTTTAGCTTCTTCTAAACTTTTCTGTAATTTAATCCATTAGATCAAACACTAAAGCAGCATATATCTGTACAAACCTCAGTTGCTTCTTTATCTTGATAAATAAATACTTCGCCAGTTAGATAAGGGATCTTTTCGTCATCATCCAACAGCATGATCTCTTCACATGCGTCCTCTAAGTTTTTGAAGTCATTCTACGACAGATGTGCACATTATTCGTAACATTCCAGATACATCAATTAGTTATATAATGAAATGATCAAAATATGATCTAACGATGAAGAACAAACCTCTTTTTGTCTAATTTCATCCTTAAGATCCTCCCATTTGGCATTTAATCGCGCAAATTTGTTAATTTTCTGTTGGTCTTCAAAAGTGATGTGAACATCGCTGTCCTAGAAACAGCTCGGGTGAAATTGAAGCTTATGCTTTAAAAGTGGTAATACTTACTTTAAAATTTGCTTTGGACATTTTGTTGTGTCTAATTTTCAACGTTTTCGCTTAATATACTAATAAGGTTATGATCACCGTACCGTGAGGAAAATGTGTTCTGTCAAAATTACCCATGGCTAAGGAAGGAGATCTACTTTATCTGACGCGATTAGTGTAGCTTCGCTATAAGAGATGGCGCGAGTTGTTTCACTAGTCACTTTGCTAGTCACTAGTGTTTATACAAGACAAAAGAAAGTGTGAGGATCATAAATCATAATTGAGGCGATTAGTAACCAGCTCAATCCATTTAAAAAAAAATTTTCTCGTTTGAACAACCTATGGAGTGTGATTCCAAATCTATTTTCAGTTTTCAGTTAGAAGTTCGGTACATATAATTATTCCTAATTAAAAATTGTTTGGATTAGGCTGGTTTTGAACAAATTACAGGAAAATTCAGTAAAAAAATCAAAGTATACCACCGGGTGGTATTAAAGCATAATTAGAATTATTAACAATTTTTACTTTATCATACGCACTATGCTAAAGTATTGTAATCATGCCGAAAAAAAAAATTGAGATTTTAGCGGAAATAGGTCTTTTTGGGTCCCCTGAACATTTTTGACCAAGGTACAAAAAAATGTCTGTGTGTGTGTGTGTGTGTGTGTGTGTGTGTGTATGTGTGTGTGTGTGTGTGTGTGTGTGTGTGTGTGTGTGTGTGTGTGTGTGCGTATGTGTGTACCAGATTTTTGTGACGACGATTCCGGAGAAACTACTAAAGGTGTCGGGACGAAAATTCATATTTAGAAGTTTTATGACCAAACTTAGAGCTGAAAAGCTTTTGGTTCAAAAGGGTCCAAAGGAACTGGTAGTTTATTCGAAGCCATTTTCAAGGATTTTGCAGATGAGCCGCCATTTCTGTAATTTCGTCAAAATAGTTAAATAATAAATTAAAGCAGAGGAAATTTTGAATAATTTATGCCTATGACATTTTTTGGTAAAATTAATAGTTTAGCTGCAAGAGCAAATTCTATTTGATCGAGATCGGTCGCATCTGCATTGATATGAAGGTACATAGTAGCCAGGATTTTGACAAATAGTTTTTGTGCTGTCACCACAGAAATGTCTATGGCTGTCACCACGCTGTCACACTCGGAGAACCGCTATGGAACGTCATCTACAGTGTCATGAACCCATGTCATGAACGAATATAAATCTGTCAGAATTTGAATTAGCTTTTTAAACTTGACATTTCGTAGAACTGGTATCAACCTAACATTTTCTATACCGAAATATAACCATTTTTGAATTTTTTTAAAATACGTATTTCTCAAAAAGCAACACAAAAAACGTTGATGTCACTCCTGCCGAAAACTACATAGCGCGAATCGCTCACATGCGACGACGACGCTCCGTCATCGGTGACGCGCCGCATCACCGCTCGTTGTGCTATTCCGTACTTTCGGCACTTGTGAGATAAACAACTATTATTCTGATGACAGCAGGTACTGTCAAATGCTGATGCTTTGACAATACCTTCGATTGATACTATTGACTATCAAAATATCTGTCAAATCCTGGCTAACTAGTTTAATTTTAATGCAGACACGATTTATCTCAGTCAAATAGATCCTCGTGCAGCTAAACTATTAATTTTATATATTGTATGATAAAGTCATGTGCCTGGCCACATCAGATTTTTTTATTATAAACATACTTATGATATAACTATAAACAATTGTCATTGGATCAAAACATTTTCATCGGAGTTTACGTTGGCAACACATTCGCTTTCGTCGGAAAAATTATCTTTTTGAATGTAGGTCCTCTCTATGCATAATATTTGAGGTATTCAATGGCCATCCACTGATGTCTGATGCCATCCCCACAATGTTTGGTGAGCAAATTGTTCGCGTTATTTATCTTGCTGGAGCATTAGGAACGCCAGTAGCCACACAGGAAGATTCCTCTGTGGAAATTGTTTTGTGTTTCTTTGACACGCTCTTGAAAGGCCAAGGTCCGAATTATACCAAACTTTACCTCTTACTTCGGTGTCAGTTTTCATCTTGTTCGTGATGAGCAAGAAAAATGCCAGTTGCCACTGTCCTTTGATGTGCAAAATAGAGGAAACAGCTGCTTTGAAGTCATATCCAGTACGATCCCAGGAAGCAAAAAACAAGTGGGTTTTTGCTGAGCAAAGATCGCTGTATATTCTTGAGGGCTATCAGTGTTTTTCTTCTTTATCTAATTTATATGCAGCCGAAAACGCGGTCAGATGGTAGTAAGGAATCCCCCCCGATAGGGTAAAGCACTTCAATCGTCTTGATGTGCTCTGGAGCGATTTTAGGGCGACAGAAACTGAATATTCCAATTAGTTTGGAATTTTTATTTTGTTTTCCGTCACAAAGGCACGCTACTATTTCAACCTCAGGAGGAATTTTGGCATGGTTAAGCAAAAAGTCATAAACTGCCGATGATATTTTATTTGAACTTTTTCTCCTCCTTCTTACAAATACAACTACACAAATACGTTGCTGGGAGTTTGAGTTTTTAGCCGGGTGGCGCACATGGCAGCCTGCAGTGGGCATCGATTGTAAAACTGGTGTAAACTAGACTTAAGAGACATTAATTTTCTAACGATTATGGTTCAATTATCACGGTAAATTTTGGCATTACATCAATTTTCGATATTTGTAAAACCATGGAACAAATTTTAATGAAACGTGAAGGTAATGTACGAAAAAGTACAAAATAAGAGTGGAAAGTAGTTTTGTTTTTAAAAATTTCGATAACAAACAATTAACAAATATAAAAGTGAAAAATTGAAAGCCGTACTTATTATAATATTTAAAGTCGTTATGATGTAACTAATCATACAGCAGGACAAAAATGACGATGACGACGACGATCTTCTAGATCACGAGATAACGTCGATATAGCGTTTCATCGTTTCAATATCAGTACCCACACCTGAGTGGTTTTTGAATGAATTACAAAAGTGTTGTTGGCATAAGCCCTAGTGACAAACGACCCACGATTTTAGCCGTTTCAGTCATTGGATTTACAAGCTCAAAAATATCCCGAAGCCTTGGTTTGGTTCCCTGATAATTTTCAATAATATAGCGCGGGCGCAACAATCTGCACACTACATCTGATTTGACAACTCCAGTAAAAAGCTTCTAAAACGCGAATTCATAATGTAATGCGTAATGAATTCTATCGAAAAGGTCACTTTACATGAGCAGAATTCTGTGCCATCAATACTTTACTGCTTTCAACTCAGCTTTTCTCAAACAATTATGACAGATAACATTTGGCGGGTTTTATTTCTTCCGCAGGTTTATGGGTCTAAAACTTGAATCCCGGTAGTCGGTATTATAAAAGGCAATTTTATTGTGAAAGACGTGCTACTTCACAGTCTTTTTTCTCGTCCTTTTGCATTCTGCAAATGTTTACTTTGATAAGAAAAAATTTATAATTTAATAGAGTATAAAACTTTTTAAAAGAAATCTGCATACCTTCATTTTTTGTAAGTACATAGCGCTGCTGTAATTTCCCGTAATTGTTAGATACTAACAACGGGCAAAAAAGAGAGCAATTCACCATCAGAAGTGCGTGCATACAAAACTATGTATATATTATATAGCAAACAAACTACTTCCGGGTTATACCGTGTGTCAAGATTTGTAAATGCTGACGTTTCGCGAACCATGTTGCTCGTTTCTTCAAAGCTAATTGAATTCTGAAGACCTACAAAGAAAATATCCCTTCTATACCTAAATTTGTACCTCACTGCGCACATCTGGAGCTACCGCTCTCATGTGCTTTTCCACCTGACCGCGTTAGGATCGATTTCCAGACCCTACTAATGTCAGTGCCGTCCTTGCAATTGATGTTGTCAGGATGTTTGCAAATTTCGATGGCTTCTCTAATAAGCCTTCGATGATAATTACCCACCCTTGCCAACATCTTCACGTCATCGAAATTAATTGTGTGTCCCGACTTGTGGCAGTGTTAAGCAACAGCGGACTGTTGAATCTTACGTAGCCGGGTGTCTCTGCTGTGCTCCTTGACTCGACATTCGATACTTCGTCCTGTCTGTCCTACATAGCATGTTCCACACTCACATGTTATCTTGTATACCCCCTCGTTCTTCAGGAGTGGTGTGATATCCTTCGGGTTAGGCAAAAGATCCTTTACCTTTGCTGGTACTCTGTACCTTACCGTGATACCTGATTTCTTCAGTATTCTACCGATTCTTTCTGATACCCCACTTACGTATGGTAAGCAAGCGAACACCTTTGACTCTTGCCGGTCCTCGGAGACTTGCGGTTTCCTTTGTGTTACACCCCGTATGCCAGATTTGGTGTTTCCATTCTGACGTAGAGCCCACTCCAAGTGTTTCCGTTCGTCATCCAAGGTGCTGGAGTCGCACACCTTCTCGGCTCTGTTGAACAGAGTGTTATTGACACTTTTCTTCTGTTGGGGATGGTGGTATGATTTGGCGTTCAAGTACCGATCGGTATGTGTCTTCTTACGGTAGACTGTATGTCCAAGCGTAGCCATTGACGTTCTGTATACCAGCACATCCAAAAATGGCAGGTGATTATCCTCTTCTATTTCCAACGTGTATTTGATAGACGGATTAACGTTGTTCAGGTGGCTAAGGAACTCCGTAAGTTTATCTCTACCGTGTGGCCAAACCACAAAGGTATCATCAACATATCTGACCCAATACTTGGGTTTGTAAGGACTTGACCTAATAACTTTTTCTTCCAACAATTCCATGAAGAAATGGGCGATTACCGGTGAAAGAGGCAACCCCATGGGAGCACCCTTTACTTGCTTGTACATCGCTCCTGCCCACTTGAAGTAGATGGTGGACAGACAATACTCTACAATCAGAATTCAAGTAGCTTTGAAGAAGCGAGCAACATGGTTCGCGAAACGTCAGCATTAACAAATCTTGACACACGGCATAACCCGGAAGTAGTTTATTTTCTAAATTATTATGGCCGTGAAAGCCTACGTACTTATATATATATTATATACTTAGCATTCCTTAATGTTGTAGGATCATTGCGTAGAAATAAAACAATCAGTGGATAATACATAATACATTTATTACAATATATTTGTATTAGGTACACAAAAATTTACAAATAATTTATGTCATCGTAATTAATAAAACATGACTATTTCCGGTACCATTACTCATATTTTTTATTCAGATATTAATGGACACCTATATAAGAATTGTACAATAATCGTTATCATAAGTTACAGTTACATAGCTTATTAGCATGCATGTTTTGAAATAGAATACGTTTTTGTAACCTATGCTCGGTCTAAAAATCTATCACAATGTATTAAGAAATGAGAAACTAATAATAATTTAAATGTCCTTGTGTTATCCATAAAAACATTTACGTTTTAATATTGATATGTTGGCAACATCGAATACTATAGAATACATCATAAAAACTACAACTAGTATTTTTGTTTATATTTTTTCCGAAAAACATTGAGGAGGTTAAGTAATTGTGTTTATTTATTTTATTCTGTTGAAGTCGGATCTAGAGACACTAGGAACTAGAAGTAGGTACCTACATTAGGTAAACATACAAGCCTAACATTTCAATTGTTTGTTTTTTTGTAATCGAGTTGTTTGGAATATACTTTTATTAAATACATATAATATCGATTAAAATTTATATAATACTGTACAATCTCGAAATACATAATACAAATTGTTATCAAAAAGAATCATACACGCCTCATTTACACGAAACGAAAACAAAACAAAAAATCATTATTAACATACCGGGTGAGTTTTGTTACAAAGACGATTAGTAGCAAATTAATTTTTGGTATCCAAACTGAAAATACATTCATACACAGCTTCAAAAAACATCCTATTAAATAAGAAAATAAATAACTTAAATTTAAACTACGAATTGAATATTATATACAAGGTGATCCTACTAAGAGAATAAAATCACATTGTATACTCGAGGAGAATTTCTTGCGCTAATTATAATATCTGTACAAATTATCGAACTAAAATGATACCGAAGACAAAAAATACATACAACATCTATAATATAAATGCATTTGGTACATCGCGTTGAATTATCAATCAATTACTTTTCACATATTTTTTTCATATTTGGCGAAGGGAGGAAATACTGAATTAAGATACACATCACACTGACGTTAGCAGTCATTGTTATTTGATTTGTTAGATTTTGTATTTTTGATGTAAGCAAGCAGTACGGCATAGAACGATTTCGAATTCAGAGTGCTATGGTAATAATTAATTTATTCTTTTTTAGTGATCGTAGTCGTCGTTGATTCATTTACATTTACGTGCCCTACGTCTGAACCTGCGCATGCGCAGGTCCCATTCATCCTTCCATTCGATGGCGATGGAGCGTTGTGTAACACCCAGTGTATTTGCCAGTGACACCGATGGTGAATCGTCTTTTTCTCGACCCAGTAGTAAATATGACCTGCAACAAAAACACATTAAGTATAACGAAGTTCAAGATGTTTCAAGGAAATTGCTTGTTAGCTTGATTCTCATAAAAAAATACTATTCTAATTATTTATGAAATTTTGCTGAAGATATAATATCTGGAAGAAATACCTCCACCTGATTTTAAACAAGGAACTCTCTAATTGCCTGGCAGTGAAGTGACAAATTCGCCTATAAATTTTCATTGCCTCTGTAACTGTAGCTCAATTGGGGCAGTTAGAGGGTACCAGCTTCAAATCCAGGCGGAGGTATTATTTTCGCAAATTTTCGTCATCCTGGATTAATTATCATTCGCTCCTTAACTGCTTATACCGTTATCTCCGAAGAAGCCATCACAATAGTTAGCTAAACTTAAAAATTAGATCAACAAATATGCACAACATAACTAGAGGGGATCTCAACTAGAGTACACCGTGTATCGTGATATAGAATAGTTTTTCCAACAATTAATAAGAACGAATGAAAAAGGTTTGGACGAAAAATGAGCAATAACAAGAAAGCGTACATCAGTTTAAAATTCATATAAATTAACGCCCACTTTTTGAGAACATTTGATATTTTCAGAATAAATTATTCTCTTCGTTTCCATGGAAACACTACCTACAAAACCTTAGATACCACTCAACTTGGATTATTTAAAGGAAATATTTCAAAAACAAAAATCATATCGATATATTCCTTTATATTGTAATTAGGCATGTTGTCCTAAGATTATGTAACACAAAACTACCACCTACTATCAGTAATAGGATGGGAAAAACTGTTATATTTAAATAACAGTTGCGACTGTTAAAGTTATTTAAAAATAACAGCTTAAAATAACAGGTTGTAGTTATTTCTATTATATTTACTCCTATAGTTATCTTATTTTGGTTATGGGTATTTAAAAATAACAGTCAAAATAACGGGCTGTAGCTACGTCTGTTATTTTTACGTTACTTAACTATATTTATCGTATCTTTGTACAAATAACAGGTATGGTATAATTATGAACTCCAACGAACTATACCTATGATGTGCCATCATGGCCATAAAAAAGGCTGTACATACTCAAAATGTACCGACTATTGTATTCAGCTAGCTCTGAAGAAGCGAGCAACATGGCTCGCGAAACGTCAGCATTTACTAATCTTGACACACGGCATAACCCGGAAGCAATTTATTTTGTAAAACTAATTTTATGTTTATAAATTTTTCTGCATTTTTAATTAACCAATGTACTAATCACGTGGCATTAATTTAAATTTAAAACGTCTCTTACTATACCATATAACAATAATAATATTTAGTAGGTATCCTAGATTAATACTTTTTTAAGCAGGTGGTCGTTTCTTGTTAAATTAAAAATTGTTAAATTACGGCAAATAATGGGAATTTGTATTGTGATCAATGTACTCAAATAGTTTATATCTTTTTTTATAAGGATATGGATATTTTAATGTTTTTTAAAAACTTTTAAATAATATGCGTTAACAAGGATACATCCTATATATCTGACTCACTCAATATGATTTTAATAATATATATTTTGTATATTTCTTCGTAACATTCGTATGATAAATTACATTTCTACTGCAATAAGTTACGAATGCAAATAAGATTCATTTCAATGTGATATCGAAAAACCGCTCGGTATGAATGTATCACAAAATCAAAACGTCTATGAAAAATAGTCGGTCCATATGTCACTCGGACGGAATAGCATTTGTATCGTATAATTTTAAAATATTTCACCGCATCCTTGGCAAAACAATAACCGCAAACAAACGCCTACTACGGAGCCCGACACGGTCGCCCAGAGCCTTATTGATATATCTGCTCTCGGTCGTATATGGCTCCGCATAAAATTTGCATCGAGGGGTTGACAATTGACAAACAAGCCCGACCGATAAACTCGATGTACTGCTATATCATCCTGAATTGTTTAGTGTATCTATCATGCACATATAGGAAAGAACGCGTCTTGTATTTGTTTTGAATGTATTATTGTAATATTGTAACATGTGCTATTGAGATAAAAAATAAAGGCAAATAAATGTAAAAATAGAAAGGTTAATTTTAAACAAAATGATACACAATTGTCATAGGTTGTATAACAATAATAAATCATAACATAATATCAGAAGCATAATAATCGTTTATGATCCACACAAGATATAAAAATATCTATACTGTCCTGTTATAGACGTCGTATTTGCAAATTTGTTAAGTTTTTATTTTCCCCATAAAATAGTTTTTTTTATTCAATAAGAGCATTACAATCTAGTCATGATTGACTAATGAGTAACTACATTCTAACTTATTTTACTAGTATAACTTAACCTAACATCGATGTCTCTCAGTTAGTCCTGGTATACTGGGCACGTTTTTCTTGCGCACTACGTAGCACTGACTCTGAACGCTTTATAAAACAATTTGGTAGAATATTTTTTGTTGATCTACTAAAGCTAAATGGTATAAGAACATGAAAAGTATTTGGTTGTGAAGCTTGCGAGAAAAATAATTTGTACTAGTAATATACATACAGTGAACGCAAAGTATGGAAACATGACAAAAACCACTGAGAAAATTAAGATTCTAGGTCAAGTCAATCAAAATACACATATTTATATATTAATTAAATTAGAGTAATATTTTACGCGTTTAGTATCAAAACCAGCTCAAACCTTTTTATAAATTTTGCAGGCGAGAGATATAACGTTTCTTGGTCTGCCCATTTAGTATTTTTTTCGTTTGGACAATCTATGGTGTGTGATTCCAAATCTTTGTTCAGTTTTAAGTTGAAAAAAAAAACAGGGAAAATCCCTAAAAAATACAGTAGTATACTACTGGGAGATATTAACACAGTTCTTTGAATCATAACAATTATAAACATTTTCTTATCATAAACATTTTCATGATATAATTATACAAATAATTGTAATTATTATTGTCATTAGATCAAAACATTTTCATGGGAGTTTGCGTTAGCAACACATTCGCCTTCGTCAACTAAATTATCTTGTTGCATGTAGGTCTGCTCTATGTATAATGTTTGAGGAATTCGATGGGCATCCACTGATCCCCAAAATGTTTGCTGAGCTAAATTTATATTTTAACATTTATGCTGGATGGAGCGTCAGGAACGCCAGTAGCCACAGAGGAAGGTACCTCTGTGGAAGTTCTAGAATTATTTGTGCTTCTTTGAAAATGAAAAGGTCCGAATTATAACAAACTTCACCTTGTATTTCGGTGTCATTCTTCATCTTCTTCCTAATGAGCAAACATCGTCTTGAAGCTAAAAATGTAAAATGCCAGTTGTCACTGTGCTGTGATGTGCAAAAGAGAGGATACAGCAGCGTTCAAATCGTAACCAGTTCGCTCCAAGAAGCAAAAAGCAAGTGGTTTCTTGCTGAGCAAGAATGGTTGTATATTCTTGGGGGTCTATCTGTTTTCTTCTTTATTTTCTTTTCTATACGGCCGATGGTAGGAAGAAATGCCCCACGATAGGGGAAAACTACGTCAATCGTCTTGACGTGTGCGATTTTTAAGGAGGCAGTTGAAGTTCAACATTCCAATCAGTGTGCAGTTTTATTGTGTTTTTGGTAAAAAAATGACCTTACTATTTTAACATCAGAAGGGATTTGAGTTTTTAGCGGGTGGCACACATGGCTGCCTGCAGTGGAAACGTGGATTCGCTTTCCAGGCGGTTTAGATTGTTTAGATTGACAAATACCATCTTTCCTAAAGTTAGGTACAAAACCTCAAAGAAGCGATGTCAAAAGGACCGTAATAATGCGGCTGTGGAAAACGACAGAAATTCAAGAAAAGCTGCAATACTACGACGATAGGTAAAATACTAATAGATCGCTAACTAAGCTCGAAACACATGTACGACAACTATAGCAAGAATCAGTTTTCTTTAATGTCCACCAAGCGAGATCGGACGATCAAAACTTAACATCCCGACGATTGCACGTAAAAGGCCATGGCCATAAAAGAGACCCAAATGGGAGTAATGCAGCGAATAACCCATTTCGAAAAAAGTGTGGAACCATTGTTCATTGTGCACCGCATATTCCTACACAGTTTATTACTTTACAGTTTACATCATCCCGGTACGAGCGTTTTATTGGGTCACTGAAACGCTTAAATCTGCCTGAAATCAACCCGCTCGCAATGTCCATAAATCACCGCTGTTCATTAAAACGGTGTTGTACAGCTGGCTACCGGCGTTGACGCGTCAAAAATAACGCTCTTACGTACGCACGTATTACATACGTACATCAGCTACGGTACGATTCGTCTCATTCGCGTTGCGACGAGAGACGCCCGGTGTTTATTACGCCATGCGAAATCTATTCACAAGAGTACGGCCGATCGGCGATTACGACGCTGCGGCCGTTGTTAACGCCCGTATTATGTCTACGGGGTTTATGTGAAATATTGAAAAGGCCTCTCGCAACGTTAATGCGCATTGTGAATATTGATTTAAGAACAGGCTGGTCACCGGCACCGCGCTGCATTTACAAATGGACAACGCTCTCCGCGATGGGGTTAATACACGTTTTATATTGCATATTGGGTCCTTTGTGTCTCTGTAGCCGCCGACAGATCGCGCGCGATACGGGATGTAACGGACAGGGTTTGTGTTATATTGTACATTGCGCTTTGTCATTTTATAGTGTACCTGGGCGCTTTTGTTTTATTTTGTAAAAAAAGTGAACGAATAGAAAGAATTGTCTAAAGTTTAAAATTTAAAATTCGTCAGTTGTCCTAAACGTTCATAATTCTCAACTCCTCAACATTGGCGGCCAATTGACATATTGGTAGATCTTCGATCTTCGGCATAAAGTTTGTCAAGTCTACACTCTATTGTTCAGAGTGACGCTAACTATTCCTTGGAAAGATCTTTTATCTGGGAAAATAGTATGGTTACGAAGACTTATTCCATATACAAACAGCATGAATTTCTGTAAAATGTGAAATGTAAAAAGCATGTAAAACGAATTGTGTCAAGAAAATTATAAAGAATGAAGAATTTAACTATTTATACATATATATGTTACCGAAGTGCTGTAGGAACCACTAGTTTATCCTAGGCCAAACTAGTCAAACCTGGTATGTAATCGCATATTTCAGGTCAAACTGGTATTTCGATTAACGATTTTGAAATGTACTTTGATTTTTCGCGCTTTTTCTGTTGAGTTTCTTTTCTGGCGCGCGTCTTTTTTAAGGGGCGTGTGTTTTGAAGCCCGTGTTTTATGATGCGCGTTTCTTATGACTTGCGAGTTTTCCGAAGCGCGTGTTTTCTGACGCGCTTGTGTTTTTGACAAGAGCCTTCTGGCGCGCGCTTTTTGTGACGCGCCTGTTTTCTGAACGCTTGTTTCCTAACGCGGCTTTCTTTCGACGCGCGTGCTTACTTGGCACGCAGAAAAACGCTTAAAAACACGCGTGTCACAAACAGGCGTTTCAGAAATCATCCGCGTCAAAAAAAAGCCAGTTGCAAGAAAACACGCTTCACAAAAAACGCGCGTAAAAAGCACGCGTGTCAGAAAACGCGTCATAACGCTTCAGAAAACAGGCTATACAGAAAAATGACGTAAAAAGCACTCGTGTCAGGAAACGCGTTAAAACGCTTCAAAAAAAACGCGCGTCAGAAAAGACACGATTCAGAAAATTCGCACGTCATAAGACACGCGCTTTTAAAAACACGGCCCTTAGAAAACACGGTCTACAAAAAACGCGAAATTATAGTACATTTCAAAACCGTTAATCGAAATTACTTTGGCCTAGACCATACCAGTTTGACCTGAAGTATGCGTTTACATACCTGGTTAAACTAGTTTAGCCTAGAATAAACTGGTTGTGACCTAGTTAAAACTGGCTCTGCCTGAAAACGGATTTCGCCGTTAATTATAATAATTATTGTACACTTGTACATTAAATTCTGCATATCTTGTATGTGTGGTTGTTGTAACAAAAGGAATATAACGAGTAAGCGAACATGACTAATAAATAAAAAATGTATTGAAATAAAGAAAAAATAAAAATTAGTTAATTAATTCGTTAGCAGTACCCATGGCAACGGTTTCGCAGTATGTATCGCACTATTCGCACTATGTAATAGGTACCCTTAATAGGGATCTACATGCCCAACGATATTGCTTTTCTCGAAATATCGCAGGCCTGGTGTGGCACGGCGGTTTGTTGGTAAAACTGAAAAATATTCTGATAGACAGATACTTCTTCGTCCAAAAGGGTAACAACTACACGGGTTTAAATGCCATACATGAAGGTGTCCCACAAGGAAGTGTCCTCGTACCGTTTCTTCACGTCCTGTCCACTGCAGACCCGGCAACAAGAAGAGTCACCACTGTTGCGACTTTTGCTGAGGACACTGCGGTTATGGTATCCCACCTGATCATGAACATGTTCCAGAAAGATAATATATCCAAATATCTCGGAATCCATCTATAGTTTTAGAACATTTGCTTATCATGGAAGAATCACATAATCACCAACCGTAAACAACTTGGACTCAAGTTAAGTAAAATGTATTTGCACTGAATACATTGGTTCATTGTCTGCAAATCGAAACTCTCTTTGAACAAGGGAAAACCATCCTAAAGCCAATTAGGAATTCAACTGTGGTGTACTGCCAGTGACTCCATCAATGCAACCTGTAAAGGTTCCATACCAGTGCGTAGGTTAAAGGGTCTTCTGCCTCCGACTTAACAGCAGGCATCAGATAGGTTAATAATGTACGACTTAAGACAAATATGAATTCTGGAGGGAGTGCCTTAATCATTAAAGCCTGTTGGGTAGATTGCTATAGTCACCAAAGGTTATTCATAAAAATAAATAAATTCGTCCATTATGAAACAGTCACAATGAGTCACAATGTGTTTCTCATTAAACCAAAATAGAAAAAAATTACTTTTAATTCACAGTGATATTAGAAGCTTTGAATTCAAATCATTATTTTCTTTAGTATGGTTCTGAAAACTGCTTAAAGTGCGTACCTATCTACAATGTCAATTTGGGCAAAAAATATTGTTTCTTTTTAATCTAACTAACTTATACACGATTAAAATTAGTAACTTTTTCGTAGTAAAATATTCTTGTTCGAAGTCCACACCAAAAAAGTAGTGTAGTTCTTTGTCTTGTAGCATTTTGATTCTAATTGATTCCAAAATTTCAGATCACTGGCATTTGTTAAAATGAAGTGTCATAGTTCTCAGTTCCAAAATCGTTAGAAACTCTCTGCCTTGTTTGGACCAAAGTGCAATTCAGAGAGTTGAAATACAAATATGAGTCTGAGTTATAGTTTACAATAAAAACAGAAATAACAATAAATATGACTATTATTTAGCCAAGGAAAATTTCTAAGAAACTTCTTGAAACAAATCAACAAAACAAAAACCAAGTTTCTTCACAGGCAAATGAACAAAAATTGTAATATTGACAGCATAAATCGATGAACAGAGAGAGCTATAGATTTTCTGCTATAAGAGATTATCCCAAGAAAAGGTGTATTTAATAATACAATGTTATTTAACTCGCCTTTGGCTAACCCGTTATGTGCTATCAAATATGGGTTTTTGTTGCTATAGTTACTTACATATTCGTTTCTTTTTACATAATAAACGTCGTAAAAGGAAAAATTAAAGTTTGGAAACAAAAGAGGGAAAATTATTAACGAATTTCTAAGTAATCAATTAAAGAAGAATTATAATTAGGTAACTTACTTATTGATTTTGATTTTGGGGCACTTGCATTCCAGATCATTGGCGGGTATAACGAGTGTCATGGTGCCTTTTCTTATTTTCGAATTGTTTGGCTTTTTGTAGATGGACTCGACCCTCATGATGAACTTCACCCATCCTTTGGTGTACTCGTCGTCGTCCGTTTCCCCTTCTTTGCGGCTTAGAACTCTTGCCATTATTGCTAAAAGAACAGAAAAACGCAAGCATTAAAATCATTGCCATATAATTTAATTATCCTTAAAAACCTATCGACGCTTCATAATATTTAACTGAAAACGCCAGCAATTCCGGAGGTAATTTACACTAGGCTGTTAATGCGCCATCATCAGTCGTTTTTTATACATGTTTACAGCAATTTTGCAGCACTTAGCGGAGCCATTAACTCGTAGAATGCTTACAAAACGACTTTCAAGACTTTCTATGAAGTTGGTTACCTGTGTGGTCTAGTGGTTGCATATTTACGGCGCACGGCCGCCATTATAGGTCGAATATGTAGATTAAATCGAGGTAAATACCAAAAATTAATAGTCCAATAGCTTAATGGTTGGCGGGTTGGTTGAAGGTTATCGTAAACTTGAAAGCTTAAACGCTGCATGAGAAACCATTAAATTTCTCTTTTTCAATAAGACCAACATCGCCTTTGTGCTAGTGAAATTAGCGGTACATTTAGGTACATGGATTATAGATGTTTAGATTCCACATTTTGTTGCGAAAGTTTAGCTATAATTTACAACACTCTATTGAGACATTTTTTTCTTTTCTTCCGATCTTGTTATACAGGTGTCCCATATGAAGTGGACTCATGTTGTCCTCGCACGTATATTTTTATAATAAAGATAATGAACTATACATATGCAGAATAATGAATAATAATGATTATAAATCACCTAATCATTAAATAAATAGTAATAAAGTAACAAAATAAAGTTTCGAATAGGATTCTATCAAACGAGTTCGTGTAAAACTCGTTTTATTTTTCATGATTATTACATGTAACCTAATGTTGACATACATCGTTATTTTCCTAACAACGAAAAACTGCCAAAGGTCATGGTGTTGAGTCAAAGCACATATATTTTTATAATAAAGATAATGAACAATAATGACGAAGAATAACGAATAATAATGATTGTAAATCACTTCATTGGACTAGAAAATCCCACAGTCTCGCTCGGGATTTCTCCTGATATATACAGCACAAATGGGCTAGCGGGGATCTTTTTAACTAATAATTGAAACTTTCAATTTAAATAGTATAACAAGAACTTCATCAGATATTTTATAGTGTGTTAGTTCATCTCCAACGTATGAATGTGGGATAGACCAAATCTATTGTAGACTTTACTATTATCTAATCTCTAGAAACTATAAATTTGTCTGAAAAAATATTGATCTTCTGTACTATACTTCTATACTACACTTTATACCAACATTTTTTTTTATCCTAACACTAATCGTTTCAAATAAGCTGATGTTATATACTTACTGCTTATTTGTTACTTATTTGATATACAGATTTCAACATTTCACAAGTGCTACTGAATATCGCCGGCATAAAATTAACAACTCTTAGAGGATAAAAATGGTAAAATTTAATGCAATTAGTCGCAAAATGTCAGCATTTCTGGTAAATTGTTAAAAATTGTTTGGGTACGCAACCTAAATAGTAGTATATTGTTTGACGAGCACATAATTAAGGATATAAATCGCGAGCATGAAGGTTACACGCGAGCCGTAGGCGAGCGTGTAATCATGGGAGCGAGTCAAATACAACGTTTTATCTACGACTCTTAAATTCCATTTTATGCTAAATCATCATATTGCCGATATCAATATCATTTTATTCTGGAAAATTGGTAACCGTTCCTTTTTTTAAATCGAACACCATGTTTAACTTTATATTTTTCAATTCTAGGATTAGTTCTAAGAATATTTGTAGGAATTCATTCTTTATAAAATGCATCACTTTTGAGTTATAAGCAATTAATAAAAATTAGACATTAGTTTATCAAATTCCCATATTAAAATGAACCCTATATATTAATAATATTATTAGACGACTGCTTATTAAAAAAAATGGTTGAAACGGTTTTTGATTTTTTTTACGGTTGAGAATTTTTTAGGCGTTCCTTAAAAAATATATTTTTCGCACTGAAGGGTTTCGAATAGGGTTCTATCAAACGGGGTGTTCGTGTAAACCCCGGGACATCAATCATTTACACAGAGTTTACATTTGTGAGACCGAATGATAGTGAATACTTGTGAACATGGAGCCTAATGTCACATAGGGTCATCCAGAGCATAAAACATAATAAATGGCGAGGTTAGTTGGTGTTTTGGGAACCTTCTAGGAATGTGCAACGATATAACAACAAACATAAGTCGACACCAGGAAGGTCGGCTACAACCCAATACCATGGAGAACCACTATAAAAGATTAAAACAATTTTGTATACCAGTTGAGCACGATTATTAAATGATTTTTTTTTCATGGTTGTTATCATGTAACCTGATGTTGACATTCATCGTTATTTCCCTAACAAAAAACCAGCAAAAGCTCACCTTATTAAATAGAAACCTGGGCGTGTGGCGCTTTACATTTAACCCGGAGCGTCGCGAGTCGCAGGGAGAGCTTTAGTAACAGCCGGCCATTAAGTCGTACAAATGAGCAATTTTTCACGTAACGCATGTACGGGTGCATTCGTCCGGAAGTACGTAATAATGTCCGCGAGTACATTTCACTAATTAAAGCGAGAGAAAATGAATGGAGAAAAAGCGCCGCCGCGCCGGCCAGGGTCGCGTCGATGAATTATGATCATTAGCGGCGAGTGAGTGCGCGGGTGCACTTTTTCTTCAAAAAGGTAATTAATTCCCCGGCCGAAATGGTTAAGCAATTACAAATTACGTTCATATTTCAGGTAGCGTTGACAAATTACCGAGTACCGGTTAAACGTGCGAGGCATGCGACCGCCACTGACGTGCGGTTCATTCAGGTTCAAAGGAAAACGCACTTTTAATAACTACAGCTGGAAATAAACGCGTGGTCTGCTGCAGACCATAGCCCGATGAAATTTATGCTATTTTATTTCAGTACCAACGGCAACGTGTCAAGGACTCCCTTAGTATCGAGTTGTTTTGTTGATAAAATTTCGCTTTTGCTTGTTGGAGGCCAAAAAATAGAAGTTAAGTCTTCGCTCCTATTCCAAATTTCTACCGTTAAAATTTAAACTATGTGTTATTTTACAGGACGAGAATGAAACAATTGAAGATTAGAAACATATTGATAACTTAGACGTTATGGATGTTGTGAATGATAAGTAAGAAGCCCTTTTTGATAGATGTTCTTGCTCGAAATTGAAGTCTGGACCAAAAACTTTCCTACCACGAAAAAGATTCTGAATAATTTGGAATGAGTCCATGTCGACAAAAAAACTAATATAATATAATTACTAAATAATAGAACTTAGTTAAAATTAAGGGCCTTTGTGGTGACAGTTGACATACGGCTGGAATTTAAGAATAAAGAAAATTTATTGTAAAGTGAACATAAATAAAGGTTTTCGTTCGATTTTTGATTGATCGTTTAATAAAGTGATATTGTGGTTTATTCCATGTTTTTCTATATCATGTTCTTCTAATAAATCTAATTTGTGTTTTTTATTGCATTTGTGTATTTTATACAATACTTTCCAAATTTAAACATTTCTTTTCTTTGGCAGTTCTTTTGTGCATAGCCATATATTTATTATTATTTTATTACCGTTAACACAATAAGTCTAGTCTACCCCAAGGACGAACTATCAAATAGAATAAGGATAATAAATAGTATGTTGCCTTAAAGCAACAACTGAAGGTGGGATATTGAAGTTGATCAAATAAAATAAATTTGTGCGTGAGTTGGCAACAATATCACTAACTTCAGACAGGTTGATAATATCAACATTGATTGTCCGCTTCCTGGCCATTCAAATGTGTATAAAATATTTTCTCGTTACAGCCGTATTTCCAATGATACACGACTACACTACATTTTATTGATTTTCAATTTACAAAAGAAGGGCTATACTTTTGTATAAGTACATACTTTGCCTGTAAGGTTTATTTAATTGCACAAATAAAATTTACCAATTAGTATCCAGGAAACAAACTCTATAGCGATTAGAGTTTTCAAACATAATTATTACTAATCATTGTATAATATTGTATGATAAAAGTATATAATCATTTTTGACTTATAAGTTTTTAGAAAAATACCGAAGATTTAATTTTCTCAGTAGCAATATTGTGCAATGAAGTGAGAACGGAAATCAAGATAAGTGCAAACAAATAATAAGAAAATAAACTTAAATCATTATTACCTCACATAAATTAAGTATGGATTTGTAGGTAGCTACGTAAATATAAAGTGGAAACATTTAAAAGGGCATTGCACACCGTTGGACGCAATTATTTATTTCTATATCTTAAAAACATAGCATATTGCCGCGAAAAGTTCTGGTTTACGCTTTAGTAGAAAGTTGGCCAGTCAATCCGCATATTGGTTAACCTGACAATATCGTACATTTAAAAACACAAGTGCAAATTTTGCCATTTTCATACACATCTGATTAATTATAAAATAGGCACTTCAGTTACTCAGTATAAATATGCTTTTTTTCTTATCTGTATAAATTATGCTTTAAAAATTTTACCGAAAAAAATGTGTTTTCGATAACTCGTCGTAATAATTGTCATAATAATATTTACAATAATGTAAGAACACGTGGCCCTTTTTCTTTAATACCTAATTAAATCTGGAAAAAATTGTGGGTTAAAACTTGGCTTACGCAATTTCTATTTTCATACCGTAGCGCAATAAGATATTTAGTTTTACAACTTTGCGGGTATAATTGGGTATTTTAAATATTATATTGCTGGAGTATCTGCTAGCAATCGGAGTCCTTTACGTTGCAGTTGGTAGCACCAACCAGCAGTTGAAGTAGTGGAATTCCACTGAGCCCGGCATTTAGATATATAACCTCTTAAGTTTTATCGGTACCCGTTTCAAAGTCTTGCATTTAAATTGGTAAGATTAGGCACAACACCAGGCCGAAGCCACCGATTGTACGCATCCCGTTGGTGTTGTAATAAAAATAACAATTACGCTGATAATTTCCTACAGTCGCTAATGAATTGAGAGTGTTAATGAGTGTTAACCGGAGTTATAACACAATGTATGTATACAGGGTGACAGGGTCTACACGTATTTTTTCGAATTTTGCTCACATTAAATGCATACTATGTTTTCCATTTGCCTCTAATTTTGAAAATATGCGATTGTGAATACATACTTGTCATTATAGTAGTAAACTAAACATAAATATTTTCAAAAAATCATTTTTATTAATATATAGACAATCAAGACTTGATAAATTGGAAAAAATAGGCGAAATAAAAAACACAAATATAAGGGAAAAATTTTCGCTCAGAATGTCCTCATAATAACTGTGTAACAAAGAAGAACAACAAATATCTCTAAAAAGGTCTTTCTTTGTAAATTAATACGCCATTAACATGCTAGCTCATACATGCACAATTTTATCAATAATTTGTCCACAATTTAGAATTACGGTAAATTTTGGATAACTGCAGACGTAGTGTGATGATTTACAGAAATCAAGAAAAACCCCGAAGTCAAGCATCTTCCTATAGAGTATAGACTATGAAAACAAACAAAAACTTTGTACCCGCTTATCAGCTTGCATTCAGAAACAAACATTCAACACAATCGCCCAGGTCGAAAGAATTAGAATATCACCGGTAATAGAAAGGATATTAGAAGAGAAGAAAACACAACATAAACGAGAAAAATTGGGCTAAAATACAACAAATTATTACTGTTAGGAAGTCGGCCTTGTCAACATCGTACTTATGCAGGGTATCCCAATGCTCAACGTCATGCCGTGGAGGACTGATAAGTCGTTTTGGAGATAATGATACTTTTATGAAATTTGTCAAAATCGTCACCATAGTTTTTCGAGTGCCACAGCTACAAAATTCCATATTCTAAGATTCTAATTTTTGGCACGAAACCCTAAATAGCACTGCTATTGATCACAATTGAAAATAAATCTAATACTGCTTTAAATTTGAAAAAAAAGTGTTTTCATATAATATATATAAAATATAATATTTTTTGTTATTTTCTTGTACATTTTTTAAATTATAACTACTGTTAAGCAACTGTTATCTTTTAACATGTACCTAATCGACTTGCACTTTTTATCTTTTGCTGACTGTTGTATCTTTTCTAACCCTGCCAGATGATGATCCCTACAGGGATCGAAATCGATAGCAAATAAGTTGTAACCAAATTTCTACACGTCTTATTAAAGGGCCTTAAGAAAATTTGTTACCTTTTATTTCACCCCCAATTCTTTTCCTGTTCAACATTATTTTTTTCTTGACATTCTTGACTTTTACCTGCGTGCGTTGAATGAAAAATTTACTAAAAGATTTGAAAGTTTGTTTTCTAAAAGATCATGATAAATTTCTCCGTTTAGATTTTCAGGCAATTTAATGGGGCCTATTATTTTGCCGTTCAAGATGACCGTGCAAAACATTACACAGTAGGCGTAAGAAATTGTTTGCACCAAGCTTTAGTTATTTCCGGATTTACGTCGTTTAGGTTTTCCTACTGGGGTTGGTTAAAGGAAATATTCCACGCGCAATAAATAAATAACGTAAATGAATTAAATGATTTGAAAGCTTCGTTTGCAGGAAGTGCAAGACGGATAAAATATCTCTTGTAAGTCGCGTTTGCGTTTAACTTGGTGGCAGGGAATTCTTTAACAATATCTTCTATTTTTAATGGTGTTTTTTATACATTTATAAATGTTTTATTATACATTCATTACTTTATTATACCCGTTTTTTTTGTGGCGACGATTCCGGAGAAAATCATCGGGACGAAACTTCATATTTAGAAGTTTCATGACTAAACTTGGTCAAAAGGGTTCAAAGGAACTGGAGATTTACTCTTAACATTTTTCAACGATTTTGGAAATGAGCCGCCATTTCTGCAATGTCGTGTAATAATTTATTTTTATGATATTTTTTGCTAAAACTAATAGCTGCAGGAGGAAATCCCATTTGATCGAGATCGCTAGTGCATTAAAACTAGTTAGCTAGGATTTGACACATATTTTGATTCTATTGACAGTATTGTCAGAACATCAACGTTTGACACTGCTGAATAGTATGATAAAGTCATGTGCCTGGCCAAATCAAATTGTTTTCTACAGTAAAACATAGCAAGTGTTATAATACCATTCTAAAAGCTACACTAAATTCGCAGTATTTTAAAATAACTTGCCCGGTTATCCTCGTATTTTTCGTTTAGATTTGACGACTCAAAGTTAAAAAAAAGCAACAAAAAAAATCATGAATCGGATAAAAATATTATTTTCTTCCAAATATATAGTAGCATTAATTAGATTTGAGGGTGGCTTAGAGAGCTGGGGTGTTGATGGAAGGTTAATTGTAATGAGGGCGGTGCGGCGGAGGAGATAGCACTCCGCACACGATGGGGAGTCATATGGTATAGGGTAGCGCGAAACGCTAGGTCCCATACGGTTTGTATTCTAATTATTATAATAACCTCTTTAAACTGAAATCATTATTAGTGAAGCGCTGAAAACATAGCATATCTCTCACATATACATATTAGGAACGACACGATGTAGTCTTGCTCTGTCAGCGCTCGCTAATAGTGATTCAACTTTAGTTTACAAGCAGATACTCAAACCTATGTTCACCTATCGTATCCAACTGCGGGATTGCACCAAGCCAAGCAATAATAACGTCATTCAATGCCTCTAGAGCATGGCGCTTAGAAATATAGTGGGGGTACTTTGGCTTAATCACGGACAAATGTTCATTTACCACTTTATATGTCAACAGAGGATAAATATTTTGGAGTGGTTATCGATAGAACCAAAAGTGAAGAAGTTACGAACAAAAAATCAGCATTTTAATGAAGAGTCTTACGTAAACCGAAAAGCTTTAGCCATAACACATAGCGCAAAACACTAAGATTGAACGAGAACTACGAAGACAGATCATAAGATAAGATGAGAAGAGAAGATTACAGAAGTAGGGCCAACCGAAGCAGTAGAACTGTTAGAAGAATTGAAAAGTTCTTGCACAGGGTAAATATATCTACAGGAAAAAAGCAACAGAATACAATATAAGAGCGCTGAGAGAACGAAGGCTGGAGGAAGATGAATTTGAGGACGACCGAGAGCTAGATAAGAGGATGACAGAGATATGGAGGAAAATGGTACACGACAAACAGTGAAGTTGTGCATTAAAGATCAGGGAAGTCGTACACGTCACGAAAGGGAATGGCAGCTGTCCACCCAAACTGGACCCTGAAATCTACTTCTAGTAACGGAGTGTCCATCAGAACTAAGAATGACTAACATATGCATTACATTTATCGTTGGTATTTGTAAATCTTATTATTTTTCGATCTAAATTGGTAAAATCAATTAATGGATCTACACGACTGTAACGACCGGCAGGGCAATAAAATAAATCGAGTGCTTACATATAAATCCTGATGTGAGCGCACACACCAGTACAAAATTTACGAATGCGGCTACATTTTCGATTGGCATAATGAATAATTAATGTTTTGAAATCGGCGTTACGCACGTCCAGTCATTTGCCATTCTAAATACTTGCTCGGAATACGGAATGTAAATATGCTTAAACGTCAATTTTTCACCGAGCGCCAGTCCAACAACTGACCTGGATGTGTCCGAAAAAGAAAATAATCCCAACTTGTATTGCCTTTAATGGCGCTATAGACATAAAGACTTCATGTTGACCTAAAATACTTGAACGTGTGCAGTTTTAGAAGAATTATAAAAATTCGTTTGAGCAGTGATTTGTACCACGCGAACGGCAACAGTGTGACATAATGTATGATTTATATCTGCGTGGTTATTATTCTATTTGTTCAATGTAGTACTACTGATATATTTCAATTTCAAATGGCACATGTACGAGTGTGAGTTTTGCTTTACCTATGTATATGAAAGTGTCCATATGGTAACCAATTATATCGTCAATAATGCACACAAATTGTCAAACGTAAGTTTTATTTTGACCAAACTTTAGCATAACGACTAGATTTGGTACCGGTGGATGTTTAATCCTAATTTTACCGCTCTTTGTTTGTAAAATGTACAACACACATAACGTTATTAATAATATATATTCTTGATAAAGATTAATTTGCAATTACTTACCGTAATCTCTCTTGCAATACTTCTTTAGGTTTAGCCTTTTTGTAGCCGCCTTGCACTTTCCGCATTTGTCTGAAACAAAAAAAATAAATGTACACAATAATCAATCATTAACAGTCACGCTACTAATTGGTACTAAACTTCTGACAGGATATCAGATAAATCTCGGAATAAACGAGACGTTTAACCTTTTTGTTTATTTTGCGTCATGCTAATAAACTAGTTTAGACGAGAGACTTGTAGAAGTTTAAAATCGGAAATGGGGGGTGATTCAGAAAGTATGTTTAAAAGTTTGTTTGAAATTAACTTTTATTGGAGGCTGGCTGTAGAAGTCCAATAAATTGTCTGAAAATGTCTGGAGATCTGGTAAACTCTGTAGTCACACGGTACGGAAACAGCTTGATGACATGCTTGGAGATTTGTAAACCCTATTTTTGTGTTCAGGATATCTAAATATAACTTTGAGCAAATTTCTTTTAATACATCTTGTTGTAAGAGTTCTTTAAATTGGCCGATATGAATTTTTTTCTCAAGTTTGCATTTATTATTGGGGTATGTTAAGTTATCAGCATTGTCAATTAGGTAATGGGTAAAATATGATAAATCACGATAAAGTATGGAGTTCAAGAATTTTTTATTTTTCCATTCATGTGACGATCGATTTATACAATATGTATCATCTTCGGGTCAATTAGATGTAACATAACAAATTAAATTTAGTATTTTAGTTGATGTAATTTCTGCATTATTTACTTTGACTGGAAATTATGTTATACCTACTACTAATAACCTGTTAATATAATGACTTTATACTAACCAGTAACCAATAATAGTAATATCATTCAATCCATTACTGATTACAGCAGGGCTGTGGAGTCGGAATCGGAGTCGTGGAGTCGGAGATCAGACAAATTTCAGAAGAGTCGGAGTCGGAGTCGGAGTCGAAAAAATGTACCGACTCCGACTCCGAGTCCAGGTTTAATTACTGTAGAAAGGTTTCAGCTTTGAAAAAAATTATAAATGATTTAAGGGCATTTGTTTGTTTTTATTAGAATGCACTTTATTTCGTATTATACACTGTATGTTATTGGTGTATTATTAGAGATAGAAAGTCGGTTAAATAGACAAAGTCGTGCCGATTTGTATGTTCTCTAATGAGAAAATAGTTTAATACTTATAGGCCGTTTTTGTTTAGAGTAGATCGTTAGTTTAATATTTTTGCTAACAAATTTGCTGGACACAAATAAAACTTCTGTTCTTACTACGGATTCAGCATTTGTTTGTAAGTAATTTGATATGCACAAGCTATATGTTTAATACTATCAGAATACTCGAATAGATATTTAATTTATTAAATTTGTTTCTTTTTTTCGTGGTAGTATTTTTGTTTTCATAGCAAATTTAATATTCCGTTGTATTATTCTGTGTAAAATTTGTGATTATTTACATGAAAGATTTTTATTACACAGACTTATTTG
Organism: Melinopterus prodromus; assembly: GCA_964023965.1. Classification (NCBI taxonomy): domain Eukaryota; kingdom Metazoa; phylum Arthropoda; class Insecta; order Coleoptera; family Scarabaeidae; genus Melinopterus; species Melinopterus prodromus. The sequence goes on from OZ030390.1 coordinate 82,578,367, forward strand.
AAAATATTTGTGTATGCAATTTTTCTGGAGTCGGAGAAGTCAGAGTCGCACCACGAAAAAAATCTGGAGTCGGAGTCGAGAATTTTTTTACCGACTCCGCAGCCCTGGATTACAGGATAATTAGCAGACGCCCATAGTCAGACCATTACTAACCCTATTTTGATCACTTTATTTAATCTACCCTGAACACTGACTGAACACTGACCCTGAATATCACTTATGGTGTCAGGTCTAATAGCTAAAGTTTACTTCAGAATTTATGCACATATGCAACACGTTCAAACCCTAAATAACTTTTTAAGTGATGAAGTCATCTACCTATATTGGGCAAGAACCAAACAATTTTCTGTTTCACTTTGCATCCAACGCCAACGCTTCATCCCCAGCCACTACGCCATTTTCACATCACATTGTTTACATTCACATAAATAATTTTAGACGAAATAAAATTATTTTATCCGGTTTCGTGATAGTGCCAAGAATAAGTCTACATGCAAAATCGTGTCCAACGTTTGGCAGGAAGGAAAACCTTTAGCTATATCGTATTGCCGCACAGTTTTCTCTTCATAGTTTTAGTCATCAATGCGTAAGTTTTCATGTGGGTCTGCTCAAGGCTACTCTGCACTTTTTGGTACCTGGAGATAAAAGACTGGCCGAACAGATTTATCTAAGTAGGCTGAAATAAAACGTTTTTCAAAGCAATGAGGAGAAAAACTGGGGAAACATTTGTTTCTCATTTCAGCCTACATAGAGAATTTTATCACGTCGCTTTTGTTTTACATTATTTTTCTTATTTTCTTCTAAAATTTAACGTTTTTTGATTATTATTAGACAGATTATTAGACACGGCCATTGACGGATATTTTTATTTTTAAAATTAAATGTGCTTATAACCTTTCAAAAGCCTTCATTAAAGAAAAAACGTTTTGATTTTTTTAGACATAACACAACCATCAGTAAGTAGTTTAATAAGTAAGTTGTATTAGTTATGTATGTTAGAACACAAATGAATTTATAATGATTAGTTAGTTTGCATTTGAGTAAGAATTATCAGTCTATCATGTCTTTGTGTTGATACTCCTCGATTTTTACTTATCAAAATACACATATTTGTATGAAATCTGTATTTCCGATTTTGAATTATTTTTTACTTTATCATACGCAGTATGTTAAAGTATTGTAATCATGCCGAAAAAAATCTGATGTGGCCAGGCACATGACTTTATCATACAATATATAAAATTAATAGTTTAGCTGCATGAGAATCTATTCTATAGAGATAAATCGTAGGTATTGTCAAAGCATCAGCATTTGACACTACCTACACTACGTCATTAGAATAATAGTTATTTATGTCACAAATGCCGAAAGTACGGAATAGCGCGACGAGCGGTGATACGGCGCGTCACCGAAGGCGGAGTGTCGCCGTCGCATATGAGCGAGTCGCGCTATCTAGTTTTTGGCAGGAGCGACATCAACGTTTATTGTGTTGCTTTTTAAGAAATACGTATTTAAAAAAAAATAAATGATTTCTGTATAGTAAATGCTAGGTTGGTACCACTTTGACGAAACGTCAAGTTTAAAGGTGCGTTCCGATTGGTAGGTAATGGTAGCTAATGGCGGTGGTAGAATACGAAATTATAGTATTTCTTACATATCGTGATAATGACACTTATTAGTTTGCATGTACATAAACATGAGTCACTAGCAATTTTCTATTGGAAATACTATAACGGCGTCTGCTACTGCCATTATCACTAATGAAAACGCACCTTAAAAAGGTAATTCAAATTCTGACAGATTTATATTTGTTCATGACACATCCCTACCAACATACTAAAATAAAACTACACTCATCGCTATACTTTATTTATAATTTTCTCAATGTATCATTTTTAGAATTAGATATAAAGATTGGTTGATATTTCTTATCAACAAACAATCAAATTGGTGATCTTATTTTATTTGAAATTTGTGTTTTATAATTTTGCGCACTACAGCGGCACGTTCCATAGTGGTTCTCCAACCTCTGATGAGATCAGCTGTTTTCGAATGTGACAACACAAAAAAATATTTGTCAAAATCCTGGCTACTATGTAATTTCATATCAATGCAGATGCGACCGATCTCGATCAAATAGAATTAGCTCTTGAAGGTAAACTATTAATTTTACCAAAAAATGTTATAGGCATAAATTATTTAAAATTTCCTCTACTTTAATTTATTAATTAACTATTTTGTCGAAATTACAGAAATGGCGGCTCATTTCCAAAATCCTTGAAAAAGGCTTGGAGTAAACACCCAGTTCCTTTGGACCCTTTTGAACCAAAAGCTTTTCAACTCTAAGTTTGGTCATGAAACTTCTAAATATGAAGTTCCGTGCCGATACCTTTAGTAGTTTCTCTGGAAATGAATTAACAAAAATTGGGTACACACACACACACACACACACACACACACACACACACACACACACACACACACATACACACACACACACACACAGACATTTTTTTGTACCTTGGTCAAAAATGTTCAGGGGACCCATAAAGACCTATTTCCGCTAAAATCTCAAAAAAAATTTTCGGCACGATTACAATACTTTACATACTGCGTATGATAAAGTAAAAAAAATTGAGATTTTAGCGGAAATAGGTCTTTTTTGGTCCCCTGAACATTTTTGACCAAGGTACAAAAAAATGTCTGTGTGTGTGTGTGTCTGTGTGTGTGTGTGTGTGTGTGTGTGTGTGTGTGTGTGTGTGTGTGTGTGTGTGTGTGTGTGTGTGTGTGTGTGTGTGTGTGTGTGTGTGTGTGTGTGTGTGTGTGTAAACGATTTTTGTGACGACGATTCCGGAGAAACTACTAAAGGTATCGGGACGAAAGTTTATATTTAGAAGTTTTATGACCAAACTTAGAGCTGAAAAGCTTTTGGTTCAAAAGGGTCGAAAGGAACTGGTAGTTTATTCTAAGCCTTTTTCAATGATTTTGCAAATGAACCGCCATTTCTGTAATTTCAACAAAATAGTTAAATAATGAATTAAAGTAGAGGAAATTTTGAATAATTTATGCCTATGACTTTTTTTGGTAAAATTAATAGTTTAGCTTCAAGAGCAAATTCTATTTGATCGAGATCGATCGCATCTGCATTGACATGAAATTACATAGTAGTCAGGATTTGACAAATATTTTTACTTTATCATACGCAGTATGATGAAGTATTGTAATCGTGCCGAAAAAAAAAATTGAGATTTTAGCGGAAATAGGTCTTTATGGGTCCCCTGAACATTTTTTACCAAGGTTCAAAAAAATGTCTGTGTGTGTGTGTGTGTGTGTGTATGTGTGTGTGTGTGTGCGTATGTGTGTACTCGTTTTTTGTGGCGACGATTCCGGAGAAACTACTAACGGTATCGGGACGAAAGTTCATATTTAGAAGTTCTATGACCAAACTTAGAGCTGAAAAGCTTTTGGTTCAAAAGGGTCCAAAGGAACTGGGTGTTTACTGTAAGCCTTTTTCAATGATTTTGCAAATGAGCCGCTATTTCTGTAATTTCGTCAAAATAGTAAATCATAAATTAAAGAAGAGGAAATTCTGAATAATTAATGTCTACGACATTTTTTGGTAAAATTAATAGTTTAGCTGCATGAGCAAATTGTATTTGATTTAGATCGGTCGTGTCTGCATCTTAGGTAGCCAAGATTTTTCATTCTAATGTCACAGTAGGTAGTGTCGGTGGTGTCAAAATGGTGTCAAACGCTGATGTTTTGACAATCGTAAAAAATGTGTTCTGCAGTCTCATATATGTTTGCTTGTGACCTTTGTATGTAGTTTTATATTCTCCACGGGCCGCGCCTGACAAAATGTAAGTTTTTACAATTGAGTTCTTCGGAGTTTGATTTGATTGTGAATTGTGTAATTTATTTCTCATTTACTATAGCGCTTGAAGACGTGCCCAGTAGGACACAAAACATGTAGCGATTGCTAAAATAGATAGATGGATAGATATTTATTTCATGTAAAATACATATGGTACAAACAATCCTATCTTATAATACTAAAGAGCTAAGAAACTCCCGAGAGCAAGTTTTTTTCTTTTTTGAAACTGGGCGATGTAAAGGCTTTCGAGAGAAGCAAAAATCGGCGCCCGAGAGGCCTATTTTGGCAACTAATTTGAAAAATACAGTGCATAGGCTTTTTATTTCGGCGATTTTTGGCCGATTTTTCGAAAAAATATTTTGGAATTTGAGTAAATTTATGCTTTTTGAATTGGGTCTGTACTGCCAGCTCGCGTCGTCATGCCAACCGTCAACAATTTGACAGTACTCTCTTTGACGGCACCGAAATGGCTGTATAGCTAAGCGATAATAAGCGGTTTTTGCCCAAAAGTGCGGTATAATCGACTCGCAGATGGAATAAAATCGTCGCCGGCCGCCGTAAGTACCTTTACGAACGTTAATAATTGTCAGTTTCGGGAAATTTTCGCGCTAGGGGCCCGGTTAGCGCGTCATTTTGGTTCTGCCCACATCGGCAGGGATATCGAACCGAACCGGCCCGAAGAGCGCCGACGCGGCTATGTAAGACGTCTTTATTGCGCGAAAATTAATGTATTGACCAAATTTGCGTTTAGACAGTTTTCCCGAACGTCACATATTTACGCTCAAATTGGCTCTACATTGAGCATAAATGCCGAAGGAATCGGTCTTGAACATCACCGCTGAAGTTTATCGACGACAGAAACTGTATTTTTGAAGAATTTCGTCCGATTAGCGCCTACGGGACGTTTTCTAACCGTACCCTGTTTGAAATTATTGTTTTGGGCGGTATTTGCGCTCGAACTGTCAGTTGCCGCTTTCATAGACGTGACGTTAGACAAGTGAAATTATCGCGTAAGGAGACAACTATTTCGCCAGATGTAGTAAGTATTTCCAAGTGCCAACGTGATGTATTTATTATATTTGCATTTCCTTTTAGCAAAGCCGAATTGATGACTATCATTGCAGTGACCCTAAGTTATGTTGGTACCACAGAATACGCTACGTGGTTGGTATCGATCCGTCAATATTGTGTACATAACCATGAAATATGTGGAGCTGGAGCCGCGCACAAGGCATACAAATATTGGCCTAGCTACATTGTCTAAGACTGCTAAGCTAAACCCTTGAATGTCTATAAAACAGGCTCCATTTACCAAAGAGGAAGAAGAAGAAGAACCAATAAGATGACGTTGGGTTTAAGTACGTATATTTACACAACTAAGTAGCCGATGGTGTTTTCGGGCCTTTTCTAAGTGATTACTACTTACGGGGCCACGTACCACCAATTGTGCCTCACTAGCCGCCGTCAAGAGACGAAACAATAATCTGTCGGTACGACTGACATCTGATTCCACTGGCGCTCTTTTCAATTGCCCGATAGAACCATTGGAAATAAGATTCAAGTCAGATGAATTGCTTTTCAGCTGTGGCAGCTGTTTGAATAAACAGAAGTCGGCTACATCAAACTACGTTGTCACGCGTTTTTCTTTCCTTTCGTTGACAACGCTTCCAAATAATTCAACAGGTACGTTATCTAGATAGACGTTAACTAATATTCTTGATTAATTGATTAATTTTTTTTGAGTTAGTTATGTTTTCGTGCAAATGTTGCCATGGGTCTGAGTTTCAATGACAATATTTAAAATAGAGGACGATACACAAGTTAAGGAGTTACACGATTTGACATTTATGAACATTTCTGTTAAAAAATTGGTGTGCATTAGCGTGTTAGTGCGACAGTTTGGTTGAAGTCGACGGCAATCAGTGACGATGACAGTTCGGAAACTTTTTTCAGAGACAATGCTCACGACAGCCTTCAGGGTTCTCAAGTTGAATTGAACTCAGACGACTTCAGGTCCGCTTCTCTCTAACGGAAGAAACTTTTTCTTACAATCAACTGTAGCGAGCAACGGAGATTTTTTTTTGCTGAGATTCGCTTTCTATTTAGAACTCAAGGTCGGACTGTGAGAATTTTACGATCGCCACTGCTAGAAAAAATCTTTTATTTACGGATAGACGTTTCTGTTTTTGTCGACCGTAGGTAGGTAGTCCTTTTAATTTTTTTACTCAAATGAACAGTGCACGTTTAGGTCAGCCACAAATGTTCAGTTTCTTTAATGCCCTCTAATATTTCTAAACTATTTTTCAAATAACATTTTTGCATAGCTTTTAAAGTAAATTAACTTTACTCTTTATTGTTTTTTGTAGTTCTAGAATACCCGGTAATAATGCAAGCAGATAATTGCATTCTACAAAAATTTTTTCATTTGGGATTTTGTTTTTATAATTATTAAACATTGTCTTTGCTTATAGGTTTTTATTATACTCAGGGTCAAAGAAAATTATCAGAATAGAATCATCTTCTTATCTGAGGAATAACTATGTTTGAGGAACACGAAATCAACAGCATTGGAGGAATATGAAGAAAGAAGCAACCCATCTTCATGAAGCAATATGATCTCTGTAAAGAAAAAATAACAACCGAAATACAGAAATGAATCGGTTCGATGCAAAATATAGGCAATTCGTGGAAAGCGTGTACGAGAGAAATCTATATAAAGTAATTATTATGAGACATTAGAATGGTGACAGAAATATGTAGATTATAAGTGTAAATTATAAAATGGGCAGGAAATTAATTTTCCAAAATTAAAATAAATTTGTGCATCAAATGTCACACAGTACCAAGAGATTAATTGAATTGATCACTGCCAGTTAAAGTTTAGTTCAGATATTGTTTTTATAAGTTATATTAAACTTATTGCATTATAGTCTTACAAAGATGAAAAACGTAGAAGTTTTATATAATATCAATTCATTTAAAGTAGTATTTCATTTATTAAATTATACAAATTTGGTTGAACTTTAGTGAGCAAGCTCAGCAACATAGGGTGGTAAATAATTAATTGCCTATCCTCTTTACCACATCATGTTCGTATCAGGTTTGGCCTACTAAAAACTAAAAAATATATATAATAAGTTAAGTTTGATAAAGAACGTTTCCTCTTACACTTTTTTTGTTTAATATGAACAAATTCATAAAATATTAAGATATATAGAAAGGTAAAGAGAAAACATTGCTTGGAATATTTTTAAATGGGATGTAATTATTTTGTATTCAGGAACGGTGTGGCTGGTTGAGTATATTGATTTGAGTATTTTTGAGATCTCTATTTTGGTAATATTTACAATGACTAACTTTTTATGGAATTGAGAAAACAAGCAGTTTTTATTGCAGCTAGCATTTTTGTTTTTATAAGTATCTGTTTTTATAAATTAACACATACTTAAATATTAAATTTATTAATTATATTATATTTAAATTTAATTTTAATTATATATAATTTTATTATATATTATATTAAATAATCACTTCATGGGATTTCTTTGTACTTCCATTGTTTGTGATGAATTATAATTTGTTACTTTATTTGTTTTCTTAATATTTTACATTTCCGTAACTTTATAAAGAATTGAAAAACAAATAACTTCAGAGGAAACTTTTTATTCGGCATAACATTTACATTAGGTACTAAAACAAGCAGTAATGTTTCATAAGGATTCACTTGATTTTTTTTTCAATTTATTTTTGCATTTAGCTTGTGTATTTTATTTTATTTACTTTTTATTAGTGTAATATATACTGTTTGGCGTACATTACTTTTCCCATTGTTTGATATGTGTTTTATTTTTCACTGTAATTTTATAAAAACAAATAACTATATGAAACTTTTAGTCAAAATGATATTTAATTGGAAGAAAAGTCAAAAGTTTTATTAATCAAATGCTCAAATTTAAATGATTTTTTTTTTAAGTTTTAGTTGAAAGTTTATTTATGGATTTATTTGTTTATTTATTTTGTATTATTGTTATGGCTTTCATATATTGCATATTATCTCACGCATTATTTTATACATGAATCTTAATTTATTTTTGTTTTGTATCCGATGCTTTACACAGAATGGCATCTAAGGAAATAATCACTTAGAGTTTGATGGGTTTTATTTATTCTTACATTGCTTAATATGAATTTTGGTTTTTTTATTTTTATTCAATTTATGTTTGTATTTTGTTCTTTAGTTTATGTTCTTTTTATACTGTTATAATATATAATAATTATTATATATTAATATTAGTATATATTTTATTAATATATAATAATTTGGTGTAAATTGCTGATTTTCCCATTGTTTGTTGATAAACTTTTTACCCAAAGTTTCACAGGGATTAATTTATTTATTTTAATTTTATTATCTTTGTTAAACATTGTTTCTTTGTTATATGCATCTGATTTCATAATATTCATAGTTCAATTGTACTTTGTATTATTTTATTGTGATCTTTGTTTATTAATTTCTCAATATATTTATCTGAATTAATGTTTTTATAATTGAATACAATCTTTACAATGGAACTTTCTCAAATAAACTTCTAATAATTTTTAAAAGTTGGTATTTTATATTCTTTGATGTTCTCATGTAATTAACACATTATGTATTCAGAACATTGCAAAACTTGCAGTAACTAAATTGTAGTTTATGCATACATTAGTAAATTAATATAAAAGGTAAGTATGTGTAATAACTCTTGGTTATATATCAACCCATTCATACAAAGACTATAGTAACTTACATAGGGATTGCACCTGAGTTACGATAGTCTTCGTTGCATGGGTCAATATTATGGTATAATCAAGGATAAACTAAACAGTGATTTAAACTATACTTTCCTTCAAGGACAATAATTATTGTCATCAAAATCCAGTTGGTTGGTAAAGCAATATGTTATTTATTTTAATATTGTTGTGATCTTGTGTTTCTTTATCAAATGAAACTAACACTTTACTATAATGTTTATTCTATTCACTTTACAACATTCGGTTACTTTGAGCATCTTATACCAAGGTGTCATGTCCATGCGCACGGTCGGTAACACAGATATTACAGGTAACTACAATACATGCGTATTGTATGCGTACGGTCGGTAACACATATTACAGGTAACTACAATACATAACAGTCGCTAACACAGGTATTATAGATAACTGCAATATACAACTAATATATAGGGTAATTATAAATGATTGTAATGGAAGTATACCACGAAATCAAATGTAAATATTTCTGGTTGCCGCTCTATTTGAATGGAATACCACTGTTCTACACACAAAAGTTACATTGGTTACATAACCTATTTCATGTTTGACAGTTGTTTGAGTATAGCGGCACAGAATTATTAACACGGCCTACTTCGACTACAATCATTTATAATGACCAGTATATTGGTTATATTTGGTATATAATATTTGATTGTTTGGTTATTTTATTAGTAGTGATAATTTTAATACAGTTCACTGTAGTAATAGTGAAAATTTATTTTGTGGTTACCAAATAAAGTTTGCAATATAATTGAAACATTTGAGTATATAGTTTTTATGTTAATTTCGTATTTTACACTTATACCTATAAATACATAGTTGTTTTGATTTTGTTGGACTTGCAACTGCATTTGTTGTATTGACAGAATACATTGGAATACAAATTCCGGCGACTTGTAATGATTGTTTTATGTATGGATCTCCGTTAACCTCAAAGTGTATTTTTATTATAATCGTTGTTCAAAACGTGAAAAGAACTTAACATCGCTCTGAATTGGTGAGCTTTTATTATGTATATGACTATTTTTTAATAAAATTCGTCATTTTTTAATTATAAGCAAAACCCCTGAACTTCAAATTAAGGATGTGTTTCCACATACATTGATACATACAAATTTATTTTATTTGGTAGTTACATTTAATGTTTTTTCTTTTATAATGAACGTTGTAACCTTTTTTTTTTCTAATAACGCCCTGTATATTTTTACTTTTCTTAAGAGTAAATGTCAGTCACCGGCCTCGAAAGTTAGACGAAACTGAGGGGCGAGAGGAGGAAACAAGCCGCGCCCATTGTACACTCCGCAGAAAATGCAGAAACACTTATTAGGGGAACGTCGGCTTCACTTTGAACAAGGGCTGCGGCGAAGATCAAAGGAGCCGGCGGTGTTGACTGGCGCCGAGCCAGTCTACGGCACCGTCCCTGTTATTCCGTTTACTAATAATTTTGTATTTGTAATTCTATCGCATATTGGCTTGATATTCACACATAATATACTTATGTTCTGAAATGCGTTTCTTGTACATTTTAAATGCAAATACAATTCCACAAAATAATACAATGACACAAATTAATTAATTGCTTTATTATAACATTCCTATTTTACTACTAACTATGGTTGAACATTTTAGGTTTTGTATGTTAAAAAAATGTAGTTTTGCTAAAACAGAGGTTTACTTACATAAATCATTTATTACTTTACATTTATTATTAGACAATAAACATTTATTATTAACTAATATTCAGTTAGCTCTGAAGTAACGAACAGCATGGTTCGCTAAGAGAGAAATTATGAATTTTGACTCACGGCATAACCCGGTAACTATTTATCTTCTAAATGATTCTGGCCGTAAAAGCATTTGTACTAAGTTACTTATTTAAAAACATTTAACGTTTTCTTTGTGCATCAATAATCAAATGTTCAAATGATCAAGTGTCTCGTTCATACTTAGCAGAGATCGATACTTTCAGGTAAAACACACCTCATATAGAAATTCCAATTTTTTCACTATGTTCACTAACCAAAAGTTATCTCTTTTGAATTTTTATTCGTTCTACTTTTAATTCCTTATCGAGTGACGCAACTAGGTGTAACTATTGCCTACCTAAAAAAAATATATACAGAAAATAAGTAGGACATCCTGTATGTTCCTGGAATGAAGCAATCACCCTAAAGACCCTAATATTGTGATAATTAAATTTTGACAGAATCAAATATCTTTCTGTTGTCTACCTGATTCCGTCAAATGCTCGCTCATTTTTATACGTGGTCCTGAATTTATGCCCACAAGTATATTTGCTGACTTGTATATGACAAATTCTAGGACCATCCATATTTCCATACCTGTTGGTCAGAGGACGACTGAGATGTAGTATTACATTCAATTGTTTTGTTAGTATCTGTCGGCGAGCATGCGATGGGTGCATCAGATTCCTGTACAAGTAGAAACAACAGGATAACAAATGTTGAATATATGCACTGTAACACTTTCTTGACTTACGTAAATTTAATGTTGTGACAATTCGTCGATTTTATTTTCATTATTATTCTTCCTGCAGTTTGTGGGTATTGAACTATTCGTTATTATTGGTGGCTGTAATAGTCCATCGGATGTCAGACTTAGGTTCAACGCAAAAAAATACTTCGCAAATGATGTACCGCAAGCAATCAATCAATACTGTGTATTGTCACATTTACATATATACTTACCAGATGACATGACGTATTAGGCGCAAGAGTTTCTGTCAACGGATGTATAACACCTTTATAAAAGTTTATAAAAATATATGGTAATCCAACACGCAACAAAGTATTGCCCAAATTAACTAGCGAAGAAAGGCAAGGAAATATTTGTATTATAATTACACTACACGTATATTATCTACATATACACTTCCCGCAGGTACTGTCGCAAGTTGTTAGTTTTCTTAGACCGCGGGCCACATAAAGGCAGCCGATTTTTTAGTTTGCCCATATTGCAAGCGTCTGTTACTATAAAGACAACAAGTCGAACTAAAGTCAGGTTCTGGACCTATTTTGTTGTGCCGAAATTCACTTGCGGAAAAGCATGCAGTCTTCATTTCTAAGCCCGTCGCAATAAATTTACGCAGAAGCCTGGCGCCACCAGCACGGTAACATTCATTTTGCTTGGGACTGTACCAGTTGAATTTGATTGGTCGAAGCCAGTGATGTGGCATTTGTCCCACAGATGGCTGCACCGTACGACGGTAAAATCTGTTATTCTCGTCTGATACACGTGTTCAAAAAAGCAAGGATTAAGTCGTTACAACATTCATATTTTGTTGCGATTTTTTTTACATAAGTTCACGAAGGGTCAATACAAAATGTTGTAATATTGCTTTTTTGATATTTTTCCTCTGATTTGGAATAAAAAAATAACAAAAATTACCAATTATTGGCTTCTTTAGCAAGGTTTTAAAAACAAACTATAACAAAAATGAAAAATGTGGCATTAGTAGCCTCTGTACTATACCTTTATCTATAATTTCATGTATTACACGTGAATATTAACACACAATTAAGCTCAGTATGTTTGCTTTTATGTAGTGTTGTTTTGTAGTACGCTACTACCTCTAGTGATTCCTCTTAATTTTAAGATTAATACTAAGATTTTTTTGTATGTATTATTTTTTAATAAAATTCGTTATTTTTTAATTATAAGGAAAACCTCTGAACTTCAAATTAATAATGTGTTTTCACATACAAATTTATTTTGATTTGGCAGTTTCAACTTTTAATTTAATTCTATTTACTTTGTTACTTTTTTCCTATTTTTTATTTGTTTGGTTAAAATATAATTTCATGAGTTTTTATTAGTTGGTTATAACTGAAAAATACGTATTTTTATAAAAAATGATTTATATAAAAAATTCTTTGAATTGATCTTTGAATTAGAAAATGTGAAAATATATTGCGTGTTCTATTAGAAAAAAATGTTACCAAGTTTTCAGTAAAAATGAACACCGTATATATTAAAAATATATGAAAAAATTTGATTAGTTGTTTATACCAACGGTCGTTATGTTTAAAACAGTTTGTTTTAAAACGGTGTTTTTAACATGTTTTAAAAGAAATACTTTTGAACAATTTTTTTTTAAACATGTTTAAACAGTTTGTTGTGTTGTGTATAAACGTTCAGAAAGCATAGTAATACAATATCAGTTGTAGCAGGTAAAATAAGGAATAAAAAGACGTCGATTAATATTCTGACAAATAAAATATTTTCGTTATTTAAAATATGTTTCTATTCTGTTTTTTTTTGTATGTAATTTTAAACATGTTTTATTTCATGTTTAGAACATGTGTTTTGCGTAGTGTTTAATAGTATATTACATTACAAAAGCTGTAACTAGCATATTATGTGTGAGTTGAAAGTTAACATACGAGCCGCGAAGCGGCGAGTTTTGTTATTTTTCATGAGCACGTTATATGCGTGTACAGCTCGAGTATTGTACATAGTTTTACCTACGACCGACAATTTCAATAAATTGTATAAAAAATGTCAAATAAATAAAGGTAAGGATATTTGTCGGGTGACAACATTTGACTATATTTGACGTTATTCGCGGAACATCTATTGCAACTACGGAGAACTTTGTCTGAAATGTCGACCGAAAATTCCAATACAAATTCAACATAAATGTTCACGAGCATGCAATATATGTTACAGGTCGAGTATTGCACTTACCTAAGACCGAAAATTTCAATAAATATAAATAGTATCAAAAATGACAAATAATTAATCTAATATTTGCGCGACATCTGTCATTATGACACTAGGTTGTGCGTAAAAGCCACAAACGCACAGCCAAAAGAACACGCTTCTTATAAGCGATATACGAGCGAACCAGTCCGTGACGTAAGGGACGTTGCACATACGGTCGTATGTAAAAACAATGTAGCGTTAAAAAACATCATTTTATAAAAAAAAAAACATGTTTGTATCGTTCAAAATAAAAAAAAATGTTTTTAGAACATCCCTGGTTACTAATTCAAAAATAATTCATTTTATAAAAAAAATGATTCTTAATTTTTTAAATTAATCTTAGAATTAAGAAATGTAAAAATATTTCAAATACGATCGGTGATCTACCCGGATCAGGGTTGTTATGTTCTAAAACATTTGTTTTAAAACATGTTTTAAAACAAATATTTTGTTGAAATCGTTTTATTTTAAACATGTTTAAAACTGTTTGTTTTAAATGTATAAAACATTTTGTTTTAAACTTGTTTTAAACCAAATATTTTGTTTTAAACATGTTTAAAACAGTCTGTTTTAAACTAACGAAATTTGGACAACATATTTAATTATTTAATCAGCATTGTATCAGTATGCTGGGTCTTAAAAATTTGTATGCATGGATCAATCAAAAAATCAAAAATTATTTAAGTATTGTATTTATTAATAAAAAGAGTTCTATATAAAATACAATTTTTATTCCTTATTTAAAACATGTTTTTTTAGTGATTTAGTTTTTAATGTTTTTTTTTTCATGTTTAAAACATGTTTTTTTGTGTAGTGTTTAAAAACATTGCTTCGTGTTTAAAAACATCATTTTATCAAAAAGATTGGCGATTTACCCGGTCAGCGGTCTATCCGGATCGGCGATCTGCCCTAATCGGCGATCTGCCCGAATCGGCGAACTGCCCGGATCGGCGATCTGCCCGGATCAGCGGTCTATCCGGATCGGCGATCTGCCCGGATCGGCGATCTGCCCGGATCGGCGATCTGCAGGGATCGGCGATCTGCAGGGATCGGTGATCTGCCCGGATCGGCGTTTTACCCGGTTCGGCGATCTACCCGTATCGGCGATCTACCCGGATCGGCGATCTGCCCGGATCGGCGGTCTACCCGGATAGGAGATCTACCGACTCGGCAATCTACCCGGATCGGCGTTCTTCACGCATCGGCGATCTACCCGCATCGGCGTTCTACCCGTATCGGCGATCTACCCGTCTAGGCGATGCGCAGACCTATTAGGTCTGCCCCGTTTCTAGTCATAATATACTAAACGTGACTCACACTCGAGAGAGCAAGTTTTCAAAATGAGGCCGATTGGGGGAAGAGTCTACTCCTCGAAGAAGCGAAAATGTGCGCTCGAAGCGCCCGAAATGACAATAGAACGCGAAACTACAGTGCTTAGGCTTTCTATTTCGTCAATTTTTGGCCCCTCTTTCGAAAAAATATTTTGCAATTTGAGTAAATTTATGCTTTTTGGATTGGGACTGTATCGCTAGCTCGCGTCGCCATGCCAACAATCAACAGAGTGACAGTACTCTCTTTGACGGCGTCGAAATGGCCGTACGCTTAGCGATAATGCGCGCTTTTTGTGCAAAAATGCGGTAAAATAAACTCGCAGATGGAATAAAATCGTCGCCCACCGCCGTAAGTACCTTTACGAAAGTTAATAATTGTCAATTTCGGGAAATTTTCTCGCTAGGCGCCCGGTTAGCGGGTCGTTTTGGTTCTGTCTACATCGGTCCATATATCGAACCTAATCGAACGGATCCGGCCCGAAGAGCGCCAACGCGTCAGTTTAAGACGTCTTTATTGCGCGAAAATTAATGTATTGACCAAATTTGCGTTTAGACAGTTTTCCCGAAAGTCACATATTTACGCTCAAATTGGCTCTACATTGAGCATACATGTCAAAGGAATCGGTCGTGAAGGTGAGCGCGTAAGTATATCGACGATAGAAACTGCATTTTTGTAGAATTTCGTCCGATTAACGCCTACGGGACGTTTTCTAATCGTACCCTGTTTGAAATTATTGTTTTGAGCGGTATTTGCGTTCGAACTGTCAGTTGCCGCTTTCATTGACGTGACGTTAGACAAGTGAAATTATCGCGTAAGGAGACAATAACTAGGTATTTCTATAGATGGAAGTATTTCCAACTACCAGCCTGATGTATTTATTATATTTGCATTTCTTTTTAGGAAGTCCGAATCACATGAATGACTGTCATTGACCCTAAGTAATAAGTTAACTCTGAAAGAACACAGAATAGATATGCGCTACGTGGTTGGTATCGATCCAGTATCGTATCGAACTGTCAAACATAACCATCGCCATCTATACCCCTCTACTTGGAAGTTGGAAGAAGAAGAAGAAGAAACATAACCATGAAACCACGCATGAAACATGGAAAGTGGAAAGCCGCGAACAAGGGAACAAGGCATAAATTCTCTGCAATTATGTTTACAATCAACGTAACAAGTGCCTGGCTGTTATTAAAGTGCAATTTCATGACGATGGTAGTAAGTACATAATTTAACATTCCGTATATTATTCTTTAGTTAATTGTTTGTTGTGTGCTTCTAGGCTAGAAATGGAGAAATGCTTCCAGATTGCCAAAACTGTCTGAATGATACAAAATCGAAAGATACGAAAGTGCACTGTGCACATTCAAGCAAATAGAACTAATCGATAAACATGTGATTTTATCCCTTTGCTGTCATGTTGGTTGCATACACGCACGTTGTTTTCAAGGACTGTCAAAAAAATATACCTGTGGAATGCAAGCACGTCCATGAATAGGAACAATTCCTTTCTTTCAGTCGTTTGACTTTAGCAAAGCTTGTGCAAATGATTTACCTATGAATTAGCTCTCGGAAGGATATTGGCCACCAGGTAAACGAGTGTAACCTAAAAAAAACCTTGAGAAGAGTGTGGAAGCTACTGTGGTATGTATCTATTTTAGTGTGTACATTTTTTGATCAAAGAAAAAACAATAGAATCTGCTTAATTTGCCATATGTATTTATATTTATGGATTTATTTGTTCTTAAAATTATTATTTTTATGGTTTTCTTCTTTTTATTTTGTTTTTGCTTTTGCATAGTTTGATATGAGTTTTTTCATATATGTTTTGCTAATATTTCAAACTTTTGTAACAAAATAACTTTATATCAAACTTTTTACTGAGAAAAACATTTAAAAAACAAACAAAAATCATGGGGATTTATTTGTTTATTCAATTTATTTATTTACCAATTTGTTAGGTAGCCAGTTCAACAAAAATCCTCAATACCCAATTTATTTTTTCTTTATTATTTTGTTAATATTTCAAACGGCTGTAACTTTTAGCAATTGAAAAGATAAAGCAAGCAGATAATTGTATTCTAATAAATTTCTGGATTTTAGGATCTTTCTAAAGAATTATTATATATTGTCTTTGCTTATAGGTCTTTATTATACGCAGGGTCAAAGAAAATTATCAGAATAGAATCATCTTCTTATTTGAGGAATAACTATGTTTGAGGAACACGAAAACAGCAGCATTAGAGGATTATGAAGAAAGAAGCAACTGATCTTCATGAAGCAATATGATCTCTGTAAAGAAAAAATAACAACCGGAATACAGAAATGAATCGGTTCGATGCAAAATATAGGCAATTCGTGGAAAGCGTGTATGAGAGAAATCTATATAAAGTAATTATTATGAGACATTAGAATGGCGACAGAAATATGTAGATTATAAAATTAAATTATCAAATGGGCAGGAAATTAATTTTCCGAAATTAAAATAAATTTGTGCTGCAAATGTCACACAGTACCAAGAGATTAATTGAATTGATCACTGCCAGTTAAAGTTTAGTTCAGATATTGTTTTTTATCAATTATATTAAACTTATCCATTATAGTTATGTGAAGATGAAAAACGTAAAAGTGTTATATATCAATTCATTTAAAGTGGTCTTTCATTTATTAAATTATATAATACAAATTTGGTTGAACTTTAGTAAGAAAAAGATATAAATTTAGTAAGATAGCTCAGTGACATAGGGTGGTAAATAATTAATTGCCTATCCTCTTTACCACATCATGTTCACATCAGGTTTGGCCTACTAAAAACTTCCATAAATTTAGAAAAGAGTGAAAATATAAAATAAACTAAGTTTGATAAAGAACGTTTCCCGTAACATTTCTTTTGGCTTAATATGAACAAATTTTTAAAAATATTAAGGTATATTGAAAATGTGAAGAGAAAACATTGCTTGGAATACTTATGGAGTAATTATTTTGTATTCAGGAATGGTTTGGTATGGTTGAGTATCTTGATTTGAGCATTTTTAAGATTTCTATTACTTTGGTAATATTTTTAATGATAACTTTTTAAGGAATTGAGAAACCAAGCTGTTTTTTATTACAGCTAACATTTTTGTCTTTATAGTAATCTGATTTTATAAATTAAAACAAACTTACATATTAAGCTTTTATTGCAGTATTTGTTAATATTCACTTTTGGAAAATTGTATTAAAAATTTTTGTAATCAAATGCACACGTTCAAGTTTTTACTCAGTAAAAAGTTTTAGTTGAAAATTTATTTATGGATTTCTTTGTTTATTCTTAAATTTATTTATTTTTATGGCTCTCATGTGTTATTTTATCTTTGTTTTTGTCGTTTGATATGAATTTTCATTTTCTTTGTTTTGCTAATATATCACACTTCTGTAATTTTATGAATAATCATACTTCACACAGAATGACATGTACTCTCTAAAAAAACACTTAAAGTTCAATGGGATTTCTTTGTACTTTCATTGTTTGTTATAAATTTTAATTTGTTACTTTCTTTGTTTTATTAGTAGTTCACATTCCTGTAACTCTATAAAGAATTGAAAAACAAATAACTTCAAAGGAAACTTTTTATTCGGAATAACATTTACTTTACTAAAAAAAAAATAGTAATGGTAATGTTTCATATGAACTAATTTGATTTTTTTTTATTTTATTCGGTTATTTTTGCATTTAATTACTGTTCCTTAGTTTATTTACTTTTTATTATTGTAATATATACTGTTTGGTACACATTGCTGGTTATCCCATTGTTTGATATGTGTTTTAAACTTTTACTCAAAATGATATTTAATTGGCAGAAAACTCAAAAGTAACCAGTTTTATTAATCAAATGTTCAAATTTAAATGTTTTTTTTTTTTAGTTTTAGTTGAATGTTTATTTACGGATTTGTTTGTTTATTCCTACATTTATTTATTTTGTATTAGTTTTATGGCTTTCTTTATTATTGTTTCTTCGTTTTGACATTTTTTTATGAATATTAATTTATTTTTGTTTTGTATATGATACTTTTCCCAAAATGGCATGTACTATGTGCGCAAAAAAAAGTCGTGCACCACATATGCAACCAAATACACTACTTTCCTTCAAGGACAATAATTATTGTCATCAAAATCCAATTGGTTGGTAAAGAACATGTTATCTATTTTAATATTGTGTTTCTTTATCAAATGAAACTAACACTTTACTATAATGTTTATTGTATTCGCTTCACTTAGTTACGTTACAACATTCGGTTCCGCATATCCTATGCTGCATACATACGGTCGGTAACTCAGATAGTACAGTTACCTGTAATATCTGTGTACTTACAATACATAACAGTCGGTAACGCACGTATTACAGGTAACTGCAATACACATAAATGTTATTATTCGGAGAAATCACGGACTATAGGTGGCACTGCGATTCATCAATATGGTGGTTCTATGATAGATAGGTTATTTTGGTTATTTCTTAACTTATTGTGTTTATTACGAAAAGACTACATTCAGTAAGTTTACTTGATTGTTATATCTTTATAACAAAGTTAAGGGTGCTGATCGACGTTGTTTTTTGTTATTATTACCACCATAGTTCTCGTGATAGTTGTAAACAATAAACACAACATAACCTCATTTATCTATCACAGACAAGTCCAGTTTTCTCCACTGCTGGGCGCCACCGTCGCTGGTTTTATGTCTATGGTTTTGTCGAATGCTTGTTTGGTTATCTTATTAATAGTAATAATTTTACTAGATTATTATTATTATTTGAACAAAAGGACATTTTTGTCATTTGTGTGTTTTAAATTTTAAACTGACATAATCAAATTGTAGACAAAAAAGTGCCTTTATAATATAAAAATGCTTTTTTTTGTGAGGATCCCAAATAAATAAGTTACGACCATAATTAAAATATAACGTTTTTTGGGTTTTCAAAATAGCTTGGAAGCCATTGGCAATTCAACTGTTTTCTGAACAGATTATGAAAGAGCATAAATCTCTAATAGTAACAAAAGTACGCATACAATCCAACATCCCGTGGGACACACTGGATATTAAAAATACATTTAGCTGATAGCTACTTTAAAACAAAAAAAAAACCTGTTGGAAAATTTAATTGTTTCGGCACAAATTTTGATTAATTGTTTACACCAACGGTTGTTATGTTTACAACAGTGTTTTTAACATGTTTTAAAACAAATACTTTGTTTGAAGTATTTTGTTTTAAAAAAGAGTTTGTTGTGTTGTGTTTTAAACGTTTTTAAAACTACCGAAATTTGAACAGCTTTTGTTGTTTTTCAGAAAGTATAGTAATACAATATCAGTTGTTTTTTATTTTTTGTAAAATAAGGAATGGAAAGACGTCGATTAAAATGCCGACAATAAAATGTTTGCGTGATTTAAAATGTTTCGATCTCTGTTTTATTTGTGTGTGATTTAAAACATGTTTTATTTCATGTTTAGAAGTTAGAACATTTTTTGCGTAGTGTTTAAAAACATTGTTCCGTTAAAAAACATTTTATAAAAAAAACAATTTTTTGTAGGTATTATTTTTAATAAAATTCGTTATTTTTTAATTATAAGCAAAACCCCAAATTAAGAATGTGTCTCCACATACATACAAATTTATTTTAATTTGGCAGTTTCAACTTTAAATTTAATTCTTTTTAATTTAATTTTTTGTTTATTATTTTTTTAAATTTATAATTCGTTTGGTTAAAATGTAATTTCATGAGTTTTGATTAATTGCTTATAACTAAAAAATATGCAATTTTATAAAAAAATGATTACCATAAAAAATTCTTAGAATTGATCTTGGAATTAAAAAATGTAAAAATATACAGCGTGTTGTATTAGAAAAAAATGTTACCAAGTTTTTAATAAAAAAGAACACCGTATATATTATAAATATAATTACCTGATACCCTCTTTAAAACAAAAAAAAAAACTTTTAGAAATTTTTTTGAAAATTCTTTCCCTTTAATTGTTTCTGCACTTTCTTCTGCACAAATTTTGATTAATTGTTTATACCAACAGTTGTTATGTTTAAAAAAAATGTGTTTTAGCATGTTTTAAAACAAATACTTTGTTTGAACTATTTTGTTTAAACATGTTTAAACAGTTTGATGAAAAGGATGCAGACAAATAAAATTTGTGCGTGATATTTTTATTCTGTTTTTTTTTTTTGTATGTGATTTAAAACATGTTTTATTTCATGTTTTGACCATGTTTTTTGCGTAGTGTTTAAAAACATCGTTCTGTTAAACACATCATTTTATAAAAAAAATTGTTTGTTTCCTTCAAAATAACAAAAAATGTTTGTCTAACATCCCTGTTTATAATTCAAAAATAAGGAGTTTATCCCCTGACAAAAGGGGTCACACATTTGTTTTACGCTTTGAATGAAAGCAAAAAACCATATGAAACTTTTTACTTGGTTGTTTTAAATTTGTGTTCTTTTATTTTTCAAACATTTTGAAAATCAATTATTCATTGTCAAAATGTTAAATAATTATTGCGAGCACTGTATACGGCAAAGTCGCGCTTGCGCGACTTTGCCCAGTACGACAGATGGTGAGAACCTACAGATTTCGGCGTCGGCGATCTATCCGGATCGGCGATCTACCTGCATCAGCGAACTACCCGGATCGACGATCTACCCGGATCTGGGTTCTACCCGGATCGGAGATCTGCCCAGATCGGCGGTCTACCCGGATCGGCGATCTGCCCAGATCGGCGATCTGCCCAGTTCGGCGATCTGTCCAATTCGGCGGTCTCCCCGGTTCAGCGATTTACCCGGATCGGCGATCTAGCCTGATCGGAGATCTACCGAGTCGGCAATCTACCCGGATCTGCGCTCTACCCGGTTCGGCGATCTACCCGCATCGGCGATCTACCCGCATCGGCGTTCTACCCGCATCGCCGATCTACCCGTATCGGCGATCTACCCGTCTAGGCGATGCGCAGACCTATTAGGTCTGCCCCGTTTCTAGTCCTAATATACTAAACGTGACTCACACTCAAGAGAGCAAGTTTTCAAAATGGGGCCGATTGGGGGAAGAGTCTACTCCTCGGAGAAGCGAAAATGTGCGCTCGAAACGCCCGAAATGGCAATAGGACGCGAAACTACAGTGCTTAGGCTCTTTACTTTGTCGATTTTTGGCCGCATTTTCGAAAAAAAATTTTGGAATTTGACTAAATTTTTGCTTTTTATTTTGAGAATGTACTATCGATTCGCGTCGCCATGCCAACCATCAACAAATTGACAGTACTCTCTTTGACGGCGACGAAAAGGCCAGAAATGGCTGTAAGGCAAGCCCAGTTAAGCGACCGCGCGTCAATTTTACCGCATATAGTCGTAAATCGGACGCCAAAATCTAAATAAAACGATCGCCGGCATCCCCAGGTAACTCTACGAAGAATTTTCCGCTATAAATGGCCGATTCGCGATGAAGATTAGCGTATCTTCGCCCGCGCCGTCAAAGGACGCACAAACCGTGAGTATTTCCGCCACCAGGACGCACAAAATCACGCCCGGAGTTTCATTTCCTTCTCGGGCGACGACATTTTACTCAAAAAGTACGCTAATATCGACTCTATATAAAACGCGCGTTAACTCCGGGCTTTAAAATTTGAAACGGTATGTGGAAAAACCGCCCAAATTCGCGCGATCTAGATATTTCGATTTGCGCATGCGTGACTCTAGAGAACAGCTGTTCCCAACGTACAAACCCGTCATGCTGGGGCCCCTGTGGACAGAAACATAACACCACGCAAATATTTACAAAAAACCCGTCAAGACCGGTATAAGGAATATTCATTTTAGTCATGTACCTTTGTGGGTGTACCTTTGTGGTTATGGGTCCCTGGAATCTATTATAACCTTAGGGCATATTAATTCGAGTGATATAAGTTCAAACAGACAGTGTGACTGGTTTTAGAAAGGAGCCTGATTTGGTTTAAACATCATTTTCCTGCACGAAAGAAGAAGCGTTCCGTATCTTTGAGGTTAGATGACCTGTAGAATTTTGTTTGTTGATTTAAAATGTTTCCTTTTTTCAGAGTCGTTTGACTTTAGCTAAGCTTGTGCAGAAACAGCTCTCGGAAGGATATTGTCGACTAGGTAAAACTTGGACCAGATTCCATTTACACGGTAATCGACTTTGTGAGTGAAATCGATGATCACGAAAGCAAGTTCTTTCATCGAAGGTGCCATCGTAGACTATATCGAGTGGGCCGTTGGTTGGTTAGAGATGCGGAAGTGACAGTGAATGTATTCTGGTGGATAGGCTTAATCGAAGAGGATCGAGGTCGAAGAAAATATAAAGATGACACTTGAAAGAGCTTCTTTAGGCGCTACGTTCACGGAAGGCCACTCGGAAGACCTCTCCGGAGAGCACCACGGGAGTCGCACGAAGGCAAAGTTCAAACTGCATCCCGGAATTGTCCGATAGGAGTAATGCTTGAATTGTCAAAAGCAAAAGATCAACAAATGGTGATAATATATTACGTCGAAGAGTCTAACCTTAAAAAACCTTGAGAAGAGTGTGGAAACAACGTTCGTATGTATTTTGATGGATGTGAGAGTTTATCCGTTTGCTGTCATGTTGGTTGCATACACGCACGTTGTTTCAAGAACTTTCAAAGTAAGTAAATAAAATAGTACCTAATTTGTTTTTATCTGATTACTTTTTCTGTGTTTTTTTTTACATATTTGTAATTCATTGAAAAATTAATCTATATACATAGTACATGTGCTTTTTGTCACAAATTTTAGAATTGCCCGAAGGAGAATTATACCGTACTGCGGTTGGAGGGAACATTTCACCTGGCCCTTTAGAACTTTACGCTTCTGATAATTGATATGGACACAAAAGACTGACAGTAAGTACCGACTTCATATTTATTAATAATTTCGTTATGTGCTATTTTATATTTTCTACGAAACAATCGTAAAATGGTATTTTTCTTCTTTGTGTCTTTAAATTTATACAAAGTGAGGTTATGTTGAAGTTACCATAAAATATGAATAAATTTTAATAATGAAAGCGGATTCTTTTTCTAAAGAACAAAGATCAAACAACAAGTTATAATTGCAGCAATTTCCTAACGATTCATTCAATAAGTCGATTAAGATCAATAAATTGAAATGGCGGTATGATTCACTATATGCAGAACTGAAACTATATACAGAACTAAAACTATTTACTCAGTTTTTAGAAAGTAAATGTCATGGTGAGTAAAAAGTTTCCTCAGGACTTATGGAAATTTTGAATTCCTTAAGATGTTAGACCCATTTGTTTTAATGAATGTAATCCTCACTGCACAATTTTCTTTACTCTTTATTATTTTGTTAATATTTCAAACGGCAGTAACTTTTAGGAATTGAAAAGATAAAGCATTCTAATAAATAGAATTTTAAAATATTGTCTTTGCTTATAGGTTTTTATTATACGCAGGGGTCAAAGAAAATTATCAGAATATAATCATCTTCTTATTTGAGGAATAACTATGTTTGAGGAACACGAAATCAACAGCATTGGAGGAATATGAAGAAAGAAGCAACCGACCAACCGATCTTCATCAAGAAATACAATCTCTGTAAAGCAAAAATAACAACCGGAATACAGAAATGAATCGGTTCGATGCAAAATATAGGCAATTCGTGGAAGGCGTGTACGAGAGAAATCTATATAAAGTAATTATTATGAGACATTAGAATGGTGACAGAAATATGTAGATTATAAAAGTAAATTATAAAATGGGCAGGAAATTAATTTTCCGAAATTAAAATAAATTTGTGCGGCAAATGTCACACAGTACCAAGAGATTAATTGAATTGATTACTGCCAGTTAAAGTTTAGTTCAGATATTGTTTTTTATCAATTATATTAAACTTATCCATTATAGTCATGCGAAGATGAAAAACGTAAAAGTGTTATATATCAATTCATTCAAAGTAGTCTGTCATTTATTAAATTATACAAATTTGGTTGAACTTTAGTAAGAAAAGGATATAAATTTAGTAAGAAAGCTCAGTGACATAGGGTGGTAAATAATTAATTGCCTATCCTCTTCTCTATCGGTTTGGTATGGTTGAGTATCTTGATTTGAGCATTTTTTAGATTTCTATTATTTTGGTAATATTTTTAATGATAACTTTTTAAGGAATTGAGAAACCAAGCTGTTTTTTATTGCACCTAGCATTTTTGTCTTTATAGTAATCTGATTTTATAAATTAAAACAAACTTACATATTAAGCTTTTATTGCAGTATTTGTTAATATTCACTTTTTGAAAATTGTATTAAAATTTTTTCTCAGTAAAAAGTTTTAGTTGATAATTTGTTTATGGATTTCTTTGTTTATTCTTAAATTTATTTATTTTTTGTTATTTTTATGGCTCTCATGTGTTATTTTATCTTTGTTTTTGTAGTTTGATATGAATTTTCATTTTTCTTTGTTTTGCTAATATATCACACTTCTGTAATTTTACGAATAATGATACTTCACACAGAATGACATGTACTCTCTAAAAAAACACTTAATGTTCCAAGGGATTTCTTTGTACTTTCATTGTTTGTTATAAATTTTAATTTGTTACTTTATTTGTTTTATTAGTAGTTTACATTCCTGTATTTCTATAAAGAATTGAAAAACAAATAACTTCAAAGGAAACTTTTTATTTGGAATAACATTTACTTTACTAAAAAAAGAAACAGTAAATAAAGTTTATTTATGGATTTGTTTGTTTATTCCTACATTTATTTATTTTGTATTATTTTTATGGCTTTCTTTATTATTGTTTCTTCGTTTTGGCATTTTTTGTGAATATTAATTTATTTTTGTTTTGTATATGATACTTTACCCAAAATGGCATGTACTATGTGCGCAAAAAAAAGTCGTGCACCACATATGCAACCAAATATACTAAACTTATTTTTGTTAGCTTTGTAAATGGTTTTTTATAACCTATACACTGTCATTCTTACATTAAACTTAAGTACAAAACATGCATCAACTGGCAAGTTGACAAATAAAAACAATAGTACATTGTTTTTACATTGCATTACGCATAGTACATTCTAAGGAAATATTCACTTAGTTTCATGGGTTTTCTTTGTTCTTACATTGCATGATATAAATTTGAATTTATACTTTTTTTGTTTTGTTAATATCGTACATTTCTGTAACTTTATAAGGTATTCTAAAATAATTACCTTCAAACGAAGGCTCTTACTCGAAAAGCAAATGCAGTACACTCTCGCTAATCCGAATTCGGTTTTGCACACCCCCATTCCGACTAATGAGTTGTTCGGAGTACGAGGTTGCCCATTGATAGCAAGGGCATACTATGATTTTTGAGCTTTAAAAAACAGGTGGGGCTTTCAGATGACTAGGTAGTGCAGAGTTTTAGGCCGTTCGGACTACAGGATAGTTTGTATTAGACCGTAGTAGGATTAGGTAGAGTGTATTGTATTAAAAAAACAAACAGTAATAGTAACGTTTCGTATAGACTTATTTGTTTTTTTATTTTTATTCTATTTTATTTTTGCATATGTGTTCTTTAGTTTATTTAATTTTTACTACTATAATATATACTATTTGGTGTAAATTTCTGATTTTGCCATTGTTTGTTGATAGAGAAACTTTTTACCCAAAGTTTCACAGGGATTAATTTATTCATTTTAATTTTATTATCTTTGTTAAACATTGTTTCTTTGTTATATGTATCTGTTTTCATAATATTCATAGTTCAATTGTACTTTGTATTATTTTATTGTGAACTTTGTTTATTAAGTTCTGATTATATTTATCTGAATTAATATTTTTATAATTGTATACAATCTTTACAATGTAACTTTCTCAAATAAACTTCTAATCAATTGTTATAAGTTGGTATTTGATATTCTTTGATATGTTCTCATCATGGTTCTCATGAAATTAACACAGTATGTATTCAGATTTTGTATGAACATTGCAAAACTTGCAGTCAATAAATAGTAGTTTATGCATACATTAGTAAATTAATACAAAAGGCAAGTATGTGTAATACTCTTGGTTATATATCAACCCATGCAACGAAGACTATAGTAACTAAATAGGGATTGCACTTGAGTTACAATAGTCTTCGTTGCATGGGTCAATATTATGGTATAATCAAGGATAAACTAAACAGTGATTTAAACTATACTTTCCTTCAAGGACAATAATTATTGTCATCAAAATCCAGTTGGTTGGTAAAGCAATATGTTATTTATTTTAATATTGTTGTGATCTTGTGTTTCTTTATCAAATGAAACTAACACTTTACTATAATGTTTATTCTATTCACTTTACAACATTCGGTTACTTTGAGCATCATATACCAAGGTGTCGTGTCCATGCGCACGGTCGGTAACACAGATATTACAGGTAACTACAATACATGCGTATTGTATGCGTACGGTCGGTAACACATATTACAGGTAACTACAATACATAACAGTCGCTAACACAGGTATTACAGATAACTGCAATATACAACTAATATATATTGGTTATATTTGGTATATAATATTTGATTGTTTGGTTATTTTATTAGTAGTAATAATTTGAATACAGTTCACTGTAGTAATAGTGAAATTTTATTTTGTAGTCACCAAATAAAGTTTGCAATATAATTGAAACATTTGAGTATATAGTTTTTATGTTAATTTCGTATTTTACACTTATACCTATAAATACATAGTTGTTTTGATTTTGTTGGACTTGCAACTGCATTTGTTGTATTGACAGAATACATTGGAATACAAATTCCGGCGACTTGTAATGATTGTTTTATGGATCTCCATTAACCTCAAAGTGTAGTTTTATTATAATCGTTGTTCAAAACGTGAAAAGAACTTAACATCGCTCTGAATTGGTGAGCTTTTATTATGTATATGAACTTATATACCTACGGGTATACAGGCTGCAGTTTTTGTTAGCCCAAGCGCGAGCAACGATTTTGTTTCGTTATATTTAATTAGACCAGAATTTTCATAATATGTATATTACATAATCCAACAATATTAGGATCTTACAAGAATTACTCAATACCTACCAATCTTTTAATATTATCGGGGTGTCAGTGTATGTCGTATGTAATTGTAATTTTTAGATCCGGTAATTACATACAATTGTCGAGGCACGCATTTCAATGATCTGGTCCAGGTTCGAGCAACTTCGGCGAAATAGCGTATTGAGTGGCCTACACTGCAGTTCAAATGTAAAACACCGTATGTAGATCGAGTAGATTCATACAAAACATATTGAGATACATACAATATCACTAAAATTTTTCAGCTTCAAGGCAAAAAATATGCACCTATTTTTACACAGTATTTACCACACCTTATCATATTAACTGAATATTTAACACGGCAATTTGTTTTTACTAACCACCAAATTTTAAAAAACTAACTACTTACCACCAAATGATCACAATTTTGAAGGTTTATATCCTGTAAAACAGTATTCATTACAAAACTTTGCACAAATATGAGTATACTCCGCTTCTTTTCCTAAATACAGTAAATCATTATCGTTTTGCGGTATAACATAAAACTAAGAATAAATGTTTTATCTTTATGTTAACAGTGGCAATTGAGTAATCTATTGTTGTTTGTTTTTTTAAAGTAACATTGTCACCGAATGTCCGATTTCATTTTAAAAAGTGGTTTAATAAGTCACATATTGGCTTCTTTGGTCTGGCTGAAAATACAAATTTAGAAGGTTAGTCAAAATTACGGGAATGCTTAAATTCTCCGACAGTAAACAATTTCAAAAACTTTTCAAATAAAAGTTTTTTGATTTTAAACAATTTATCGTATAAATATACATTAAATTAAAAGTTTTTTTTATAATGAAAATGTTGTAACCTTTTACTTTTCTAAGAACTCCCTGTATATTTTTACTTTTCTTAATTTTAAGATTAATTCTAAGAATTTTTTGTAGGTATTATTTTTTAATAAAATTCGTCATTTTTTTAATTTTAAGCAAAACCCCTGAACTTCAAATTAAGGATGTGTTTCCACATACATTGATACATACAAATTTATTTTATTTGGTAGTTTCGACTTTTAATTTAATTCTGTTTAATTGTTATATTACTTTTTTTATTTTTTTTTATTTTTTATTCGTTTGGTTATAATGGAATTACATGAGTTTTTGTTAATTGCTTATAACTAAAAAATATGTATTTTTATTAAATGATTTCTATAAAAAAATCTTAGAATTGATCTTGGAATAAAATGTTACCAAGTTTTTAATAAAAATGAACACCGTATATATTAAAAATATATTTAGCTGATAGCTTCTTAAAAAAAAAAAACAAAACGTTAGAAATTTTTTTGACAATTCCTTACGTTTAATTGTTTCGGCACATCTAACAAATTTTGCTTAATTGTTTATACCAACGGTTGTAATGTTTCAAACGGTGTTTTTAACATGTTTTAAAACAAATACTTTGTGTTAAGTATTATGTCTTAAACATGTTTCAAAAGTTTGTTGTGTTGTGTTTTAATAGTTATTTAACAACCAAGTATCTTAAAAAGAGCGATTAATGATCGAGACTCTTTAACGCTCGAGCGTAGCGAGACCGTTAATTGTCGAAATCATTAATGATTTAAATGTTGTAACCAACTCGAATATTAAACGACGATTAATCGTCGTTTAATATTCGAGTTGGTTACAACATTTTTTCGACGATCGTATTCTTCTAGCGTCGCCGTCGTCTACATAGACTTTTCTTCGCCAATGCCGTTTTAGGTTATATGACAATTTATGTAATTTGACACTGACAGTTCTAGAGGGCGGTATATATAAATCATAAATAAACGATCGACGGAAAAGCTTTTAAAACTACAGAAATTTGAACAGATTTTGTTGTTTTTCAGAAAGTATAGTAATACAATATCAGTTGTACCAAGTAAAATAAGGAGTGAAAAGATGCCGATTAAAATGCTGACAAATAACATATTTGCGTGATTTAAAATGTTTTTT
Source organism: Melinopterus prodromus (assembly GCA_964023965.1). Lineage (NCBI taxonomy): Eukaryota > Metazoa > Arthropoda > Insecta > Coleoptera > Scarabaeidae > Melinopterus > Melinopterus prodromus. The sequence goes on from OZ030390.1 coordinate 82,608,163, forward strand.
TCTCTGTTTTTTTTTGTATGTGATTTAAAACATGTTTTCTTGCATGTTTAGAACATGTTTTTTTCGCGTAGTGTTTAAAAACATTGTTTCGTTAAAAAAAAACATTTTATAAAAAACATGTGTTTCGTTCAAAATAACAAAAAAATGTTTTTATACCATCCCTGTTTATAATTCAAAAATTCATTTTATAAAAGAAATAATTCTTAATTTTTGAAATTAATCTTAGAATTAAGAAATATAAAAATATTTCAAATATTTATATTTGAAAAAAAGAGAAGAAATGTAAAGAGAAATGTAAAAATATTCCATATACATAGTTATATTTGAAAAAAGAAATCAAATATCCAAAAGAAAATGAACACCTGTATATTACAAATATATTTAAACGGTAACTTATAGCTAGATTGTAGACTTCCGCGGTCTGAGTCAATGATATATTGATTGCCGGGTGGAAACCGCGTTGAAGACATTGAAGCAGTCGAAGTTTCGCGATCTTTGCAAGAGGCATCTTCAGGACTAAATTATCAAACCAAGTGCTAAGAAGATAGTAGCTTATAGTATCATATATTTAACCGTAGCCGGGGCGTTTTGAAGGTTATCCCCTGACAAAAATAGTAACACATTTGTTTTACACTTAGAATGAAAGCAAAAAAAAAACATGAAACTTTTTACTCATAATTTATATTGGTTGGTTGTTTTAGATTTGTGTTCTATTATTTTTTAAACATTTTTACAATCAATTATTGCGAGCACTATATACACCAAAGTCGCGCTTGCGCGACTTTGCCCGGGACGTCAGACCGGTTGAGAACCTACAGATTTCGGATATCGGTCATATACACAATCTGCAAAGTCGCGACTTGACTTTCTCTGCCCGGATCGGCGATCTGCCCGGATCGGCGATCTGCCCGGATCGGCGATCTGCCCGGATCGGCGATCTGCCCGGATCGGCGATCTGCCCGGATCGGCGATCTGCCCAGATCGGTGATTTACCCGGATGAGCGGTCTATCCGGATCGGCGATCTGCCCGGATCGGCGATCTACCCGGATCGGCAATCTACCCGGATCGTCGATCTACCCGGATCGGAGATCTACCGAGTCGGCGATCTGCCCGGATCGGCGATCTACCCAGATCGTCGATCTACCGAGTCGGCGATCTGCCCGCATCGGCGATTTACCCGGATCGGCGATCTATACGAATCGGCGAACTACACAAATCGGCGATCTACCCGTCTAGGCGATGCGCAGACCTATTAGGTCTGCCCCGTTTCTAGTCCTAATATACTAAACGTGACTCACACTCAAGAGAGCAAGTTTTCAAAATGGGGCCGATTGGGGGAAGAGTCTACTCCTCGAAGAAGCGAAAATGTGCGCTCGAAACGCCCGAAATGGCAATAGAACGCGAAACTACAGTGCTTAGGCTCTTTATTTCGTCCATTTTTGGCCCCTCTTTCGAAAAAATATTTTGCAATTTGAGTAAATTTATGCTTTTTGGATTGGGACTGTATCGCTAGCTCGCGTCGCCATGCCAACCATCAACAAATTGACAGTACTCTCTTTGACGGCGACGAAATGGCCAGAAATGGCTGAAGCTAAGCCCAGTTAAGCGACTGCGCGTCAATTTTACCGCATATAGTCGTAAATCGGACGCCAAAATCAAAATAAAACGATCGCCGGCATCCCCAGGTAACTCTACGAAGAATTTTCCGCTATAAATGGCCGATTCGCGATGAAGATTAGCGTATCTTCGCCCGCGCCGTCAAAGGACGCACAAACCCGACAAACCGTGAGTATTTCCGCCACCAGGACGCACAAAATCGCGCCCGGAGTTTCATTTCCTTCTCGGGCGACGACATTTTACTCAAAAAGTACGCTAATATCGACTCTATATAAAACGCGCGTTAACTCCGGGCTTTAAAATTTGAAACGGTATGTGGAAAAACCGCCCAAATTCGCGCGATCTAGATATTTCGATTTGCGCATGCGTGAGTCTAGAGAACAGCTGTTCCCAACGTACAAACCCGTCATGCTGGGGCCCCTGCCCCCTGTGGACAGAAACATAACACCACGCAAATATTTACAAAAAACCCGTCAAGACCGGTATAAGGAATATTCATTTTAGTCATGTACCTTTGTGGGTGTACCTTTGTGGTTATGGTTCCCTGGAATCTATTATAACCTTAGGGCATATTAATTCGAGTGATATAAGTTCAAACAGACAGTGTGACTGGTTTTAGAAAGGAGCCTGATTTTGTTTAAACATCATTTTCCTGCACGAAAGAAGAAGCGTTAGTATCTTTGAGGTTAGATGACCTGTGGAATTTTGTTTGTTGATTTAAAATGTTTCCTTTTTTCAGAGTCGTTTGACTTTAGCTAAGCTTGTGCAGAAACAGCTCTCGGAAGGATATTGTCGACCAGGTAAAACTTGGACCAGATTCCATTTACACGGTAATCGACTTTGTGAGTGAAATCGATGATCACGAAAGCAAGTTCTTTCATCGAAGGTGCCATCGTAGACTATATCGAGTGGGCCGTTGGTTGGTTAGAGATGCGGAAGTGACAGTGAATGTATTCTGGTGGATAGGCTTAATCGAAGAGGATCGAGGTCGATGAAAATATAAAGATGACACTTCAAAGAGCTTCTTTAGGCGCTACGTTCATGGAAGGCCACTCGGAAGACCTCTCCGGAGAGCACCAAGGGAGTCGCACGAAGGCAAAGTTCAAACTGCATCCCGGAATTGTCCGATAGGAGTAATGCTTGAATTGTCAAAAGCAAAAGATCAACAAATGGTGATAATATATTACGTCGAAGAGTCTAACCTTCAAAAACCTTGAGAAGAATGTGGAAACAACGTTGGTATGTATTTTGATGGATGTGAGAGTTTATCCGTTTGCTGTCATGTTGGTTGCATACACGCACGTTGTTTCAAGAACTTTCAAAGTAAGTAAATAAAATAGTACCTAATTTGTTTTTATCTGATTACTTTTTCTGTGTTTTTTTTACATATTTGTAATTCATTGAAAAATTAATCTATATACATAGTACATGTGCTTTTTGTCACAAATTTTAGAATTGCCCGAAGGAGAATTATACCGTACTGCGGTTGGAGGGAACATTTCACCTGGCCCTTTAGAACTTTACGCTTCTGATAATTGATATGGACACAAAAGACTGACAGTAAGTACCGACTACATATTTATTAATAATTTCGTTATGTGCTATTTTATATTTTCTACGAAACAATCGTAAAATGGTATTTTTCTTCTTTGTGTCTTTAAATTTATACAAAGTGAGGTTATGTTGAAGTTACCATAAAATATGAATAAATTTTAATAATGAAAGCGGATTCTTTTTCTAAAGAACAAAGATCAAACAACAAGTTATAATTGCAGCAATTTCCTAACGATTCATTCAATAAGTCGATTAAGATCAATAAATTGAAATGGCGGTATGATTCACTATATGCAGAACTGAAACTATATACAGAACTAAAACTATTTACTCAGTTTTTAGAAAGTAAATGTCATGGTGAGTAAAAAGTTTCCTCAGGACTTATGGAAATTTTGAATTCTTTAAGAATTTGTTTTAATGAATGTATTCCTCACTGCACAATTTTCTTTACTCTTTATTATTTTGTTAATATTTCAAACGGCAGTAACTTTTAGGAATTGAAAAGATAAAGCATTCTAATAAATAGAATTTTAAAATATTGTCTTTGCTTATAGGTTTTTATTATACGCAGGGGTCAAAGAAAATTATCAGAATATAATCATCTTCTTATTTTAGGAATAATTATGTTTGAGGAACACGAAATCAACAGCATTGGAGGAATATGAAGAAAGAAGCAACCGACCAACCGATCTTCATCAAGAAATACAATCTCTGTAAAGAAAAAATAACAACCGGAATACAGAAATGAATCGGTTCGATGGAAAATATAGGCAATTCGTGGAAAGCGTGTACGAGAGAAATCTATATAAAGTAATTATTATGAGACATTAGAATGGTGACAGAAATATGTTGATTATAAAAGTAAATTATAAAATGGGCAGGAAATTAATTTTCCAAAATTAAAATAAATTTGTGCATCAAATGTCACACAGTACCAAGAGATTAATTGAATTGATCACTGCCAGTTAAAGTTTAGTTCAGATATTGTTTTTATAAATTATATTAAACTTATTGCATTATAGTCTTACAAAGATGAAAAACGTAGAAGTTTTATATAATATCAATTCATTTAAAGTAGTATTTCATTTATTAAATTATACAAATTTGGTTGAACTTTAGTGAGCAAGCTCAGCAACATAGGGTGGTAAATAATTAATTGCCTATCCTCTTTACCACATCATGTTCGTATCAGGTTTGGCCTACTAAAAACTAAAAAATATATATAATAAGTTAAGTTTGATAAAGAACGTTTCCTCTTACACTTTTTTTGTTTAATATGAACAAATTCATAAAATATTAAGATATATAGAAAAGGTAAAGAGCAAACATTGCTTGGAATATTTTTAAATGGGATGTAATTATTTTGTATTCAGGAACGGTGTGGCTGGTTGAGTATATTGATTTGAGTATTTTTGAGATCTCTATTTTGGTAATATTTACAATGACTAACTTTTTATGGAATTGAGAAAACAAGCAGTTTTTATTGCAGCTAGCATTTTTGTTTTTATAAGTATCTGTTTTTATAAATTAACACATACTTAACCCTTTTAGTGCCGGGAGCCGATATATCGGCTCCTGCTACACTTGCGAAAAGTGCCACATTTTTCCGAACCCTTGGAAAACTGGGATATTCGGCCGGTTTTTTAGCATACGCACCTTTATTTCGCCCGGCACTAAAAGGGTTAAATATTAAATTTATTAATTATATTATATTTAAATTTAATTTTAATTATATATAATTTTATTATATATTATATTAAATAATCACTTCATGGGATTTCTTTGTACTTCCATTGTTTGTGATGAAGTATAATTTGTTACTTTATTTGTTTTCTTAATATTTTACATTTCCGTAACTTTATAAAGAATTGAAAAACAAATAACTTCAGAGGAAACTTTTTATTCGGCATAACATTTACATTACTAAAACAAGCAGTAATGTTTCATAAGGACTCATTTGATTTTTTTTCAATTTATTTTTGCATTTAGCTTGTGTGTTTTAGTTTATTTACTTTTTATTAGTGTAATATATACTGTTTGGCGTACATTACTTTTCCCATTGTTTGATATGTGTTTTATTTTTCACTGTAATTTTATAAAAACAAATAACTATATGAAACTTTAACTCAAAATGATATTTAATTGGAAGAAAAGTCAAAAGTTTTATTAATCAAATGTTCAAATTTAAATGTTTTTTTTTAAGTTTTAGTTGAAAGTTTATTTATGGATTTATTTGTTTATTTATTTTGTATTATTGTTATGGCTTTCATATATTGCATATTATCTCATACATTATTTTATATATGAATCTTAATTTATCTTTGTTTTGTATCCGATGCTTTACACAGAATGGCATTTACAATCTAAGGAAATAATCACTTACAGTTCGATGGGTTTTATTTATTCTTACATTGCTTAATATGAATTTTTTTTTATTTTTATTCAATTTATTTTTGTATTTTGTTCTTTAGTTTATGTTCTTTTTATAATTATAATATATAATAATTATATATTAATATTAGTATATATTTTATTAATATATAATAATTTGATGTAAATTGCTGATTTTCCCATTGTTTGTTGATAGATAAACTTTTTACCCAAAGTTTCACAGGGATTAATTTATTTATTTTATTTTTATTATCTTTGTTAAACATTGTTTCTTTGTTATATGCATCTGATTTCATAATATTCATAGTTCAATGGTACTTTGTATTATTTTATTGTGATCTTTGTTTATTAATTTCTCAATATATTTATCTGAATTAATGTTTTTGTAATTGAATACAATCTTTACAATGGAACTTTCTCAAATAAACTTCTAATAATTTTTAAAAGTTGGTATTTTATATTATTTGAGGTTCTCATGAAATTAACACAGTATGTATTCAAATTTTTAACGAACATTGCAAAACTTGTAGTAACTAAATTGTAGTTTATGCATACATAAGTAAATTAATACAAAAGGTAAGTATGTGTAATAACTCTTGGTTATATATCAACCCATTCAAACGAAAACTATAGTAACTTACATAGTGATTGCACCTGAGTTACGATAGTCTTCGTTGCATGGGTCAATATTATGGTATAATCAAGGATAAACTAAACAGTGATTTAAACTATACTTTCCGTCAAGGATAATAATTATTGTCATCAAAATCCAGTTGGTTGGTAAAGCAATATGTTATTTATTTTAATATTGTTGTGATCTTGTGTTTCTTTATCAAATGAAACTAACACTTTACTATAATGTTTATTCTATTCACTTTACAACATTCGGTTACTTTGAGCATCATATACCAAGGTGTCATGTCCATGCGCACGGTCGGTAACACAGATATTACAGGTAACTACAATACATGCGTATTGTATGCGTACGGTCGGTAACACATATTACAGGTAACTACAATACATACCAGTCGCCAACACAAGTATTACAGATAACTGCAATATACAACTAATACATATTGGTTATATTTGGTATATAATATTTGATTGTTTGGTTATTTTATGAGTAGTAATAATTTGAATACAGTTCACTGTAGTAATAGTGAAAATTTATTTTGTGGTCACCAAATAAAGTTTGCAATATAATTGAAACATTTGAGTATATAGTTTTTATATGTTAATTTCGTATTTTACACTTATACCTATAAATACATAGTTTTTTTGATTTTGTTGGACTTGCAACTGCATTTGTTGTATTGATAGAATACATTGGAATACAAATTCCGGCGACTTGTAATGATTGTTTTATGGAGTGTATTTTTATTATAATCGTTGTTCAAAACGTGAAAAGAACTTAACATCGCTCTGAATTGGTGAGCTTTTATTATGTATATGACCATTATATTATAATACATAAATGTTAATAGTGGCAATTGAGTTGTTGCTTCTGTATTTTTTGAAGTAATATTGGCACCGAACATTTCCTATTTCATTTTAATCATGTGTCACATGTCGACTTTTTTAGTCTGGCTGAAAATACAAATGTACACGGTGAGTCAACATTACCGGAATGTTTCAATAATTCTCCGACAGTAAACAATTTCAAAAACTTTTCAACTAAAAGTTTTTTTGTTGTGAGCAAGCCATCGTATATACATTTAATGTTTTTTCTTTTATAATGAACGTTGTAACCTTTTATTTTTCTAATAACGCCCTGTATATTTTTACTTTTCTTAATTTTAAGATTAATACTAAGATTTTTTTTGTATGTATTATTTTTTAATAAAATTCATTATTTTTTAATTATAAGGAAAACATGAACTTCAAATTAATAATGTGTTTTCACATACAAATTTATTTTGATTTGGCAGTTTCAACTTTTAATTTAATTCTATTTACTTTGTTACTTTCTTCTTATTTTTTATTTGTTTGGTTAAAATATAATTTCATGAGTTTTGATTAGTTGGTTATAACTGAAAAATACGTATTTTTATAAAAAATGATTTATATAAAAAATTCTTTGAATTGATCTTTGAATTAGAAAATGTGAAAGTATATGGCGTGTTCTACTAAAAAAAAAAATTACCAAGTTTTCAATAAAAATGAACACCGTATACATTAAAAATATATTTAGCTGATAGTTCTTTCCTGTAAAACAAAAAAAAAACTTAAAATTCTTTACGTTTAATTGTTTCGGCACTTTTGAAAAATTTTGATTAATTGTTTATACCAACGGTCGTTATGTTTAAAACAGTTTGTTTTAAAACGGTGTTTTAAAACAAATACTTTGTTTGAACAATTTTTTTAAACATGTTTAAACAGTTTGTTGTGTTGTGTATAAACGTTCAGAAAGCATAGTAATACAATATCAGTTGTAGCAGGTAAAATAACGAATAAAAAGACGCCGATTAAAATAATGACAAATAAAATATTTTCGTTATTTAAAATATGTTTCTATTCTGTTTTTTTTTTGTATGTAATTTTAAACATGTTTTGTTTCATGTTTAGAACATGTGTTTTGCGTAGTGTTTAATAGTATATTACATTACAAAAGCTGTAACTAGCATATTACGTGTGACTGGAAAGTGAACATACGAGCCGCGAAGCGGCGAGTTTTGTTATTTTTCACGAGGACGTTATATGCGTGTACAGCTCGAGTATTGTACATAGTTTTACCTACGTCCGACAATTTCAATAAATTGTATAAAAAATGTCAAATAAATAAAGGTAAGGATATTTGACGGGTGACAATATTTGACGGTATTCGCGCGACATCTATTGCAACTACGGAGAACTTTGTCTGAAGTGTCGACCGAAAATTCCAATACAAATTCAACATAAATGTTCATGAGCATGCAATATATGTTACAGCTCGAGTATTGCACTTACCTACGACCGAAAATTTCAATAAATATAAATAGTATCAAAAATGACACATAATTAATCAAAATATTCGCGCGACATCTGTCATTATGACATTAGGTCGTGCGTAAAAAACACAAACGCACAGCCAAAAGCACACGGTTGTTATAAGCGATTTACGAGCGCAGCAGTCCGTGACGTAAGCGACGTTTACACATACGGTCGTAGGTAAAAAAAATTACCAAATTTTCAATAAAAATGAACACCGTATATATTAAAAATATATTTAGCTGATAGCTTCTTAAAAAAACAAAACGTTAGAATTTTTTTTGACAATTCCTTACGTTTAATTGTTTCGGCACATCTAACAAATTTTGCTTAATTGTTTATACCAACGGTTGTAATGTTTAAAACGGTGTTTTTAACATGTTTTAAAACAAATACTTTGTGTTAAGTATTATGTCTTAAACATGTTTCAAAAGTTTGTTGTGTTGTGTTTTAATAGTTATTTAACAACCAAGTATCTTAAAAAGAGCGATTAATGATCGAGACCCTTTAACGCTCGAGAGTAGCGAGACCGTTAATTGTCGAAATCATTAATCGTCGTTTAATATTCGAGTTGGTTACAACATTTTTTCGACGATCGTATTCTTCTAGCGTCGCCGTCGTCTACATAGACTTTTCTTCGCCAATGCCGTTTTAGGTTATATGACAATTTATGTAATTTGACACTGACAGTTCTAGAGGGCGGTATATATAAATCATAAATAAACGATCGACGAAAAAGCTTTTAAAACTACAGAAATTTGAACAGATTTTGTTGGTTTTCAGAAAGTATAGTAATACAATATCAGTTGTACCAAGTAAAATAAGAAGTGAAAAGACGCCGATTAAAATGCTGACAAATAACATATTTGCGTGATTTAAAATATGTTTTTATTCTCTGGTTTTTTTGTATGTGATTTAAAACATGTTTTCTTGCATGTTTAGAACATGTTTTTTTCGCGTAGTGTTTAAAAACATTGTTTCGTTAAAAAAATCATTTTATAAAAAAAACATGTGTTTCGTTCAAAATAACAAAAAAATGTTTTTATACCATCCCTGTTTATAATTCAAAAATTCATTTTATAAAAGAAATAATTCTTAATTTTTGAAATTAATCTTAGAATTAAGAAATATAAAAATATTTCAAATATTTATATTTGAAAAAAAAGAGAAGAAATGTAAAAATATTCCATATACATAGTTATATTTGAAAAAAGAAATCAAATATCCAAAAGAAAATGAACACCTGTATATTACAAATATATTTAAACGGTAACATATAGCTAGATTGTAGACTTCCGCGGTCTGAGCCAATGATATATTGATTGCCGGGTGGAAACCGCGTTGAAGACATTGAAGCAGTCGAAGTTTCGCGATCTTTGCAAGAGGCATCTTCAGGACTAAATTATCAAACCAAGTGCTAAGAAGATAGTAGCTTATAGTATCATATATTTAACCGTAGCCGGGGCGTTTTGAAGGTTATCCCCTGACAAAAATAGTAACACATTTGTTTTACACTTTGAATGAAAGCAAAAAAAAACATATGAAACTTTTTACTCATAATTTATATTGGTTGGTTGTTTTAGATTTGTGTTCTATTATTTTTCAAACATTTTTACAATCAATTATTGCGAGCACTCTATACAGCAAAGTCGCGCTTGCGCGACTTTGCCCAGGACGTCAGACCAGTTGAGAACCTACAGATTTCGGATTTCGGTGATATACACAATCTGCAAAGTCGCGACGAAGTCGCGACTTTCTCTGCCCGGATCGGCGATCTGCCCGGATCGGCGATCTGCCCGGATCGGCGATCTGCCCGGATCGGCGATCTGCCCGGATCGGCGATCTGCCCGGATCGGCGATCTGCCCGGATCGGCGATCTGCCCGGATCGGCGATCTGCCCGGATCGGCGATGTGCCCGGATCGGCGATCTGCCCGGATCGGCGATCTGCCCAGATCGGCGATCTGCCCGGATCGGCGATCTGCCCGGATCGGTGATTTACCCGGATGAGCGGTCTATCCGGATCGGCGATCTGCCCGGATCGGCGATCTACCCGGATCGGCAATCTACCAGGATAGGCGAAGTACCCGGATTGGCGATCTACCCGGATCGTCGATCTACCCGGATCGGAGATCTACCGAGTCGGCGATCTGCCCGGATCGGCGATCTACCCGGATCGTCGATCTACCGAGTCGGCGATCTGCCCGCATCGGCGATTTACCCGGATCGGCGAGCTATACGAATCGGCGAACTACACAAATCGGCGATCTACCCGTCTAGGCGATGCGCAGACCTATTAGGTCTGCCCCGTTTCTAGTCATAATAACTAAAACACAAATGATCGACGTCTAAACGCTGGATTTTCGCGTCTTTCTTCGCGAAAACCGCAAAACCGCGGCCGCGGCCGCGGTTTTGCCTTCAAAATGCCGTTTCGCTGCTGTGTGGACTTGCGAATTGCGGATTTAGCGCCCATTTCTCTTAATTATTAGCGAAAAATCGACGTACGACAATTTCGCCGTTTGAATTACATTGCAAAAATTTGTTGGAGTGGGTACACTCCGTTCGGCGCTTGCCCGAAAATTTTACCCTTTGTGTTTTCAAAGGATCCTAGGAGAAGCAACGATGGGCGGTCAACCGCGACATTTATTGCTCAAAACAGAAAGCTCTATCGCGTAGGCCAATCTATTTGTCGATATTTTGCCAAGTTTTCGAATTTATTTCCTTCAATTTGAGTAAATTTATGGTTGTCGTTTTGTGACTGTACTTCTACTCGAGTCTCCATGCCGACGGCTCAATAATATGACAGTTCCGTATTTGATATACTCAAAATGACAACGCTGTTCCCGTCGGTGCTATTATGTTGCTGAAAATGGTTTAAATTTCCGTCAGAATAAGCCATAATGTTGTCGTAGGCGTTCTCTGGTAACTATGCGACTATAATTAGGTTTAGTTTGAAGAATTTGCAACGGAAATTAAGCCGGGGAAACGCATGGCTTTCGCAGCGTAAAAATGTACGTGTTCCACCCGGCCTCAATCAGAAGCGCCCTGCAATGGACAACGCCCGACAAAGACGTAATTCGTATACGTATATTTCGTATTTATACGTATATTTCGTATTTTGATATATGTATAACTAAACCGAATGTTTCTGGCGATTTTAGGTACGTTTCGTACGTTAGGGAATTTTCACGCGCCATGTTGGCATATCGGCATCTGTGAAAAGTGATTATAACCTAAATTAGTTGTGAGATGTCAGCTGGTTCGGTTTTACGTGTTCGTCGAGTCTCGGAGCTAAATTATCTGCAATTCTCTGTTTACAATCAACGTAACAGTGCCTGGCTGTTATTAAAGTGCAATTTCATGACGATGGTAGTAAGTACATAATTTAACGTTCCGTATATTATTCTTTAGTTAATTGTTTGTTGTGTGCTTCTAGGCTAGAAATTCAGAAATGTTTCCAGAATGACGAAACTGTCTGGATGGTACGAAATCGAAAGATACGAAAGTGCACTGTGCACATTCAAGCAAATAGAACTAATCGATATTATCCCTTTGCTGTCATGTTGGTTGCATACCCGCACGTTGTTTTCAACGACTGTCAAAAAAATATACCTTTGGAATTTTGTTTGTTCATTTAAATGGATATGCTAGCACGTCCATGAATAGAAACAATTCCTTTTTTCAGTCGTTTGACTTTAGCAAAGCTTGTGCAAATGATTTACCTATGAATTAGCTCTCGGAAGGATATTGCCCACCAGGTAAACGAGTCTAACCTTAAAAAAACCTTGAGAAGAGTGTGGAAACTACTGTGGTATGTATCTATTTTGATGTGTACATTTTTTGATCAAAGAAAAAACAATAGAATCTGCTTAATTTTCCATATATGTATTCATATTTATGGATTTATTTGTTTTTAAAATTATTATTTTTATGGTTTTCTTCTTTTTATTTTGTTTTTGCTTTTGCATAGTTTGATATGAGTTTTTTTCATTTTGTATTTTCCTTTGTTTTGCTAATATTTTAAACTTTTGTAACAAAATAACTTTATATCAAACTTTTTACTCTACTAGAAAAATATTTAAAAAACAAACAAAAATCATGGGGATTTATTTGTTTATTCAATTCATCTTTTAATTTGTTGGTAGTCAGTTCAACAAAAATCCTCAATACCCAATTTATTTACTCTTTATTATTTTGTTAATATTTCAAACGGCTGTAACTTTTAGCAATTGAAAAGATAAAGCAAGCAGATAATTGTATTCTAATAAATTTCTGGATTTTAGAATCTTTCTAAAGAATTATTAAAAATTGTCTTTGCTAATAGGTTTTTATTATACGCAGGGTCAAAGAAAATTATCAGAATAGAATCATCTTCTTATTTGAGGAATAACTATGTTTGAGGAACACGAAAACAGCAGCATTGGAGGAATATGAAGAAAGAAGCATGAATTGATCTTCATGAAGCAATATGATCTCTGTGAAGAAAAACTAACAACCGGAATACAAAAATAGATCGGCTCGATGCAAAATATACGCAATCCGTGGAAAACGTGTACGACATTAGAATGGTGACAGAAATATGTAGATTATAAAAGTAAATTATCAAATGGGCTGGAAAATAATTTTCCGAAATATAAAATAAATTTGTGCAGCAAATGTCAGAGTATCCATACATTAACTGAATTACTCACTGCCAGTTAAAGTTTAGTTCAGATATTGTTTTTTATCAATTATATTAAACTTATCCATTATAGTCTTGCGAAGATGAAAAACGTCCAAGTGTTATATATCAATTCATTTAAAGTAGTCTTTCATTTATTAAATTATACAAATTTGGTTGAACTTTAGTAAGAAAGCTCAGTGACATAGGGTGGTAAATAATTAATTGCCTATCCTCTTTACCACATCATGTTCATCAGGTTTGGCCTACTGAAAACTTCCATAAATTTAGAAAAGAGTGAAAATATAAAATAAACTAAGTTTGATAAAGAACGTTTCCCCTAACATTTCTTTTGGTTTAGTATGAACAAATTTTTAAAAATATTAAGGTATATAGAAAATGTGAAGAGAAAACATTGCTTGGAATACTTATGGAGTAATTATTTTGTATTCAGGAACGGTTTGGTATGGTTGAGTATCTTGATTTGAGCATTTTTAAGATTTCTATTACTTTGGTAATATTTTTAATGATAACTTTTTAAGGAATTGAGAAACCAAGCTGTTTTTTATTACAGCTAGCATTTTTGTCTTTATAGTAATCTGATTTTATAAATTAAAACAAACTTACATATTAAGCTTTTATTGCAGTATTTGTTAATATTCACTTTTTGAAAATTGTATTAAAATTTTTTCTAATCAAATGCTCAAGTTCAAGTTTTTACTGAGTAAAAAGTTTTAGTTGAAAATTTATTTATGGATTTCTTTGTTTATTCTTAAATTTATTTATTTTTATGGCTCTCATGTGTTATTTTATCTTTGTTTTTGTCGTTTGATATGAATTTTCATTTTCTTTATTTTGCTAATATATCACACTTCTGTAATTTTATGAATAATCATACTTCACACAGAATGACATGTACTCTCTAAAAAAAACACTTAAAGTTCAATGGGATTTCTTTGTACTTTCATTGTTTGTTATAAATTTGAATTTGTTACTTTCTTTGTTTTATTAGTAATTCACATTCCTGTAACTCTATAAAGAATTGAAAAACAAATAACTTCAAAGGAAACTTTTTATTCGGAATAACATTTACTTTACTAAAAAAAAGTAAATAGTAATGGTAATGTTTCATATGAACTAATTTGATTTTTTTTTATTTTATTCGGTTATTTTTGCATTTAATTACTGTTCCTTAGTTTATTTACTTTTTATTATTGTAATATATACTGTTTGGTACACATTGCTGGTATGTGTTTTAAACTTTTACTCAAAATGATATTTAATTGGCAGAAAACTCAAAAGTAACCAGTTTTATTAATCAAATGTTCAAATTTAAATGTTTTTTTTTTTTAGTTTTAGTTGAAAGTTTATTTACGGATTTGTTTGTTTATTCCTACATTTATTTATTTTGTATTAGTTTTATGGCTTTCTTTATTATTGTTTCTTCGTTTTGGCATTTTTTTATGAATATTAATTTATTTTTGTTTTGTATATGATACTTTTCCCAAAATGGCATGTACTATGTGCGCAAAAAAAGTCGTGCACCACATATGCAACCAAATATACTACTTTCCTTGAAGGACAATAATTATTGTCATCAAAATCCAATTGGTTGGTAAAGAACATGTTGTTTATTTTAATATTGTGTTTCTTTATCAAATGAAACCAACACTTTACTATAATGTTTATTGTATTCGCTTCACTTAGTTACGTTACAACATTCGGTTCCGCATGTCCTATGCTGCATACATACGGTCGGTAACTCAGATAGTACAGTTACCTGTAATATATGTGTACTTACAATACACAGTCGGTAACGCACGTATTACAGGTAACTGCAATACACATAAATGTTATTATTCGGAGAAATCACGGACTATAGGTGGCGCTGCGATTCATCAATATGGTGGTTCTATTATAGATAGGTTATTTGGGTTATTTCTTAACTTATTGTGTTTATTACGAAAACACTACATTCGGTAAGTTTACTTGATTGTTACATCTTTATAACAAAGTTAAGGGTGCTGATCGACGTTGTTTTTGGTTATTTACCACCATAGTTCTCGTGATAGTTGTAAACAATAAACACAACATAACCTCATTTATCTATCACAGACAAGTTCAGTTTTCTCCACTGCTGGGCGCCACCGTCGCTGGTTTTATGTCTATGGTTTTGCCGAATGCTTGTTTGGTTATCTTATTAATAGTAATAATTTTACTAGATTATTATTATTATTTGAACAAAAGGACATTTTTGTCATTTGTGTGTTTTAAATTTTAAACTGACATAATCAAATTGTAGACAAAAAAGTGCCTTTATAATTTAAAAATGGTTTTTTTGTGAGGATCCCAAATAAATAAGTTACGACCATAATTAAAATATAACGTAAAAAACAAAAAGGGTTTTAAAAATAACTTGGAAGCCATTGGCAATTCAACTGTTTTCTGAACAGATTATGAAAGAGCATATATCTCTAATAGTAACAAAAGTACGCTTACAATCCAACGTCCCGTGGGACACACTGGATATTAAAAATACATTTAGCTGATAGCTACTTTAAAACAAAAAAAAAAAACCTGTTGGAAAATTTAATTGTTTCGGCACAAATTTTGATTAATTGTTTATACCAACGGTTATGTTTACAACAGTGTTTTTAACATGTTTTAAAACAAATACTTTGTTTGAAGTATTTTGTTTTAAAAAAGAGTTTGTTGTGTTGTGTTTTAAACGTTTTTAAAACTACCGAAATTTGAACAGCTTTTGTTGTTTTTCAGAAAGTATAGTAATACAATACCAGTTGTTTTTTATTTTTTGTAAAATAAGGAATGGAAAGACGTCGATTAAAATGCCGACAATAAAATGTTTGCGTGATTTAAAATGTTTCGATCTCTGTTTTTTTTGTGTGTGATTTAAAACATGTTTTATTTCATGTTTAGAAGTTAGAACATTTTTTTGCGTAGTGTTTAAAAACATTGTTCCGTTTAAACGTTTTTAAAACTACCGAAATTTGAACAGCTTTTGTTGTTTTTCAGAAAGTATAGTAATACAATATCAGTTGTTTTTTATTTTTTGTAAAATAAGGAATGGAAAGACGTCGATTAAAATGCCGACAATAAAATGTTTGCGTGATTTAAAATGTTTCGATCTCTGTTTTATTTGTGTGTGATTTAAAACATGTTTTATTTCATGTTTAGAAGTTAGAACATTTTTTTGCGTAGTGTTTAAAAACATTGTTCCGTTAAAAAACATTTTATAAAAAACACAATTTTTTGTAGGTATTATTTTTAATAAAATTCGTTATTTTTTAATTATAAGCAAAACCCCAAATTAAGAATGTGTCTCCACATACATACAAATTTATTTTAATTTGGCAGTTTCAACATTAAATTTAATTCTATTTAATTTAATTTTTTTGTTTATTATTTTTTTAAATTTATAATTCGTTTGGTTAAAATGTAATTTCATGAGTTTTGATTAATTGCTTATAACTAAAAAATATGCAATTTTATAAAAAAATGATTACCATAAAAAATTCTTAGAATTGATCTTGGAATTAAAAAATGTAAAAATATACAGCGTGTTGTATTAGAAAAAAATGTTACCAAGTTTTTAATAAAAAAGAACACCGTATATATTATAAATATAATTACCTGATACCCTCTTTAAAACAAAAAAAAACTATTAGAAATTTTTTTGAAAATTCTTTCCCTTTAATTGTTTCTGCACTTTCTTCTGCACAAATTTTGATTAATTGTTTATACCAACAGTTGTTATGTTTAAAACAGTTTGTTTTCAGTTTCTTTAAAACGGTGTTTTAACATGTTTTAAAACAAATACTTTGTTTGAACTATTTTGTTTAAACATGTTTAAACAGTTTGATGAAAAGGATGCAGACAAATAAAATTTTTGCGTGATATTTTTATTCTGTTTTTTTTGTATGTCATTTAAAACATGTTTTATTTCATGTTTTGAACATGTTTTTTGCGTAGTGTTTAAAAACATCGTTCTGTTAAATACATCATTTTATAAAAAAAATTGTTTGTTTCCTTCAAAATAACAAAAAATGTTTGTCTAACATCCCTGTTTATAATTCAAAAATAAGGAGTTTATCCCCTGACAAAAGGGGTCACACATTTGTTTTACGCTTTGAATGAAAGCAAAAAACCATATGAAACTTTTTACTTGGTTGGTTTAAATTTGTGTTCTTTTATTTTTCAAACATTTTGAAAATCAATTATTCATTGTCAAAATGTTAAATAATTATTGCGAGCACTGTATACGGCAAAGTCGCGCTTGCGCGACTTTGCCCAGTAGGACAGATGGTGAGAACCTACAGATTTCGGCGTCGGCGATCTATCCGGATCGGCGATCTACCTGCATCAGGGAACTACCCGGATCGACGATCTACCCGGATCTGGGTTCTACCCGGATCGGAGATCTGCCCAGATCGGCGGTCTACCCGGATCGGCGATCTGCCCAGATCGGCGATCTGCCCAGATCGGCGATCTGCCCATTTCGGCGATCTGTCCAGATCGGCGGTCTCCCCGGTTCAGCTATTTACCCGGATCGGCGATCTAGCCGGATCGGAGATCTACCGAGTCGGCAATCTACCCGGATCTGCGCTCTACCTGGTTCGGCGATCTACCCGTATCGGCGATCTACCCACATCGGCGTTCTACCCGCATCGCCGATCAACCCGAATCGGCGATCTACCCGTCTAGGCGATGCGCAGACCTATTAGGTCTGCCCCGTTTCTAGTATACTTCATAAATTTCAAAAATTTATACCTTATTCACAGAATATTATAAATATTAGGGATAGTGATGTTCTCTGTCATGAACTCCTGGAGTGAGTGGTATGCCTTATCAATAAACTGGTTTTTCAGCGTCTGTTTAAATTCACGCAGAGCGAGCTGCTTTCAGGTCTTGGAAAGTTTGTTAAAGAAGTTGGCACCTTGTTTAGCACCATTTGTTGTTTGCAGTCGATGGAAGGGCACTGTGAGATTCTCCTTGGTGCGGATGTTGTGGTCGTGTTGAGTCATCCTGGTCAATTAGTTGGAGGTATATAAAGAGTTATGGAGGGGTCAGGATTTTGCGCTTTCGGAAAAATGGTCTTACGTGGGTGTCACGTAACAAAACGTAATAAAAATAAGGAATCCGACCACTATTTATTGTATCATTATATCTATCAAATCCTGGCAAACTAGCTTTATTTTAATGCTGATACGACCGATCTCGATCAAATAGAATCACATTTACTTTTAATTTTATAAATAGTATGATAAAGTCATGTGCCTGGCCACATCAGATTTTTATTTATGCCGCCATAGACAATTCTTAAATGGCAATCTTATATCTTATCAATATTTTACAATTTTTAATTGTCTTTTCATCGAAATTTTCTTATGTAATGCCATAAAACTTTCAGTTGCCCCGAAGACAATTAAAATACCTACAAAAATCAAGTAAGAAAAATATGAGGTTGCCATGCAAAAGTGGCGTTGACGTCATAAGTCGGCCACAATTTGCAGTCGGAAGTTGATTTTCAAAATTAAACACGACAGGTCCGAAGACGGCAGTGTATTTTTTAAATTTATATTTAAACGGCAAATAATTCTGCTTGATAATTGAACAGCAGAAAACCACAATAAATCCTTTTGAATAGAAAATGGTCAACAATTTTATGTAACGTTTCAAAGAATCAATTAATATGTCTAAAAGGTTTATACAGCTACTTCGTCATTCCCTTAGTGCTCGCAACGTTCGTATCCCTATAATAGAGAGTCCGATAACCAATATTCATTTTAAATGGATCCGTCTCCTCCTGTTCGAGATTAGTTACATAAGCGAGAAAGCCGTTCCCATTATTTCCCGGCGGGCTTGGAATTCTCCTCTACAACCGACGCGACGTCAGTGGCAGACCACAGCCGCCAGCGCGGATTTTTATATATTACGAAAAGTTATTTTCTAATTTCCGAGTGGAATTTTTTCTCCATTTCGTCCCAAGTCTCCTATGCACAACCGACTACTCCATATCGACTGAGTATGTCGATGAAATTCCGATCTCACGGCTCCTCCACCATTTTGTACCACCTCATCGAAATCCGATAACGACACGATTCCCAACTTTCAAATAGTGAAAATCTTATGCAGAAGATTAGTGGTTCTTGAGAATTCATGATTACAACGAAATACTATATTATTTTAATAAAATGTAGCAATATACAGGCTGGCGTGAAAAACTATGTTTTTAGAATAGCTAACATCTTTAAGAAGAAAATTTAATTAGCGACCGGTACTATGAGATCCTAAACCAACATATTATTAATGCATATTTGGAAAATTTGCAGCTGATGGAAAAGATAAATATATTCTTAACATTTTGAAGAGTCTATAAATGCCATTCTGAATCGTTTCATTCGTAAGGTCATTTATAATGTTCTTTTAGTGAGTTTATATGAACTATAAAGAGAAATTAAATTAGTAATACGCATCTTAATTGAACAAATTACGGTCTCTTATGTTGATTGTAAATTGTGATCACATAAAATTCAAAAATTCAGGTTTTGAGTTTTAAAACAAATTTCAAAACGTCAGCTAGCTATTAAAATTGCTGTTTTAAATTAGAGAACATCGAAATATTATAAACTAACTGAATATTAATATGTTACATACAAATATAGATACAATAAGCAAATATAGAGTGGTTAATTTTAAGTGATTGTACAAACAGAACAAAATAAAATAAACCGAAATTGAAACATATTTCTTATAAACAATCTGCCAGTTCCATTTTGTGGCGCCCTATGACGTAAAATCTACCATACTCTCTTCAGATTCTTCAGGACAATTTTGTTAACGTGGCAGATATGCTTTATGAGAAAGGATGGACGCATGCATGTCAGTCATATTGGAACTAAACACGCTAAAAAAACACTCATTGATTCAGTATATCCCTATCAGATTTGTAGATGTTTAGTGCTTGGCAGATGTTTTTTTTTTTTGGAGAAATTTTGCTGATGGTAGACTGAATAATGGGATTTCTGTCGGGATTGACATCATTGAATAAATCACAAACCACTTGTTGCTTTCGGTTACGGTCTTCATAGCCTACCATCAATAAAATTACAATTCTTTCACATTTCGATAATCTGGCTCTTTTTACTTTATCATACGCAGTATGACATCGCAGTATGCCTTTGGGTCCCCTGAACATTTTTGACCAAGGTACAAAAAAAATTCTATGAGTGTATGTGTGTGTGTCTGTGTACTGGTTTTTGTGGCGACGATTCTGGAGAAACTAGTAAAAGTATTGGGACAAAACTTCATGTTTAGAAGTTTCATGACCAAACTTATCGATGAAAAGGTTTTTGTTCAAAAGAGTCCAAAGGAACTGGATATTTACTCTAAGCATTCGTCTAAGGATTGTGCAAATGAGCCGCCATATTTGTAATTTCGTCAAAATAGTTAAATAATAAATTAAGGTAGAAGGAAATTTTGTATAATTTATGTCAATGAGATTTTTTGTTAAAATTAATAGATTAGCTACATGAAGCAAATTCTATTTGATCGAGATCGGTCGTCTCTGCATTAATATTAAACTAGTTAGTCAGGATTTGTCAGATATTTTCATTCTAATGACAGGTAGTGTAAAACGCTGACATTACCTACTGTCATTACAATGAAAATCTCTGTCAACTCCTGGCTAACTAGGTTTATTTTAGTGTAGACACGACCGATCTCGATCACATTGAATCTCATGCAGCTAAACTATTAATTTTATATAAAATATAATAAAGTCATGTGCCTGGCCACATCATATGTTTTTAAATTAACCAGACTAATTGTATTAATGAACACCAATGTATGTATGTACCTTGCAAATAAAACTGTTAATTTATATGCATATAACGTCGATACTAGCATTAAATAGAAAATAAAAACTTCTAGTACAATATGAAATAAATAAACTGACTTCGGAAAGTACGATGACTAAGTATAGTAGCAATGCTATTTTTCTGTATTATTTGTTCAAGTTATGGTTCAGTTATTTAGAATTTGTTGAGTTTACTTTGCATAATTTAAGTTAGAATCCTGCAGTGCCGTTTTTTGTTGCTCTTTTCTAATTTTAAAAGAACCCCTATTGATCATTCTGCATTTCTTATTAATTTATATTTGATTTAATATGAGTATGGGAGAGTGTTATACGGTTATAACGGTAAGAAATAGAGCTATTCAACGATATATGTCACGTCATATGTTGCCATTTAAGAAAAAGACGCCATAGTCGCCATGCTTTCATTTTACTATTTAGATATAATTATATTTTGTGAAAATTTGGGGAAACATAGTCAAACGACTTGTATGTTTATAGGGAAAACGCTTGTATACAAATGAAACCGGTCATTTCTACCCTAAACAGAGCTGCAGGTATGCAGTATTTTGTAGACCATTAATATAACATTTGCTACCGTTAACGGACAAACGCACACACTATCCACGCAACAGATTACCTCATAAAGCTCCTTTGGCCGTACCACTACAACTACCTACCCTTGCCATTTGTTTGCGTTACTCAAAGCATTAGTTTGGCGAATTTCTCATCGGGCAGTCATGCACATTATAAGCAGATTACGGAGGGGTGGCCACCCCCGTCGATTCAAACATTCACGAGCCGCCCCTCATCGTGAATGAACAGCGAAGGGGAAGATTTTAATTGACTTTACCCGGTCCGCGGATAGTTACTATAATAAATATCCTTAATTTAATCACGGACCGTCTGTTTTCTCAAGGCGTCCCACGATTCACACCGCCCCGTTTATAGAACGGTAGCCGGAAGTTGCGATGAACCGTGTAATACGGGGTTGAACGGATATCTGTGTACCCCTGCTCAGTATTTTGCCTTTGTGTGTATTGTTCTTCTATATTTATCATTTTGAAGTACTTAAAATTATCCAATGTGTATCTTTATTGCAGGCTGCGGTGATCAAAGTAAAAATCATTGTGAACTGAACAAAAATAAGAAATGAAAATATTAACTTTCATTTTAAACTTAGGTTTGGAGGTTGGGTTGCCAGATGTCCTGAATTTTGCAGGATATTCTGCATTCAGGGCTTATATTTTCGTAACCAAAGTGCCTAATAATACGTCCATAATAATAGTACGACGTGAAGGCTCAAACAGAAACAAGCAAAATGCAATTTCTTAACTGGTATTACTGACAAAGGCGATAAAAATTGGTACGCTGCCGGTCGCAAAAAAAAACAATGAACAAAGTACACAACATCAAACAATTTGCGCATGGATTTTGTCTTGATTGCATAAGCTCAAAGTTCGAGCATTTATGATGCTTACATAGATATTCTATTATGTCACATTTTTAAAGAGTTTTCATAAAATGTGAACAAGCATGATAGCCACCAAAAAATACCCTACGTGATAGATTTCTCTAACTTACCTGAAATAAAACTTGACCTTCAGAGCTATGATAATTCAAAAATAATGGCAACTCTGTGAAATGGTATTTTATGATTGACTGACAAATATCTCTAACAATTGGAATAAGGAGTAGTTCAGAACCACATTGACAAAAAGGAGTGGAACCAATCGTTATTGTTTTACTTTTATTGTGAATGCATGATCCTCTCAATTTGTTCCTCTATATCCATACTTAATTTCTGTCAAATTTGAGATCGATCACTATTTAATATATGCCTCAAGGGCACATATTAATAATAACTTTTTGGTATTATAAAAAGTTTGACTAAAAGTAGAAACATTTTACTAAAATAAATGTACATATTACAGTTTATTTATGTGGTACAGAGATAGTTAAATAAATTTGTGTCTTGATATCAGAGGATTCTAGACAAAAAAAGGGCCAGCCTTTTATACAGCCTAAAGTTAGACCTTCATATCTTTGATCCGTTACTTGTACAAACGTCTGATGTGGCCAGGCACATGACTTTATCATACTATATATAAAATTAATAGTTTAGCTGCATGAGATTCTATTTGATCGAGATCGGCTATGTATGCATTAAAATAAAACTAGTAGAACTAGATAGATATGTCGATTAAAGCTGCGTGCGGATATTGTACTGCGTTGACATCGGGTACACCGTTCAAATGACACTTACCTGTTATTGGGTGTAAAAAGTGTATCGGTATACAATATCCGAACGCAGCTTATATTGACCGTAGGCATTGTCAAAACATTAGCGTTTGCAACTACCTCTGTCATTAGAATTAAAATATCTGACATATCCTGGTTACTAATTTTAATGCAGTACGACCGATCTCGATGAAATAGAATTTGCTCATGCAGCTAAACTATTGATTATACCAACAAATTTCATAAATTATTCAGAATTTACTCTAATTTAATTTATTATTTAACTATTTCGACGAAATTCCACAAATGTCGGCTTATGTGAAAATCTTTCAAAAATGCTAAATATGAAGTTTTTTACTTTATCATACTGCGTGTGATAAAGTACAGCATTATAAACACACAAAATCAGCTTGTTTCACTTATCTTATAGACACAATTGCATTGGACTATAATTTATGTTTCTTTTATAACAAATAAAACCCTAGCTGAAATTCCTAGAACAATCCCGAACAATCCACCGCTGCATAATTGTGTCTTCTTGTAATACAAAGTTATTTCAATTAACATGATCTAATAGTCCGTAAAATGTTAGTAGAGTAGTTTTTTCAAGCCAATAAAGTAAAACAATGAAGTAAGTAAACTTTCTGTTTTATGCTTGGTTTCTTCTGAGAGGAACAACACTCGGTGGTCTTGACCGCTAACTATTTCTCACTTGTAATCTTTAGATTAACAGCTCAGACCTATGCGTTTAATTAATAAATAATTAATTGACGCGAATTACATCGAGTGCAATTTCAATTCCTCGAAGAAGCATCGAACCGCCCAAACAAGACAAATCGGATAAGAGCGGACCGGCAAGCCGAGTGATTAATGGCATTTCTCTTTCTCGAAATCGGAAACCAGTCCAGATCATCCGAATAACAAATATGGCGCGCCGATGCGGCTCGTAATAAGAGTAATTACCTGGCAATTTGTAAAGTTGACGTGAAACGATTTTGACAGATACATTAATATCGCATTCGCTTCTTTTTGTGTTTCTTGTTCCCACCGACGACTCTCGAATTACGTACGTACATACATCTAGGCTTATTTTTACCTTTTGCGGGACCGTAACTGTACTTAATAAGCGTTAATTCAGATTCGATCGGTGTGTGTATTAAGGTCGACCGTTTACAAATTGACTTTACATTAATTATCCTTTGCGCCATCTGATGACGCATATTCTGAAGTTTCACTTCGGACACGTTTCCCAACCACTTTGCATATATCGCTGTGATTTTCAGCTTGTCTTAATATTTTTGGACTTAAGGATTCTAATTTATGGAGTTAGATTAATTGTATCGTTAGTGACTGTATATTTTGTGAGGAGGAAAGGTTGAACGACGACTCGTACGCCTATTTTGAACCATGAATTTGATCGAAGGACCAATGTTGCTTAGGTTAGTCAGAAACTCACGAAGTCTGTCTTAAATTTGATAATATCTAATTATGCTATTTAGGCCATTTATGGTGTTACAAAATCCAAAACATATGAATTAATTACAAACTTTACCCACCAACGCATAGAAACTTACTCAAACAGTATTGCGGTTCAGTTGGTGTAAATTATATATAGTCAAAAGGATAATTTCAGGAAAAAGAACAATACTCCAATAAACAAACAATAATGTATACAATTATCCGATCTGAAACTTATTTCCTATGATATATGTAAATTTCAGATCTCTGGCGTTAGACGGTTTAAGTTAGAAATGGCGGATCTACAATGGTAACTAAAAATGTAAAAAAAAATAATTTGCATATTAGTGATATGATATTTGAAGCCCCTTTAGTGCAAATACGATGGTAGTATTGTGGTTCGAAATTCAAAACGATAGAACTCCTATCCCACGTAGAAATGGTTGGCGAATGTTAAGAAAATAAAAATAGATTAATGTTGATCAATATAAACACCCAACGTTTTTATTCAAAAGATCAAATGCTTAAGTCAAATCAGCATAGTATTAATTTAAAATTGTACAATCTTTAAATAATACAACCAGTCAAAGTAACGGTTTTCTTCAATAAACGATATACAATGTGTCACCCGTATTTACAATAATATTTTGGCAATTCAAATATTTCTTTAAAAAACGAATTTATTGTAGTGTGAAGATTCAAATCATACCATATTTGCAATACCAGAACGTTTCAATCCAAAGTTATGTTGCTTTATGTTTTATGCTTTATGCTTTACATTTCTGATAATATCGGGTAAATTTAATGTGAAATAAAAGGTGTATTAAATTCAATGGGTAATGACTAATGGACATTTGTCTTGTTTTGGTAAAAAATATTTTATCTTTGTCATGGTTAAATAAAGAGCACTTCCAACATCTGCCTGAAGTCAGCCTGAATTTTTACGTGAAAAACAAACACAAAATCCTGACCGTCAGACAAGTGACAGTAAACTCCCCTAATTTTAGTTCAATAAAAACGATATTGATTTTTTATTTCCAAATCACTGCAAAAGCAAAATGTTATGTTTCCGTTGAATTAACAAAAAAAAAATGCAAAAAATCTACAGCCCAATAATGGTAGTAAACAAGTAAGAAATATCCTTCAAAAATTTCAAAATCAAACATGGCGCCCATAAGAAAACTAAACCTTGGCCATAGTTTCTCCACCATCTTTAAAGATAAGTTAAGTTCGCAATTGGACTTTTCGTGCCTATGCAATGAAATCGCTTTTTATCTATGCAAATGCCCAATTCAACTGCTTTTTTGAGTAAAAACGGTAAATAAACGAAGTTTCAAAGTTTAACCCTGTATACTAAAAATATCACCCTGTATACGAAGCTATAAACTCTCTACTGTTCCTTTTGACCAAAAGAAAACAAGTGTCATTAGTAATGACACTCATTATCTACGAGTGTCATTATACCTTTCATTTCACATTAAATTCACCCGATATTATCAGAAATGTTGCATAGCCATACATAAAGAAGTATTATATTGGATTAAAAAGTTCAATTATTGAAAATATAGTATGCTTTCAATCTTCACAATATAAGCAATTAGTTTATCAAAGAAATGCTTGAATTTGCTTAATATCTTTGGAAATATAAGCAATTGAAAATTTGTATCGTTTCTTTTGGCCCACAGTGTATATTCTTGCGTATATATCAAACAATCGTTGTTTTGGATTAGCACAGGTTGGTTTGAATTGAGACAACGGGTTCGTTGTGTGATATCTTGTTTATTTGGTACACCTGCATTTGCGCGAAGAATGGACACCGTGTCTAAATTAAATTTGAATTTGAGTTGAATTTAAAGTTGGTTAATGTTTTCGAATTGTTTAGGCCTCTTTTATATGTTCCAAAAATATGTGTTTTCAATTTTAAAACATTTCTTAAACAATGTACATTATTTTGCCACACAACAAAAATATACTACACTTTAAATAAATTCGAACAAAATCTGAAAAGCTTAGCTTATCTAGTGCTAGCACCGTTCGGCAGTATAGTGCAATATGTAACTTTTTCACCACGTAACGATAAATAAATGCAATAATAACTAAAAATAAGAACCATCTATTCTCCAACTAAGTCATAACTAGGTGTTTTATACGTTACACCATAATTAAATGCCCTTAAATATGTACTTAATCCCAAATAAATCCAGATAAAATCGCTCTTGAAAACAGTGAGGAATTATTGCGGGCAACCGCGGAAATCGAGTTTGAGATTCATTTATATCTTGGTAATGGAAGTGGATTTTTTTATCGTTGTATAGAATTTTTATTACTCTAGGTTTTGGCTAAATTTTCGGGTATATTTGCCATAGTTACCGTTTACGTCTCTGCAGAACTGCAGAAACTGCGCATAATTAGCAAAAATTACAAAATCTAGAACCGTCTATGTTGTATCCAGGTGATGAAACTTAGGAGACAGGAGAACTTAGGAGAATTTGACGAACTGTTAACACAACGTGATTTAGTCGGAGAAAATGTTCCAATGGAGGCGAGAAGAATTACGATAAATGATTAATATACGTTAATTATTTAGCACCTTTTGGCTATCATCTTTTTTCAATTTGTATCAAGAAATCGCTACCAAATTATGTTGCCACGTCAGTCATGTGTTGAGAATATAAAATTAAAACAAACGTCATACTGTAAATCATTATAATATCCTACGCAAAAAAGAAACAAATACAATCAGCTTAATCAATTTCAGCGCTGAAGATTTATTACGTATAAATCTCACTAATTACCTGGCTAACCTGACATAAAAATCGGTATCCATTACACACCGCACTAACAAACAATCAACGATCGCTTGATTTCAATTTCAAATGCGCCGCCTATCGGCCGAACAACGAAACTCGCGCGCGAGAGGCGATCGCGATAATTTATACATATGCATGCGAAAGTAATTTATTGTCGTCGAGTTATAATAACGTTAACGGTACGGCCGGGCACGCGAAACGGCTCATTGACAACTTCATAATTGCCTTCTCAAAATATTAACATCCCACGCGCACGCCTATGGTCTACTGAGGCCGCCTAGATTGATTGAAACGCGGTTGGAATTCGAGAAAGCGCAAATGAGCTTCGGCCGGCCACAAATTATCGAAAAAAGCGCGTTGCCTTTGGTGGTCCATCGGAGCCGCGGTCTCGTTGGCATTTGATCGTCGTTTTGTCGACGTAAATAGCGGAACGGTCGTAAAAATGGCATGGCGATGATAGGACTTCATGAATAATAACGAAGATCAAAGAAAAACATGCGCAATGTTGCGTTTTTGGATGAGCAATACGAAAAAGTGGCCGAGAGAAACTGAAAATTACAAAGCTCTGTCAGTGACAGAGACAAATCAGAAGATCCTGCTGGTCATGGTAAGAGTTTGACATTAGTTTATTAAACCAGTCACAGAAGAAGGCTGACATTACAGTTTGAATTTCTTACTTTGGATAAAACATAATATAAGCGAAATTAATTAATTGAATACATTTTAACCATTTATTTCAATGTTTACAGTCTCAGAATGGCAATTGTAATCTAAATATCGCTGAGCATTTTCCGTGTGGTGGATAGGGAGGGAGAGAAAACCAGACGCAGCAGCCCACCGGTAAAACAAAGGGTAGCGACCCCCGCCATCAGGGAAAGATGCAGCTTTACCATTCCCCCCGATATCGTTAATTATTAACAGCTAACTGCCGCGGAGATTTAAGTTAAATACGCTGCGCTGAGCTTCGGCTTCAGACCGGGAGCGGACGACCATGCAATTGATGCAGTTTTAACTGTGGCGGGATTATTATTGAATAACGATTAGAGATTACCAGTAGAATTACCGAGTTAGGTTTTCTTTTCTTTGCTGTTTTAGTTATTGTCTGTAGTCTGCCAGACAGTACTGGGAAAGTATAAGTTGCGGGTTAAATAAGAAAATACGACGAAACTAATGTTAACTCTTCAAAATGAATGTTCTGGTGCTGCAATCCGATCTTTATTTTTTTTTATTATGCGTTAATTTCGTAATTCCATTCTGTACATTTTTAAATTTGTAAGAAAATGTACCCTACAATAACTGATAATGAATTTTTGGCTGAAATTGGAATAATAATAATAATAATAAATTATACTGGACAACATTTTTCGATGTTTTTTGGTGCCCCAAAACCAATATTGTAAGTTGGCACTGCTTTAAAATTGAACTTAAAACTAAAAACAAAATACGAACATGGAGTAGTGGTGTAAGAGAGGCGTTTTAATATGCTGATGAGCAATTTTAGTCCCGCTTTTGATAGTAATGCAATACCTACCACTTTGCAGAGATTTCAATTTTCTATTTTCATTGGTTTAGAGACGAAGCTTTAAGCTTTTATTTTAGCATACTTAGAGAAATCTTACAGGTAGCGTTATTCCATAAAGCGATTCCATTTTCACCAGCAAAAGGTTATTACTAAAATAAAGTGTGACTAGTGCAAAACAGAAAAGTATTATCCGTTAACTCTAAACTATTACCTCTAATAGAAAATAAAACTAACTGAAGTTTTATTTTTTTATAATATTTTTCTTAATAATTACCTGAAACTAAATAGGTACAAAAATCATACAAAAGGGATTTCTATGAGCAATTCTTTAATTTATTTGTGATGCAAACTTCACCTAAAACTCTTAACAAGCAAATCTCTGTTTTGGTTAAAAAATAATTCAATGTTTCGTGTTTTGCTGTTTATTAGTTCTTTTTGAATTTTCTCAATGTTGAAACTCATCGTGCCCATTACGGTCAGTACATCCTGAAAACCATGCTATTATAACCCAAAGGAAGCTTGTATTTTATAAAGACCAAAACGAAAAACCCTATGTCGCGACACTATAAAGTAATATTATATATTTTCCTATTGTCAAGCTCAGATAAAAACTGACACTACAGATGACAAAAAAAGTTGTGAAGCACCGTTTCACGGACAAGAAAGGTTCACAATTCAAAACAGTTAAATCATGTTAAATCAACATTAAATCATGGATGTTTTAGGTTGATATTTGGGAGTTGGAAGATGGAAGTACCTGGTTGGTGCTCATTTTTGTCCACAAAAGGTTCTAGCGATTTCCAAGATAACAAGTTTACTATCTCTAAAAAATCTAAAATCTCTAAAAAACTGTGCATGAAGTGTTCCTACACAACAAGTGTTATATTTCATAATATCAAAATAAACCACGAAAGGTCCTGTTATAAAACTATTCATCTCCTAGTAATTTTTAGAGATGGGTATCGAAGTAAGAACCATCGATGTTTGATGTCAATGGTAATATTTGTTGAAAACATCAATATCTCTATAAAATCGCACTAAAAGTAGGTAGATACAGCCTTCTGTTGTAGGATGACAAAAGAATAATAAATAAATAAATAAATAATAAACTTTTCAATTTTAGTAAAAACAATTATACTATAGATTTTACATTAAACCCACATGAAAATGAACTCAAATACCCAACGTAAAAAAAGTCCCAATATTGGTTCAAATCTTTCAAGAAAATAATGTTGGCAGCTATTTCTCCTATTACGCGATTTCTCTGTTGATTTAGAACTTTTCCAACAATGGAGCAAATTCGCTCCTAAGGAACTGATGTTCATATAGCGGAAATATTTAAATACTATCTTAGAAACGATGAGATGTCTGGAAAATATTTCTTTCCATAACAACTTAGTTTTCCTACCAATCATCACTAAATTGGCATTTAAACAAAAAGCTAGATATTCTAAAATTGCAGGCTTATTTCTAACGAAATTTTTTTTTTGTGGGAGTTATCTATCAATCTGTCATGCTCTTTAAACTAGATTGGAGACAAGTTATCTGTAAATAAAAAATTCTGCTCAAGTTCAATTATGTAGGTATAGGGCAAACACTGCTATTTCGCCATGAAGATTTGCGAAAACATCGGTGAAAAAACATCGATATGTTAAAACATTAACAAATAAATTATCGACAAAAAACATCGATGATTGAGAAAAAACATCAAGTGTTTTAGAAACATCGATACATCGATACCCATCCCTAGTAATTTTATCAGATAAACGATTATATCACGTGCAAAATCAACATGGCACACAAACCAGCATTAAACAAGCGCATTTATGCGCAATATCCAGTACATGTAGAGTGTAGGAAGTGATCGTACAGCGAAATGGCAGTGAATTTTCTAGTGCCCCGGCGATATTTACAAACATAGCGCAGAGTTTAACGACGTGTATTGTTATCGGTCAAGATTGTTACGGCGCGTTCCGCCCGATGTTGTTTGTGTGTATGTTTTGTTTTTCTCCTCTGCTCTGCGAATGCCGTTTCCACATCGATGGCCGCGCGTCGTCCAAACGGCCATCTCAATGCAAACGACGCTCTAAATGCGATCGAGAAATTAATACCACGCCGATTCCTAAGTGCTTTCGAGCATTACGCTGCTTGTTCCGCCACTCCAAGGTCAATAAGAGCAATATGAAGATAGCCATTAATGAAAGAGATGATGGTTGACGTCGTGCACTTGTTTTCGCTGAATGGTTTATAGATCTGCAATTATCTCTCGAGGAATTAGTTTTAAGAAAATAGTTTTTACATGATGTTTGTGTACAAAAAACGTAAGAAACTCAAAGAAAGTTTATTCTGATCAGAATTTACGTGGACACCGCAAGCAAGCTTAAAAATAATAGTGGTGAATAGTGATTCCAAATCAAAATTATTCTAATTGACTAAAGGCGTGTCAAAAAAGCCGAAGAAATTAAATACCTATAATTGATGATAGATTGGTAGTACAAAAAAATTAAACATCAAAGCACCAAAGCAGCAACCAACCTTCATTATGGTTATATAAATATTTCTATCAATATGAA
This sequence comes from Melinopterus prodromus, assembly GCA_964023965.1. NCBI lineage: Eukaryota > Metazoa > Arthropoda > Insecta > Coleoptera > Scarabaeidae > Melinopterus > Melinopterus prodromus. The sequence continues at coordinate 82,639,828 of OZ030390.1, forward strand.
GCCGTGAATCCGTTAAGAAGGTGATTGCAAGCATTAGAAATGGACACCTTAGACTCATGTCACAATATTGAGACTGGAAAGGAGATCGAATGAGGTAGTCAGCCAGAAGGAGCAATATATTTGCAAAATGCCCAGTCTCTGCTGATTTGGTCATTTGATGATGATGCTACAAGGTTTATGGTCTAAAAGAATCTACCTCTGGAAACCTCTACGGAAGAAGAAATGTGGACGATGGGTTGGAATCAGGGTTGTTAGATTTCGGTAATTATTTTTTTATTGTTGAAATTAAAACTAGCAATCTGACTAATAACGTCAAATTTTCGAAATGAATTTTTTTTTCAGTAAATTACCGCAGAATATACCTATTACTTTCAAATTACCATGTAATTAAAAATTGCAATTGGTAAATTATATTTTCTTAAATTACTGGGTAATACAAAATTATAATTTACGAATGACAGGACGTTATGTAAAAAAAAGAATGGGTACAGGGATTTATAGTATTAATAGTAGGATTTAATAGTAGTAATTCATTATTAAAATGAAAGCAGGGACTACAATAAAAATACTTGTTATACTAGCAATTTATAAAATGTACAGTCTAACTGCATGATTATAGTATAAAATACTGCAATCTATCTATCTACCGACTCAAAAAACGACAACGGCCGGTTACGCAAACAATGATCACATTTTAACCGGATCATCAGAACACTTCTTTAAATCATGAATTTGATAGTAGGTGGATGGCTTCTGATTTAAAATGTGCATTATTGGCTCCGCTGAATTAAGTAATTCAAAATCCAGAAATTGCCATTAATTACGGTAATTTATTTAGTAAATTACCTGATAAATTACGCTCTTACATCTCCAAGTACCTCCCAGGCAAAGCACAACAACACTGTACTCGACTGCTTACGAGTGGTGGGGTACATTCACGCAAGTACTGATGGAAGGTTTTTGAAATTAATTTATGTATACCGGTAAATTAATAAATGTCATTAAAATTTTCGGTAAATTACTGGTAAATTACCAACGGTAATTTAAATTGCCGTTGAATTACCATCGGTAATTTAAGCCGTAATTAATAAATCGGTAAATTACCATTAATTACGGTAATTAATTTGGTAATTTACTGGGTAAATTACGATTTTACATCGTTTGAAGATTGGTACAGAACATGGACGCTGTTACAAAATGTTCCAGGAGGGGGAAATGGAATATTTTTTTTTAGTGTTAAGGAACTACCAAAGTCTAAAATATAGTACAATCATAGTATGTGGTTATTGTTATCAATATTATAACAACATACCTTCAAGGAAAATGGGTTTTACGTATAAACTCGTCAGTAATATAGAAACCAGTTAGAAAAAAAATGATAATTAATCCAGGATGAGGATAAAAATAACATAATACACAGACAACCCAGAAAGACCAGGCTAATTTTCCTGTTGACCTAAAACTATGTAAAAACCTCAAGGGAGTGCTAAAACATTTTAACTGAAGTTTATTTAGTATGTTGCTTAAAATATTTTAACATTTTAAATATTATTTTGTTGCTAAATATACCAGTACTGACAGGTTTTATTCTATTGATAAAGTTTATTTTAATCATTGGAAATATATTTTATTTGTATTATTAGTTTTATTTGTTATGTCAAAAAGGCAGCTCAGATGGTTTGTTAAACTCAAATTGCAGTCGCCCGGGAAAAATCGACATCGTTGTTATGGGCATGAAACTAAAAATAAAATATTGTTTTACCGTATTTTTGGATTTTTGGATCTCTTGGCAATTGAGTGACTGTAAACTAATTTTGTGGCGTTTTTATACTTTAATAATGTGCTATTATTAATTATTGTTATTATCTGTTTTACTAACTAATATTGTTTAATTATGAATGTGTATTGATATGCTAGCAGTATTATTGTCAATTTGTTATAAGAACTGCTGGCTTGTGTCCATACTCAGTAGTGACTCCTCTCCTGTCTATATATGATGGTGGACATGGTACAGAATAAGCATTATAATGTTTCAGTACTTTCTGCACCCCAACTATGGACAAGAATAGATCCTCAAACAAAAGATTCGTTTTGCAAATTTCTGCATAAGCAATGGTTTGGTTGAATATATTGCAGACAACAATCATCTTCCATATTACACGGAATCTACATTACGAATCAGCCATAAGCCTTACCCACGAATTTCCTATTAAAGCAGATTTCTTAATAAGCCTCAACCATTCTCGACGTAATAGACATCGAAATGACTTTTCAACCATAAATGTACCTCTAATGATAATTGAGTCATCCGAAAAGACGTTTCGTCCATACAAAACAAGCGAATGACAAATTGGTAACAATCCTGAACGGGAGACCGTTACAAATGAAGTGCAATAAATCGGGCGACAGTCGGAATAAATTCCGTCAAATTTACATTATACCCATATTTAACGAAGTCAAACCGCGACGATTCGTTAGAAAGTATATTAATTAGCCGAGGCAATAAAGTTTATATTTAGTGGGCAGCACGAGTTGCCCGGCTAGCATCGTAAATCATAATTAAAACGTTAGGCACGCATCTGAATCGTTTAATGGCCTCCTCAGACAGATTCAGGAACTCGTAAGAAGTTCAACTTTATCAATCTGGAACTTTTTCGTCCAAAGTTGAGTTCATTCACAGTTCGTGTAAAGAAAGCACAATTGTTCGATCGAAATTGTATATAAGAACTAAAATCTCTGGTTACATTAAAAATCCCTTAAACTCAAACTTTATAGACGCCCACTTTAAAAATTTTAAAATCAATTTTGTGCAAATAGTCTATCTCGGTCGCTATTCGCTCATTTCAACTTTTATTACTTTTTTCTCCGGGTTGTATTTTAGTAATTACAGATCAAGTTTCGTGTTCTATGGGGGACGTCGATTTTGAAACAGGGAAAACTTTTCCGTAGACAGACTGGGAAATGGCGAACATAATGCAGTGGAAACTTCTAAGCGCGCGGGTCTACCCTCCAAACTTATAATTGAATGAATGTTTACCCCATTATTCGCAAAAAAATCAGCCGCCGCCGCCGCCGCCGTGTCGTCCGGAATGGAGATCGAATGGCCTGTTCGAATTTTCTTAATTTTAAATCTTATTGGTATTGATTTTGGTCGTGCGCTGTAGAAGGGAGAAGAGATCGGATATTAATTTAAATGATAATTTTTCGAGATAGGGCGCAGAAATTATTCTTTTCACGATTTGGAACAGAATCATTGATTCTTTGCTACACAGTACAAAAGTCTATATTGTTTGACATTTCCAGCGAGGGAGCAATAGGTAAATAAATATCGAACAAATGCGAGGATCTTGCCCATACATGGTTCCGTTTATCAAATTGGTTCAATGTATCCAGTATACTTATATTTTACGATTTGTACAGATTACAGCATTGCAATAATTCGCTCCATGGGAACTTTGGCTTAAATAAAATACAATGCAGGGTTGCTATATTTCTAAAGTTTATTAGTTGATTGATTTTCTGGCAACTGGTTTCGAGTAATACTCGTCTTCAGGCACCAACGTCAAAACTGTATGGTGGCGTAAAAATTATAGGTTAAATCAGTTTTCATATTCATCATCCGATTTTTGGCACTTAACATTCTGGCAATGAGACCTCAAGCACAAAGATCGACCTGAAGACGAGTATTTCTAGATACCGGTTGCCAGAAAATCAATCAACTAATAAACTTTGGAAATATAGCAACCCTGCATTTTATTTTATAAGTGCGCAGTTATTCCTTATTAATTTTGTCAGCTATCAAATATTATAAACAATTTATCAAAAAGTATAGCAATTGGAAATATCGTAATAGTTTTGCTGGAAAGTTTACATATCTTTTAATACAAGCATTCTTTTCAAAGATCTTACTATAGTAGTTTATTCTTAAACTACTAGCGGTCGGAATGGCATTTTTTGATGCATTGAAAACCATATTTTTTGGATGAATTCAAACGATCGTATGATCGTATGCCAATATTTTTTGAGCAGTCAAATTTTGATCCCTTTAATTTATTGGCAATATTTTTGTAGGTTATGAATATTCTGATAGTCATAACTGCGCAGAGAAATGTGACTGTGATTGTGACAGACAGACTGACAGACGGAGAAACGAGTGATTGCAGAAGGGTACCGTCTTCTTCTTTTGAAGAACTGAAAAAGGTTCCATGGATTTTCGAAGAGTTTTCCACGAACTATATAATAATACTTAAGTATTTTGTTTTGAAAATCGGATTTATTAATCATTGTTAATGCGGCTGTTTAATTTCTAGCTTGTTACTATTGGATTTTTAAATTCAAGTTTGGTTTGGAATCAAATTTTTGTTGAAATATCTGTATCTGGCTGTGATTTATATAGTTTTTCCATAAATAGTCGTTACCGATGACTAATCTACTTGTTGTTTGGATTAATCATAATCAAAATGTTTCCCAACTGATGATCTGACAATACTGTTAACAGAATCAACATTTTGACATTACATATAGATTACTGTAGATTACAGGGTTTCACATTACCTACTGTCATAAGACATAAGAGATAAACATCTGTCAAATGCTGGCCAACTAGTTTTAAATTAATGCAGACACGACCGATCTCGATCAAATAGAATGTGCTCATGCAGCTAACCTATTAATTTTGCCTACATATGTCAGACATAAATTATACAAAATTTCGTCTACTTTAATTTATTATTTAACTATTTTGACGAAATTACAGAAATGGCGGCTCATTTGCAAAATCATTGAAAAATGCTGAGAGTAAACATTCAGTTCGTTTGGACCCTTTTGAACAAAAACCTTTTTAGGTCTAAGTTTGGTCATGAAACTTACTAAATGTGAAGTTTCGTCCCGATACCTTTAGTAGTATCTCCGGAATCGACGCCACAAAAAAAAATAAACGTATATATCCACTCTTAGCATTTTTCAATGATCTTGCAAATGAGCCACAATTTCTGTAATTTCCTAAAAATAGCTAAATACTAAATTAAAATAGTGGATATTTTGTATAATTTATGTCCATGACATTTATGGGTAAAAGTAATAGTTTAGCTGCATGAGCAAATTCTATTTGATCGTGATCGGCCGTGTGTGCATTAATATATAACTAGTTAGCCAGGATATGACAGATATTTTCATTCTAATAAGTAGCGTCAAACGCTGATGTTTTGACAATACCTACAGCCAATAGGATCAAAACTTCTGTTCAATCTGATACAATGATACAAATTTACATAACTTTAATTTTCTGTAAAAGACTATCAAATGAGAAACTAAGTATTGTGTTACTTCTATTAGAACACTCGATTTACATTTTGATTTGGTGATTCGCAAAATTTCCGAGCGTTAAATTGAGGCGCAGAACACGATAATTGTGTTATCAACAACCAACAAGTAACGATAATTTATTTATTTCAGAATTTCAAACAGCTCATTTTTGCGCAGCATTATTTCCAACGCGTTGTAGCTTTGGTCTCACGTAATATATTCGCGCACACCCCCACGAGCAGTTAAAAAGCGATTATTTCATATCTTTACGGACAGATAATGATCTCCCGGGGCTAAAATTGCTGACTTTACAGTCGACTTTACACAGCGCGAAGTGTACATGTAGCATGGGAATTACCATATTTTCCTCATGATATACGGAACGTACGTACGGCGAATTTCTATTAAGGGCGCGATCTCGAAATTTTTATGAATATTAATACATTTAGGAGGAAAAAAGTGAGCACCGACCGGCGGGAATTCCGCCGTCGCAGCAGGTTTCCGCAAGTTACGTAGCGCCCCAGGGGCTCAGCCGACAGGGGAGGGGGTTAATCGATTTTTTATAACTTACTTCAAATTGAATTTCGACGGGAGACGGTAAAGTTGAAAAAAATAGAGCCCCAAATTACCGGCGCCCGATCTGCTTTATGTACTGGCGGCGAATTGCCCCGATGGATCTGTTTGATCTACACCGACCGTCTTACTACGCGAAATCCCAGACTTAGATCGGGAATTGTAGGGGATTTCGACGGGATTTGGTTAGTTCGAGTTTGTACACTGGATAGGGAAAACGGTACTCTATACAGTCTATACTATAGTCTAGTATGGCTCTACACAATTGAAAGATTATGCTGGATGATCGTGTTGTGTCTCTTGCCATAAACAAATGATTACTTTTCCTCTTCGTATCATCATATATAAAATGTCGCATGATTTATGAAATACATTTGTTTTGTGTATTTACAGTAAAATGGCATTTCATACAAGATCCTTCATTACGTAAGATGACTTAATTGAAGGTTAAGCAAGCATTTGTATGTTATAAATAGATGGATATAAATGGTAATTGGGAGCATGTGATTTGCCTATGCTTCTAACATCGGATGTGGGATATATCCGTTATTATTAATTTGCATGTGTATCAAACATATATTTGAACAGCGTAATTTTAAATCCTGTATCATGAAGGCATTGATGACAATAATCATCTAATAAGTCCTCATATTGTTAAAAAAGTGTTAAGTTGTGTTAGTAGAGACGCAGATGAAGCAGAAGCAGCTACAAGAGTCTATGTCTTGTATTAAAGCAAAATGCACTTACTTACCTTCCGCTGGTCCTGAACCCGGGTCCCCGTAAGGATGGTCGCGAATGGGGACGACTATAGGATCCTCAGGAATTGGAATACCTGAAAGAAAATTAATCCATTATACATAGCTATAGAGTAAATATATTTTTCAATATAACATACTATATCTGCAACACAACTCTTTTTACTTCCTCTCCCAAAACTTTTTACGTATAATGCTTTCATTTCCCATTATTTAAAATTTCAACCACACCACTATTACATATTTACTAAGTGATAAAGATATAACTTCCTGATTTTTTTAGCAATAAAATGAATTTTTGAAAATTAATAGGTTATATCTCTCGTTGTTGTGATTTATAGTACCTAATATATAGGTACTATCAAATCCACAAAGTAACAAAATGCAAATAAAGTAATGTTTCATTATATTTCCAGATAATTTCCTGCAAAAGACTTAATGCATAGTTATACAATATTTATTTTGTTCGGTTGAATTTTGTGGTTTGACGCAAGTTCAGACCTTATACAAGGCGTGATCAGAAATATTGTTTATTGCGCTGGTAGAAATATTATTAAATTTCCGCGAGACCTAAGACCACATAATAAAAAGGCGATTGCTAAATTAATACCTTATTTTGAAGGCGAACAAGACCACGGCGGATATTTTCAGCCGCTGAACTCGAATAGATATGGCCTGTCAACAACAAAGTTTTATTCTTTAATTGTATTTATTTTTAGAGAGTAGCTAATGCCGTTGGAATCAATCTAGCAACGGCTAGAAGAACATTTGCTGTTCGAAAGGCCCAACAACCAATATCAAGCCCAAAAAGAAAACGCAGACCACACGTTACCGAATGTATGCTGAAAAGTAACATATCAAACGGAAATGCATTCTTAGGGGATTGCAAAATTAAGCCATGTTCCAGAGTGGACTTCCCCAACCCTTGGGAAAGTATTGTATAAAAAAGGTGACCCACATACAGGAACAGTTTTACTATACAGTGTGTCTCACGGGACGTTGGATTGTATGGGTACTTTTGTTATTATTGCAGATAGAAAGTCGGTTAAATGGACAAAGTAGTGCATATTTATGTACTCTTTTATAATCTGTTCAGAAAACAGTTGAATTCCAAATGGTTTCCAAGCTATTTTGAAAAACCAAAACATGTCATTTTTTAATTATGATCATGAACTTCTTTATTTGTGATCCCATCAAAAAAGCGTTTTGACATTATAAAGGCAATTTTTTGCCTACAATGCGATTACGTCAGTTTAAAAAAAGTTTCTCCAATAATTCGTCAGAAACAAACGAAACTTTTGCTTTCCTTATGGACGCCATATTGGTTTCATACGTTTGGATTCATAATTTCTTTCTGAGTAATTGGGTATGCCACATGTCATACTTTGATTACAATAAGATAATAGCAACTAAAAATAGAAGACTGAAAATTGTACACTTCGAGAATTGCTGAAAATAGCATGGTGCCATGGAAGACGTTAAAAAAAATTGGTAAAAAGCTAAAATTTAGCTAGAAAAGAAGAATGAGACACAAAATCCCTCTTCCCTCTGATATATAATAGAAGGTGTACAAGTGATAAATTTCCAATAGGTTATTAATTTAACTATAAACACTGGTGTTAAATTAAATATGTGTGTTCAACAGATTTTCTTTTTGTTTATTTATTCTGCAGGAATGTATTTAAAATCTGGTATTATCTATTTTTTCTGTACATACCTAATTTAACACAATTAACTGAGTGGACCTTGTAAATAACTAAACTTATTACTATCCTTTTTTTGGCAAAGACAAATACAGATATGCATTTGACAGATATGAAGTAGGTAAAATAAGAGATCTACTTACTTTTCATTTTGAACGAACGTAAAATTTCTCATGTTCTACGGCAAAGTTTTTGTTGTTGCTTTACAATACCATAGGGGTAAACACTCAAAATTTTCGAAATTTAAAATTACGTTTCCAACATGGCAACCGAAAATGTAAAAAGACTGTCAACTTTGGCTAAATCGTATTTTTGTTAAAATTCAATCATTTTCATTGCAAAATTGTATGTTAGATACTATATTTCGGCACATTCAGGCGCCTTAATCAGAATGGGAAATACATAGAATGTTTCTTACTGAGCTATAATTGTGATCATAAGCCCTTTTAGGATAAAACATCTGGTAGATTCCGAGATAATCGCGAAAGAACTGTTTTTTTTCTTCAACTCGACAGTACGCGGTTTACTAAATAAACAGTAATTCTCTAATAGCTCTTAACAAGCCGGCATATTTTCTTGTAGATGCTCCGTAAAAATTCAAATCATGAAAAAGTTGTTTAGGTTATGCTCTAAAATTCAAATGGTTGAGCTTTGGATCTTGATGCTATAAAAACCAGCAAGAATCTATGCTGTTGATATATGATTTATTAAAACTTTGTCACACTCCATGTTAGAGTGCCATGTGACTTTGTAGAGAGGTGTAGGACTGATTTTTGTTATTAGGGTGTATACCAATTGCAAAAAAATAAATATAAAACACGCCATTCCTTGACATACAGAAAATAAGAAAGAGACCTCACCGAATTTCCTATGTAGGCAAAAACAAAGGCTTTTTAACCATCATTGCTGTTAAACCCGTTCTGCCCTGATGGTCCTACACTATCTCACAGAGGTATATCACATGGGTGTTCCTAGCTTTAATGTGTAAACCGCCAAGCACGTCACATTATTCATTATTGGTACCCATATAGTTTTGAAGATATCAAGAAAATGGCGTCATACTCAAAATATATTTATTTTAATTTCAATAAAATTATTATTTTGGCATATTTTTCAAATCTATCATAACAGAACCAACAGTTCTGGCCAATATATAAATAAGAAAGGTTACTCCATTCACCCTGTTTACAGCAAACATCAACAATGTACGTCGAAGTTAGACCCTGCGGCAAATATAACAGAGTTTGAATTATAGACTTTTATTATACAATAACGCCAACAATGCATTCACAACGAATTTAGAACCTTTCTCATCCGAACGGCATAATACACGATATATCTCTACCGGCCTCGCCCAAAAACCATAAATCTCGGCAATCGTAAAGCATGGATACACAAATCATTTGGCGACTATAAAACGCCTGGAAATAGGTTATTCCGTGTCAATTTCATTGCTTATTTCCATTATTGCCTCTCGAGTCCAAGGAACGTCCAATTGGGTGGCCGATATAAAAACAGCAAACGTGAGCGATGTAGAATCAGAATCAGCGATGCCGCTGCTTCGACGATGTAGAATCATTGCGCAATATGCTTCAAATCTGGCTCCGGAGAATGAATAAGTGGGTGCGGAACAGGCGATACTATTAAATAGCAATTTGTTATGCATGCTCGAGTCTTGTGGGTAACTATGTAACAATCGCAATGTCTCCTGACGGGCACCAAACGCGAGTGATATACGTTATAAGTTAGTTTCGCGGTGTTACCATAAATTCGATGATTATATTAGAGACTGAGATGGTGGTCGTAAATAATGGCATCGTATATTAGCGTAGAACAATGTTGCTAAAGTATTCTGAAAATTTGAATTTTGTTATTGTTATTACACATGTAGTGAACAGGGAAATTGCCATAATTTGTGTACAGTACCAGCGTGATGACAAAATACTGTTGAACACAAATTTATGGTCAACGGTAAACACAAGCCACCTTCGCATAAGTCTTATGTTGAGTGCTATTTGGAAATCGATGATTACAAAATTGCACTGTAATTGTCAAAATTTAAAATGGTGGAACCCCCGCAAGAAATATCGTAGCATAAATGTAAAAAGATTCAGATTCGCGTGAAGCTTATTTTATGGGATATTTTAAGCTCCCTGAGATATACTAATATGGCACCAAAAATTTAAAAACTCTCAAATGCATTAACCCTATTTCCTGTGTTATTTGAAACTCTCTGGTTTCAAATCTGATGCCACATTATCAAAATTTATAATGGTGGATATACCATGGCGGTCAAAATTGTTAAAATGTTGCCGCGTTCAGAAAAATCTTATTTCTTATCACATTCGAAGCTAAATTCAAATCAGCAGTCAAATTTAAAAATGGCCGATCCAAAAATGTCCAAAAATATGCATAAATCATATTTCCTCGGATATTTCAAGCTCCCTGGTATCAAACCTGATCTGATGTCAGATTGATAATATTGAAACTCTGGCACGGTCCAATATGGCGACCAAAAAATGTTACTAACATTACCATATGCTTGACCCATTTTTATGTAAGATTTTAAAATAGAAAACTTAAAGTACATTTACTTAATGGTAAAAATGTTAAACAAAGCCAAGCAGTTAAATTTATGTAACTCCATACGTTTTGTAAACGAAAATGTAAACCTTGATGTGAAATATTCAAAATAGCAATGTTTAGTTTAGTTTATATGACATGAAATCGGTGCAATTGGGCCGGTACCATCTGGGGAACTAAATTGCAAGAATTTCATCGTCAACGTTGATGATGCGGAAAAAGATAAATATAATAAATAAATAGGTAATTAATAAATTTATAACAAGAATTATGAAAAACAAAAACGACTGCTTGCGATCGAAATAATAAAATAATACTTGTTTACTAACATTTATTTTTCTACGTTTATTTATTATATTTAATGAAGTTAACCCCACTAATCTGTGCAACATAGCATCTGATTTTTACTTATCGTACGCAGTATGATAAAATATTGTAACCGTGCCGAAAAAAAAATCTGTTGTGGCCAGGCACATTACTTTATCATACAATATATAATATAATTAATAGTTTAGCTGCATGAGATTCTATTTCATCGAGATTGATCGTGTCTGCCTTAAAATAACACAGTAGGTATTGTCAAAAAATCGGCATTTGACAAATCGTGGCTACTATGCAGTTTTAATGCAGCCGCGATCTCGATCAAATAGAATTTGCTCATACAGCTAAACTATGAATTTTACCAAAAAACTTTATAGACTTAAATTACACAAAATTTCCTCTACTTTAATTTTATTATTCAACTATTTTAACGAAATTACAGAAATGGCAGCTCATTTGAAAAATCTTTGAAAATGCTTAGAGGAAACAAGGGGAAACTTAGAGGAAACCTGAGCAAATTCCTTTTGATCGAGATCGTGTCTGCATTAAAATTTACTTAGCGAGGGTTTAACAATTATTTTCATTCTGACAGTAGGTAGTGTCAAAGGCTGTTTTTTTAACAATACCTACTATCAATATTATCCATATACGTATTTGGGATTCTACGGAGCTTGTCCTATAGCGCCAATGTGTAGTCTCGGTTCCAACAATGTGAGGCGGAGATATATACTTTGTCTATCGATGTGGTGCCCGGTATCCAACTGCGCATGCGTGGCCAGTAGTTATGAGGACCGTCGACAGATGGCGCTATTGTAACTTAAAGTGCGCGGTCGGTATTACCGAGCCGTTAGCCGATAATATTCGGCATCACTAACGCCAAACCATTTGCAGCCCGTGAACATAATGAACTTTCTTGATTAGTTTTTGAACAAAAACATATGTAGGCAATAGTTATTTCTCTATTGCACCATTAATATAAATCTAACAAAAAAATCTTGCGATAACGATACAAAATTATGGCTTACACCTGTTCGGGTGATCGTATTCTGCGGTATTCTCGATGACAGCTGCCCCTCCTCAAAAATCGGAATAGCTAAAGCGAAGTGAAAATGCAAATTCCCTGTCTATTTCCGTATCAAAAATGTAAACGGTGTAAACGATCCCGGGACCCTGAGACTTCGGTGTCGATATCAACTGCATGGCTACATACTGTATGCCTTTTCGATGTTCTCCAAAGTCGTAAAATTAATTCTAGTCAGCGCGGTTTGAGTATCTTCGCGTATGAATTGAGATCGCATGCGCTCAGATCGTTTCTATAAATCTATCGGACGAATGATAATAAACCTACTTTATGGACACATTAAAACGCCCGGTTTACTTTTATTTTCAGGCCTCATATTTATCTAGGCGGTGTAAATTATCCCAGTCGCCATTGAAATTATGACGTGAATGTCGCGCATAAATTGATAGGGCTGTTTTAGTCACGTTTTGTTTTGGTCAGTGTACTGCAGTCAGCTGACGGAGTTACGACATTTCTATAATATTTGGATTATGGATTATACAATAAACAGAAATAGTTATAATTATATACAGCATGGTGGATTGTTTTTATACCCATAAAATTAATGTTTTTATTTTGCTAATCGCTATAGGCAGAAAGTGATCAACGAATTTCTAGTAGTTGACATATTTTTGATTCCTAAAATGCTATTTTTAGACAAACTAAGCAATAACTATAGCAGGGGATTACGGTAAGACTCTAGATTGGTACTTTATGCACTAACATTTTGTAAATATTTCAAAAATGAACGGATACTTTCCATAAAAATATTAAGTTGACCAACTGTTAACGACACTAGCACCATCTAGAATAAAATCTTCATGATGTCACAAGGATGGGCACTTCATACAAGTTTTATTATACTAATCTAATGTTAAGATTAAAATGGTGTTATCCTGTATATGGGCGAGTTAAAAACTGTTTATGTAAAGGAGAGGTACAAACAAATGTAGAATGGAAGAAAAAATATAAATATTTAAAGTTGAGAAAAAATACATACTAAGGAAATAAATAAATTAAAACTAGTAGGAAAACTATCGTCAGCCGGGCCTAAGTTAAAATACCTCCACCGTAAAGTATTTTTGATGTGGCATGTGAAAAGTTGGGTTAACCGATTTTGCCCACGCATGAATTTGTCCTTAGTTTTTAAGAGATAAGCGTGTATACCAAATTTCATATCAATTACAACAATTATCGTGTACACAGACAGACAGACAGGCAGCACCGGCAGAGAGACAGACAGGCGGATAGGCGGACAGACAGTCGGAAATCGCTAAACCGATTCAGTTTTCAATGTTGTTCAAATATACACTGTGGCGCATAAAAAGCGGTACAAATTTTCAATTGCTCATATTTCCAAAGATATTAATTAAATTCGAGCATTTCTTTGATAGACTAATTTCTTATATCGTGAAGATTGAAAACATACTATATTTGCAATAACTGTTTTTTACCAAAACAGGACAAATGTCATTATTATTATACCCCTAGATTTTAATCCACCTTTCATTTCACATTAAATTGTTTGTTTGTTATTGCGAATATAGTATGGTTTCAATCTTCTCACTACAAGCAATTCGTTTTTATTAGTACCGTTTTTTTTGCCCACAGTGTATATAGACAAGTCCTACAACGCCTCCTAAAGGGTGTTACAAATGTTCGAATAGTTGTCCATTTTCAAAGGTGGTAGTTTCAAGGGCCATTGAAAAAAAAAAACGTAGGTTTATTAGGTATCTCTTAATATAAATAAACTCATCAACGGATTAAGAGTTCTTTTTTTTTCAATATTCCTTGTTACAAATATTGTGGCAAAGACAATATACCCTACCACAGTAAATGTGTGTGGTAGTGAACAAAACGACCTGAAGTACAAAGCCATAAAACAAACACGACACGACTAAAGAAAACTCCAAGAAATGATATAACGCAAAAATGGAAAATATTCATAAACAGATAAAATTGCAAATAACAAAAAAAGATACGTTATTTATATTCGGAGGACAAAAACTCGAATATCTATATATAAAGTAGTAAAGAAGACGGAGGAGATTGTTGATAACTCTTTGTAAATATGTGTTAGAACATATTAAGGTACTGTAATATAAAAAAAAAAAAAAACTTACGGATGCATGGTGCGATGGAGGATCTGCTCTGTTGGTAGCCGCTGTCGCATCTATTACAAGTGGTACCAACTACGCCGTCTTTGCAGGGACACTGCCCGGTTATCTGATTGCAAGTCTTCCCTGATGATCCTATCGGATGGCAGTTACAAGCTGAAACGAAAAACAAATCATGTATAAATTTACCGCATTATTGGTGTGTTGTTCTTTTATTAATGTTAGAGGAACACACGACACGATATTTTTACTTCGCCGATCTGATGGGTTTATCTCTGAATAATATTAACCGAAAAGAGTTTATCACTGATGTTAGATGCATAAATTTGTTGTGAATACAACAAAAATGTGAGAACGTGGATGGATATTTCTGTAAACGGCTGCTTTGAGTCTTATCTTGCTATAACATGCGATAAAATGTTACCGTTATACATCAAGTTAAATGCAAAGTCAGCGAGGTATGTAGGTAATTGGAATTCTTTGGTAAAGGAATTTTAATTCAACCCACTCAGCAATAAAACATTATTATGTGAAAGGTAAAATTTTGAAATAACCTTTTTTCTAACATGATATATAGATATAAAATATTTATAAATTAAAGAAATAATGGAAGCTGCGGTGTGGATGTCAAAAACGATCAATTATTATGATTTTTACTTTATCATACGCAGTATTATAAAGTATTGTAATCGTGCCGAAAAAAAATTGAGATTTTAGCGGAAATAGGTCTTTTTGGGTCCCCTGAACATTTTTGACCAAGGTACAAAAAAATGTCTGTGTGTGTGTGTGTGTGTGTATGTGTGTGTGTACCCGTTTTTTGTGGAGACGATTCCGGAGAAACTACTAAAGGCATCGGGCCGAAAGTTCATATTTAGAAGTTTCATGACTAAACTTAGAGCTGAAAAGCTTTTGGTTAAAAAGGGTCCCAAGGAACTGGTAGTTTATTCTAAGCCTTTTTCAAGGATTTTGCAAATGAGCCGCTATTTCTTTAATTTCGTCAAAATAGTTAAATAATAAATTAAAGTAGAGGAAATTCCGAATAATTTATGTCTATGAAATTTTTTGGTAAAATTAATAGTTTAGCTTTTTAGGTTATTCTAAGCCTTTTTGAAGGATTTTGGAAAAGAGCCGCCATTTCTGTATTTTCGACAAAATAGTTCATTAATAAATTAAAGTAGAGGAAATTTTGAATAATTTATGCCTATGAAATTTTTTGGTAAAATTAATAGTTTAGCTTCAAGTGCAAATTCTATTTGATCGAGATCGGTCGCATCTGCATTGATATGAAATTACATAGTAGCCAGGATTTTGACAAATATTTTTTTGTGTTGTCACATTCGAAAACAGCTGATCTCATCAGAGGTTGGAGAACCACTATGGAACGTTGCCGCTGTAGTGCGGCAAATTTTAAAATACAAATTTCAAATAAAGTAAGATCACCAATTTGATTGTTTGTTGATAAGAAATATCAACCCGTCTTTATATCTAGTTCTAAAAACGATACATTGAGAAAATTATAAATAAAGTATAGCGATGAGTGTAGTTTTATTTTAGTATGTTGGTAGGGATGTGTCATGAACAAATATAAATCTGTCAGAATTTGAATTACCATTTTTAAGGTGCGTTTTCATTAGTGATAATGGCAGTGGTAGCAAACGCCGTTATAGTATTTCCAATAGAAAATTGCTTGTGACTCATGTTTATGTACATGCAAACTAATATGTGTCATTATCACGATATGTAAGAAATACTATAATTTCGTAATTCTACCACCGCCATTAGCTACCATTACCTACCAATCGGAACGCACCTTTAAACTTGACGTTTCGTCAAAGTGGTACCAACCTAGCATTTACTATACAGAAATCATTTATTTATTTTTTTTAAATACGTATTTCTTAAAAAGCAACACAATAAACGTTGATGTCGCTCCTGCCAAAAACTAGATAGCGCGACTCGCTCACATGCGACGGCGACACTCCGCTTTCGGTGACGCGCCGCATCACCGCTCGTCGCGCTATTCCGTACTTTCGGGATTTGTGACATAAATAACTATTATTCTAATGACATAGTGTAGGTAGTATCAAATGCTGATGCTTTGACAATACCTACGATTTATCTCAATAGAATAGATTCTCGAGCAGCTAAACTATTAATTTGTATTAATATTGTATGATAAAGTCATGTGCCTGGCCACATCAGATTTTTTATCTGAGTAATGGCGCAATAGGCAATCTCTCTATTCAATATTTGTAATATGCGTGTGTAAGTTTTTGGTATGATTTAGTTTCTTTTAGGTTGTATTTCTATGAAAAGAGTTTTTGGAGCATAAATTACTGTAAAGATTCCTAAAGTACTGGACCCGCAGGGGTCAGTGCTGGGTTCCATGTTATTCGTGATCTAGGTAGATAATGTGGAGTGCATGTATTCACGCACATTATTATATATCCCATTATATCATTACGATCTATTGTGATTTATTTTATCTATATAATAAAACAGATTTCTGTTGTATAGATTTCTAGTGATTGGGTAATACGATGCAAATTGTAAAAACTGTAAAACTATAATATATGAAGTAGGATTTTGTTAGTATTCTATTATATTGCCAACGCCTCTGTGGCATGTCTTATATTTTAATGGAAAGTAAATAATCTACGCAAAACACTTTGATCGAACCACCATCAAAGAAAAAATAAGGCAAATAACATGAAATATAGGTGAATGTATAAAATTGATTCCAAGAAGATAATACAAAAGCCAACGTTGCCAAACAACGTGATCATCTCTGACGTCTTCGCTAGGTACAATTTTTAGAATAAAATTTAGTTCGCCAAAAAGTGTATATTTGAAGAACTATAAAGTCAATATACAAAAAACTACACCAGTATATTAAAGGAAACAACTGAACGAATTTGATTCTTTCTATTTAATTTAAAATGATAATAAACAGTAATTTTCTGAATTGAGGTGCAAACACGAAGTAAGAAACTAGTTAGTATAAAGGTAATAATTAATTTCGGTTTTATGTAAACATTGGAAGTATTAAATAAATAACCAATTTATTGAAGAGACAGATGCATTGAATAAGTCAGTAACTATCATAACAAAAAGTAATTCATTAAATTCAAAATGAAGAGTAGGTATCTGCAAAAATGTTAAAACGCTATCCAAAGATAAGATATACATAAATGCTGTTTGACAACCAATTATTACATCTGGAATTATTAACTAACTTAGAACAGAAAAATTAAATGGTTTCGGGACTTGAACATGTCCGATGCATTTTATAAATAAATAATAAAGACATTAGGAAGTTTTAATTTCCTGTTATCCAAGACAAGTCTGAAGAAATGATTTATTTATACTTTAATATTACAGTACAGTTTATGTAACAAACTATAACAAAATGTTATAAAACTATAAGCATCATTCATTTAATTCAAATATTATTATTGATATTTTACTTTTATTGTTACAGCCACATTAACTCTGTCCCTGATAACTCGAAACGTATAGATAGATGTCTTTTTAGATTTGATCTTGTTGCAGTTTTACGCTTCAATCCGAAAAATTGTATTATAGATTTTCTTTTACCTACAAATTTGAGACTTTGAGTAAGGAAACCCCGTTCTAAACATATTCTTAAGACATCAAACCCGTTCTAAGGATATTATCTGATCAAGTTGTAAGAAGTAATATCTTTTTGCTCTCTACCTACATACAGAGAGTCCAGGAAAGTCCGCATCATATGGAAACAAATTTCATTATCGATTTGCTTATTCTTTATAAAAGTTGACGGCTTGTATGAAACCAATACATCAACAGTCAAATATGTAAATTTCGGTACCATATACAAAGCGCTGAAGAATATATGAATTTGTGATAAGAGTAAAGTACCTTTATTTTCATTATTGTCGATAAACATTATTTGGAAATTGGAAAACACCCACCTATCTCGAAAATTTTATTTTATTTTGTTCTTACTTTTGTGAGTTGTTAGTCAATGCCTGTGATACTAAAAGTTTCGTTTTAATCTATTTTTTATAAATTTGAATAACTTTTTTACAGTTTTATTATTTTTGTATATTTGCTAATGTTTATTTGGAAGTAGTGCAAAATTACTCGTTTTCTTGATGCAAAGTTGATATTTCACTCTGTAGATAATAATAGTTCATACAATAATTAATACACGAGCGTTTATTGCGTTTAATTCAATCAATATTAATGACTTTGGATATGCTTATAATAGTAGTTGTCCATCTACAGCAACCGATTAGTCGATGTTGCTGATATTTTCAATGAAAGATACCCCGATACCCAAATTACTCATTCAACCATTTCTAGGATAATCAGAAAGTTCAAGCAGACCGGCTCTGTTCAAAATCTCTCTAAGAAACACCACTAAAAATATGTTGCCGAAAATAACGAAACAAGTTTACCAGTGTTGCAAGCAGTAATCGAGTATAGAACAACTTCGGCTTGACAAATTGCTTCTCACACCCAATGCAGGAAATCAACATAACGTAACATATAAAAACTGAACAAATATCACCTTTATAAACCAAAATAACTACTAAACTAAAGGCAAGAGACTATGGTGTCTGGTATGACTTCATTATTATCGATAAACTTTACTCGAAGATGTTCTTTAGAAGTAAAATTTAATAATTTCTAACCTAATTTCTAGTTTAAAGACTTATTGACGGTGTTTAAAATAGGTGTTTAAATAAGTGCTATTTGACGTAAATGTCGTCTCGTCTATCCATTGAATATTAACAAAAAACAATCAGTCCTCTTCCATTTTCCTCTCAAACCAGATGGCGAAGTCATACCTATGCATCAGGTCTGATGTCATAGGTATAGTACTGATGCCATAGTGTCTTTCCTTTAGTGTACTTGTAAATTTCGTATGTCTTTTAAAGGTGATATTTGTTAACTTTTACCAAGTTATGTGCTGCTGATTACTGGATTGGGTGTGAGAAGCTATTTGTCGAACCGAAGTCGTTCTATGCACGACTACCGCTTGCAACATTGGTAAATTTGCTTTCTTATTTTCGGCAATATATTTTTTGTCTCTTTAAATCTCTTTAAGAATAAAGAGATTTTCAACAGACCCAGTCTGCTTGAATTTTCTGATTATCCTAGATTTGGTTGAATGGGCAATTTGGTTGTCCAGGTGTTTTCATTGCAAATATCAGCAACATCGAGATAATCGCTTTTCTGTAGATGGATAACAACTATTATAAATATATCCAAAGTCCATCCAAAGCTAAGAATTAAAAAACAACAAAAAAAGAAAAATTTCAATATAGGTGGCTGTGCCTTCATATTTGAATATAATTTTTACTTCTAAACAACATCTCCGAATATAGTTTATCGATAATAATGAAAATAAAGGTACTTTAATCTTATCACAAATTCATATATTCTGAATCGCTTGGTATATGGTAGCAAAATTTACATATTTGACTATTGCTGCGTTTCCTGGACACACTGTATATTCTAAAAGATTTATAATTTAGGAAATAATTGCCAATTTCTTTCAAAAAGGAAGTTTATTATTCTTTCGACAAATCCTTCTCGGACACGACTTAAACTGCAATCGCAGTATATTTTGTTAAAGAATTAAATTCCCGAATTAGTATGATTAAATTTCCGATCTGGGTTACATCGGGCTTTTAAAGAAAGGCGGTCGTCCGCCGCACTCGCTCTCCAAACTGCAGGAAGAATGTTGAAATTTCCTCGAGGTAAGAAAGAAAATTTTTATCTAAATCAGAGAGATAATATCGGCTGCATTCCGACCGTACCGACGCCCGAGAGAGCTTCGTTATTTGCTTTTCTTTTTTGCTTCGTCCTCTGCGGTCTGTTCTCCACGCGCTATACATGCATGCATATATACCGAGCGCTCCGTGCTTCTTCTCTTTTTTTCATTCGTTCACTTTCCTCCCGGACCCCGGAGTGCGTATAATGCCGGGCCGGTCGCGCACTTACGTACCGGTATAATAAAAGACCCAGCCCGGCCCGACTAGATCAACACGTCAGATATATGTATAAATGTGATCACGTGCAAATAAAAAGCTGTAAAGTAATTATGTAATGCTTTCTTTTGTATAACGCCCTGACAATGGATAGATATTTTTTATTTTTTTACGTTACTTTTTACTTTTCGAGCCAATTTATTTGAAATATTCTTGTTACGGTTAGTCCTTATTCATGTTTCATAAACATGAAGAGCTGGAAACGTATAGTGAGATCTACCTTCAACATTCTAAAAGTAATGCAAAGAAAAATGCACTTATTATTTTCTAATTACCGCGGTTTAGTGTATTTACCCTCAAGTAGTTTAAATGCAGTAGCACCCGCTGTGATGAGTAGAATATGATATAAAAGTTGTAGTTTAAAAGGTTCTATTTTGTTAACTCTACCAATTAGACTTGACATATTTGCGTTGTTTGCAGTTGGACAGTTGACATTATAACATTATTACAATGTACAATATACAGGTGGTTTCTTAATAACATGCTAATATTTAAGGAGGTTATTCTTGCGTCAATTTTGAGGAATAATTATGAACATATGTCCTAAAGGTCTCTTGAAGTATAGGGTGCTTAGGTAAAAAAATGTGAAAACTTTGTTTTGTTTAGAAAACGTGACGAATAGAGACAACTGCTATGCATGACTTTTAAAGTTTTAAAGTAGTGCCTTTCAAAGTAGCTCATGCAGCTAAACTATTAATTTGACCAAAAAATGTTATAAAAACAAAGATTATACAAAATTTCGTCTACTTTAATTTATTGTTTAATAATTTAACTATTTTAACAAAATTACAGAAATGGTGGCTCATTTGCAAAATCGTTGAAAAATGCTAAGAGTAAACATCCAGTTCCAGGGGGCCCTTTTGAACAAAACTTCTTTCAGCTTAGTCAAGTTAGTCAGCTTCAACAGTTTAGTCAAGAAACTTTAACTAAAATAAACCAAAATATGAGTTATTCCGAGAAATTTTTAGTAGTTTCTAGGTTCGTCGCCACAAAACACGGGTACACAGTACACACACATTATTTTTTTTACATGTTTACAATACTTTGTCATACTACGTATAATAAATTGAATTAACAAATGAAGAAATAAATTAATACTAAAATACTAATACTAAAATTAACACTGCTAAAACTATTTAATGATTTTTTTTCTGGAAAGTAAATGTCATTGTGAGTAAATAGTTTAAGCAGGACGTATTGGTTTTTCTTCTCCTTAAAAAGTTAGAGCCATTTATAACATGGTTTGGTAATATCAAACGGCTGTAACTTTTTAAGGAGCCCAAAATACATCTAACTCCATAGGATTTTTCACCCAGTATGTACCCACTACATTTACTTAAACATATATAAAATTAATAGTTAAGCTGCATGAGATTCTATTTGATAGAGATCGATCGTGTTTGCACTAAAATAACACAATTTAGTAAGGATTTGAAAGATATTTTGACAATATTGACAGTAGGTATTGTCAAAACATCAGCGTTTGACAAATCCTGGCTAACTATGTGGTTTTACCAAAAAATGTCAGACATAAATTACACAAAATATCCTCTACTGTAATCTATTATTGAACTATTTTGACGAAATTACAGAAATGGCAGCTCATTTGCAAAATCTTTGAAAAATACATCCAGTTCCTTTGGACCCTTTTGAACGAAAAGCTATTCAGCTCAAAGTTTGGTCACAAAACTTCTAAATATAAACTTTCATCCCGATACCTCTAGTAGTTTCTCCGGAATCGTTCCCACAAAAATTGGGTACACACACACACAGACATTTTTTGTCCCTTGGTCAAAAATGATCAGGGGACCCAAAAAGACCTATTTCCGCTAAGATCTATTTTTTTACGATTACAATACTTTATCATATTGCGTATGATAAAGTAAAAATCCGGAGACCAGATTGGGTAAGAAAGGAATTTAGAAATCGTCAGTCCTTTCTTTACTTTCTTTACTTTAAGAAAAAGCAGTGGCGTATCATTTTTCTCTTTGAAATGATTCAGTACAAACCCCGCACGAACGCCCCTGGTAAGGTTAAACAAATATGATTTAAAGCAAAAATGGCTTTTGACTCTTAGAAGAATTTTATCCACAAAATGGACCAAGAATAACCTCTTAAATATTAGCATGTTATTAATAAGCACCTTGTATACAATACTAATACAAAAATTTATACAGGAGCCTTTCAATTTGTTTCTTTATATCCATACCTAATTCCTGCAAAATTGAATAAGAATAAATCTCATGTAATAAGATTTAAAAAAACGTTTGTTTCTGTTTTACTACATTAATAAAAAAATGATCAATTAGCTTATGAGTCTACATATCAGCATTTCACAAATTTCCATGTACTTAATTTGTAGTTTAATAAGTACTATATTGTGAATTGAAAGTTCATTTCATTAATATGTCTAATAATCAGTATAATGTTCATCATATTTGTAAGAAAATACATAACACAAATCTCAATATACAATCACGGATAGTAGAAGGTGTAAATAAGTTTGCACGGCTTATTTATAAATATTTATAAAGTATGCCAATATTTTTTACCAGATTATTAGCCGAAACGATCGTTAAGATATCTGCGAAGGTATAAACGAAACAGTGATAGAAAAACGGTGCCAAACATTTTACTTCGCGGTTTATTCACATCTTAAAAACATCAAAGATACCTCGGCAAATAGTGTTTAACAACATACTTTTGTATATTGGTATATTTTACTCAGTAGGTACTATATTACCTGTTTAATCAGCACATCAATTTACGTCCAACTACCAAACATCCGGTATTTGGGATTGTTGGAATGTTTAACCACTATGGTGACTTTCAAACAGTTCAAAATTCAGTGTCAGGATACGGCAGAATTAAATACTAAATTAGTTAGATGGATATACACGAAACATGGCTGTATTATATCATGAGTGTTCCGATAAACTCAAGTCTATCTTATTTAAAAAATCTGATATGGCCATGTACATGACTTTATCATACAATATATAAAATTAATAGTTTAGCTGCATGAGATTCTGTTTGATCGAGATCGATCGTGTCTGCATTAAAATAAAATGAGTTACCCAGGATTTGACAGATAATTTGATTATAATGACGTAGGTATTGTCAAAAAATCAGCGTTTGACACTACCTACTGACATAAGAATGAAAACGTATGTCAAATCCTGGCTAACTAGTTTTCATGCAGACACGACCTCGATCAAATAGAGTTTGCGATTAATTTCACCAAAAAATCATACTTCGTATGATAAAGTAAAAATATAGTAACGACTATTTCTGTGGTTATGTTTCGTGATATCTGAAAATAATATATGCATAGATATGTGTATGATTACGATTTGATAGGTTGCGTGAAGAAACGATTAGGCAGTTTCCATAAATCGTCAATAACTGAAATAAAGGATGTATTCAATTATCTACACTTCCATAAAGATTATATGAAATATATGACTGGGTGTCGGCTTTCTGAATAACGGCGCAGATATTATGTTTCATAATTAATTTATACATTTTTGTGTGATGTCTCGATGTTCTTCATTAGAATAACCATTTTTACGTGAAAACAAAAGAGAGAAAAATACAAATAGATCTGATTCATTGTGCAATAAATATTTTGTACAGAGACCTGCCAATCTTAAAACACCATATTAAGTCGGACATATGGGTGTCGTTCTTATATCATGTTTACATATTATTATAGATACTTTTCACTTTAAGTTTAACATATTCCGTGTCCATGTACCTATTTCCATAATACGTAATATACCCAAGCTTATTAACGTCGAAACAATAGCAGATTATGTACTGTCTATTAATAATGTATGTGAACTGCAGCGTTTAGTAACATGGGGCTTACAGAATCAACAATATTTGATTAATTAAATTGCAATATGTATAATGTTTTATGGAGTACTGAAAACATCAACTATTCGTAGTACATAAAAATGCAATTAAACTAACAAAAAGCCGCCAAACCTACCATTTACAACGAACATTACAAACCGAGCGTGAGGTTCAGCTTTCAGTGTGAATCACGCGGCTGTAAATGCAGCTAATAGTAAACGGCTCTCGCACACTATAATACATTCGTGTCCCGTAGTGAGCAGCAAATATTCGATTTAGTACCTATGTACCATGTATTGCTCAGATAACAGTGTAAAATTACGAGATACGGTGCTGGAGTTTATTGCCTCACGCCTCAAGCAACCGGTAGCACTAATAATGCGATACGCACTAAAATAAGTTTATTATAATGAACGGTATCGTATTACAAAATAAAGAATTTTAGATGTTTAAACCTCGTTTTTGAGCATGACGATTTTCTAATTATTTTGTTCTTTTATAAATATTTCTTAAGTCGAAGTTAATGTTGAAATTTCTGTATTTAATTTCATTTGCTAAGAATCAGAGACAATGAGATTCGAGAGAACGATTATGTAAAAAACATCACACGTTACAAGAGAATCAAAATACCAATAGTGAATACATACACAAATTATTACTAATGTGTATATAATAAGTACTTCAACAATATCCAAGGGCAATTTTATGTCTTGCTAACCTGTAACTTAATAAAAGATTGAGTGACGCAAGTGTTAATAATCCAATAAAAAAACTTGATGAATTAACGTTACATTCACATGCCTCAACAACAATAAGGCCTCTGATTAATTAGCCACACGTACGTCATAATAATAGTAATCATCGAACTTTATTAACGCTGCTTTCGTACACAACGGATCCAATTTATACCCGCTGAAAACTGCCGAAAGACATCTTGGGTAACTGAGGAGAGCCGGCTCTCGAAAAGAAACAAAACGCCTCTTAATGTGGATATAATTACCGGTAAGGTATCTGCTGTGGTTGCCGCGGGCTAAATTATTTCTAAAGGCCACAGCTTCCATTGAACAGTTGGTCGATTCCTTGTCGCACTATCCAACTGTTTGATTCTGTTCTTCTTTAGAAGAATAAGCCAGAATACACGAACACAATGAAGTTATATGAATATGTCTGTATTTGCAACAAATCGTACTAAATTCCGCAGTATTTTGTTAATAGTTTAAGCATTTATTTTGAATAATAAATCATAACTTAAATAGTAACTAACTCCGAACAAAGGAGTCTTACGGCTAAATTATTGAGTTTGGGGTTTTTGCATTTCAGAATTCTAGACTTTTATTGTTTAACATGTAATTTATCCGAGATCAATCGGACAAAATCTTGTAAAGTTATATACATGTCCGGAAAGTAATGGGACCGATTAAACCAAAAATCCCATAGTAAAAAGTGCTTCCTTAAGAAGTTATAAGCTGTGTTAGATAGAAGATAGAAGATAGAAAAATAGAAGATAGAAGATAGAAAATATTTTTCTTGTTTTGGATATACTTCAGAAATGAAACTGTCGATCAAGCTGAAAAGTGGTACCCTTAGGCTTTTGGAGACGTCAAACATAATACAGGACATTTGCATACTTAAAGTATGCAATATCAATAAAAAAATAAAAAATAATAAAACATTTCTAAACATTTGAAATAAGCGTTTTAAGTTAGCGAAACGCAAAAACCTTTGTTTCGTAGGTAAAAAATTTCTTCGACAACTAATTTTATCAAAATATGTGACGTCGAATAACGTTGTGTATGCTGTACAGAAGAATACATTCTTCTACCACCAAAAAATTGTTTTCAATCACTACGCCGTACTGCCAACGAGATATCGTGGTACAATTTACTGGAACAAGCAATAATAATTTATGTTTATATTCCTAAATGTGCAGTAAGTAATATAATCAAGTGGTAAAAAAATATTAAAATGCAGCAAATCTCAAATCACTACGCCGTACTGCCAACGAGATATCGTGGTACAATTTACTGGAACAAGCAATAATAATTTATGTTTATATTACTAAATGTGCACTAAGTAATATAATCTTGTGGTAAAAAAAATATTAAAATGCAGCAAATCTTTTTAAAATGCTTTAAATGCTTGTTTATTGATGTTTCTAGATTCTCCAGTAGCTCAAAAAAGATACAAACTCTCTATGGAATGTTTATATTTGAAATGGCAAAAACTAAAATAAAAAAATTGGGACATTTATAAACATTTAAGAAATTGCCTGCCATTTTCGGGTTTCTTTACTTTTCACTGATTAATACCATCGATACTGGATATATTATGAAATTGCACTAAGGAAACATAGAAATATGAATGGCGAAATCACCACACTGCGGCTACTTTTCTAAAAACATTCTTTTTCGTAAAAAGTGGTCTGCTCTGAGGTTTATACTTGAACGCGAGATTAGTGAAAAATTGTACCTGATTTTTACAATAATTGTTTATTACGATTATGAAATAAAAACATATGAAAACAATAAATGCCAATCAATAGTCAAGATTCTTAATTTTACTCGATCAATATCTCCCAAAAAAATTGGGACATTTATAAACATTTAAGAAATTGCCTGCCATTTTCGGGTTTCTTTACTTTTCACTGTTTAATACCATCGATATTGGATATAATATGAAATTGCACTAAGGAAACATAGAAATATGAATGGCGAAATCACCACACTGCGGCTACTTTTCTAAAAACATTTTTTTTTCGTAAAAAGCGGTCTGCTCTTAGGTTTATACTTGAACGCGAGATTAGTGTAAAATTGTACCTGATTTTTACAATAATTGTTTATTACGATTATGAAATAAAAACATAGGAAAACAATAAATGCCAATCAATAGTCAAGATTCTCAATTTTACTCGATGAATATCTCACAGCTTTGCAGTAACGTCTTACTGCAATAAGAAAAAAAAATCGTCATGATGGTGGTCGTCCAACAACAATCACACTATTGCTCAATATCTAAATGTACTTTCTTACAAGGGCCGCACTGTCAAGATATTAAGTTTGTTGGCAGTTTTAAAAATGACTATTTAGGACCGATGATTGTTTTTACAAAACCAAAACATGGCTCCTAAATAAATAAAATTTAAAAAATGCAAAATATGCAAAGATAAGAGGCCTTTAACAGCAAAATTTAATACAACTTTCCAATATGGGTTAAGCACAAAACTTAAAATTGTTGAACTGATGAATCCATTTATAACTTTTTTTAACACCGTGTAACGAAAACTGGCATTTAGGTCAACTTACCAAGTATTTTTTTAGCATACTTCTGATGGGGATCTGTCCTTCATTAAAACACTAATATTATGAACAGCATAAGTGGGTTAGAATGTAGTTAGAAATAGCACGATTAACAGCAGAGTTTGAAATCCTTGGCCATGGCGATTTTGTCGGTGTCATTATAGCACTCACAAAAATGGGAATTTAAGCCATTTAAATTAAAATTTAGCCCCTCTATCCCATACTTCTGAAAGTGATTTCGTTTTCGAGTACCGCTTTTTATAAACATCCCTATTCTTTGGCAGTGTTTTGAATTATTATACTAATGAATAATCTGAACAGATTTCTAGTTGAAAAGTAGCTCTACTGTATTTAGGAGTAGAACACAAAAAACAAAGTCTGTAAACCTACTTTTTTTTCATTTTTGTAGTAAACATTTTCAGAGTGTCAATTAGCGTAATAATCAACAACGTGTCCCTGTTTTACTAGCACAATAGCAAAAAGAAAATTGATCGGCTTTATTGATGATTGAAGTAGGCACCACAAACAGGCTGGATTATCTGAAAACGGCGCCCGCATTATAATTAACTTCCTGTGGTGACCGAAACGATCGGTCGGAGCCCGTCACGACAAATTTCCTTGATGAAATTTCGGCACCGGAGGCTAAACGAATCACTTTATTGAATAATTACGCGATTTATCACGGTCCGGCCGACGCTAAAATCCATCTTAATTCGCCGCGACGCGCTTCGCGCCGGTGGTAAATTGTAATTACCACGGTACATCGCGAGGAAAACCGGGCGGTATGTTGACAGTCCGCCTCTCTACTTACTCCGCCGGTAAAATTATCCCGTCTGGATGGATTAGATTGATCAATCAAGGCCGGTACACTCAGCACTAAGTACCATCCGTGCCAATTAAAACGCCATTTAGACCATAGTTTACGCTTAATAACTTTAAAACCATAAAGGATATGGCAACACCAAATTTTAAAACGGAAATATGAGTTTCCTTAATCCGTACTAACAGTAATACTTATACAAAACCATAACATTATCGGTTTCGAATACTTAACTTTTCTTAAATCCACTTATATTGGGTGTTTCAGATAGTGAAATTTTCGCATTCGGTGTCTTCAAGCTACCAGTTGCCCAAAGTAATCGAAATAACAAATAAATTTGTCCATTACTTTTGGTTTTCCCATGAGCATTTATATAATTATCGCGTTTTATCGTATCGGTGGTTGGCTATAATAAATTAACAATATAACAAATTTTACAGGAGAGTAACATTTGCTTGAATCTAATGTAAGTGTAACTATTGTGCTGTTCAATAAAGCAATTTGTCAACAGAGAGAAAAGTAAGATTAAAATATTTCGAAAATCTGCAAAATAATGTCACAATAAGAAGGGGGTACCCCCACCACTATCCCTGCTCTAGCATACATTGGCTGGGAGCCACGTAGCCCCTCTTCTTAGTTTGAAATATCATTAAGTCACCCAAAGTAAGCCGTTGCATGAGGACTAAGTAATCCACCGACACTTTTATAATAGTATTCAGAACGCTTCATTGATGGTAAACTTATTGTCAAGATTTATCGTTACTGGGCATTAAGTAAAATCAAAGAGGAGGCATATTTACTGAAGATTTATTTTTTTGATATACGTTATTATATCTCTGTTGCTGATGGGGATACTACAATAACCATTTAGCTAATCAAAAAGCTATTAAAATATTTTCCTAGCTTTGAAGAACAGGTGTTTCCTACACTTCAAACAGAAGTAAAAGGATTCTCTGGCAGCCTAATGAGAGTTATTCATAGTCCAACGTTCATAAAATTCCCCAGAAAATAGTGAAGGCTCTGTAATAGTTTGGGAAGAGCCTTAGCTCCTCCCAAAACTATTTCCAAACCTTCATGAACTAGAACGACTTCTGTTAGAGAACCCTATTGCACCTGTTGGAGCTGTATAGACAAACAAGAGATCTTCACAGTTGTGTACCTTCTTTAGAAGAGTGCGCTTCCCGTTATTACGTATCTGCTTTAGTAGCAGAGACATGATGTACATCTATAGTCAACTCTAAAACTTGGATTATGCGAGACACTGGTCTTTAGGCAAGATTTTGAATGAATATGAGTTCAACATAAAGATTACAAAGTGATTTGACTGATATGAATAATGCTCTCGACATTTTTAAATAACTATTTTCTACTTTGCATTCACAATACACACATTGTAACACTGATTTCGGTGTTACAATTAACAAATTTTAACATAATTTTTAGTAATTTTTTTTCTAAAATTGTTACACAACTACACAGTACACATTGATTGTTGATATCAAATGCCATATGTTAAACGTACAACACATACCCACACACTCCCTCTTTTTAATCCCTTTTAATCGCATAAACTGCGAAATATGAATATTTTATACATATTAAAAAATTCGTGTAGCCTGCTATAAGATGGCCAAAGGATTGGGGCTTTCTTAGTATTGTTGTGTTCATCAAAATACGCCAGCATGACATTTCGGTGATGTTTTGCGACTCGGGTAAGTGATCGTCATCATTCTTTTCAACTAAACATCAAATCTCCTTTTCACATATAATTCAAGGACCGCATTTACTTTAATAAGGTATTATACGAAGATCAAACCTACATCGTAGATATGTAGGATTTTTATTTCTGCTGCGAGATTGTATGCCCAATAAATGTTTTATTGAATATCAGCATACACGTAGGAAGCTATAGTACATTTAAAGTGTTGACGATTTCTTAGGTTTTGTAACGTATAAGTTTTCGGTGACATTTCGCTTTGACTTCGTCTTAGTTCTGGTTGTGTGCAACTTATTTGTATTACCTCCATCACATAAAATTTTACTAAGTATAATTTATTCTAATAAATTGTTACACCGAAATTATAATTTGGTTTCAATTATAAGCCAGTGGCACTAGGTAGAAACAGCTATTAATTGTTAACCGTTATAACAATTGTTTAGTAAGTGCTTATTCTTTGAAGTAACTAATCAGTTATCGCCAAACACGTCTATCCAGAATATTATACTTATGAAACCACTCTTTTGTTACTTTTTAGGTAATGTTTCATGTAGTTATCACAGTAGGGTTAAGTGTTGCCCCAACTGATAATAGTTGCGACCTCGCTGATTATTTATTAAAACTTGTAGGCTAAAGTAGAGTAAAATTATTCACAATTAGATTTTGTCATGATTTTATTCCATTCTTAGGAAGTGACAGTTACTACACTACTGCCACGTGGTACCCGCAAAATACCCTAGATTCTAATATTGCTCAATACAGTAACCACAATTTCTAAATTTATATAAAATTAATAACGCAAAGTAGAAAAAATAGTATAACACACGTATTGGCGCACTCGTTCCATTTCGGGTCTCCTCGCTACGCTCGTTGTGCCAAAAACAACTCGTGCGCCAATTTGACGTCTTATAAAACTTGTATAATCATATACTATTTAAGTTTTAGTATATTCAAAAAGTTAGATAAAGTTGTTGCGTTCTTAGGTATACGCTATTCGAAAGTTTCTTCTATTTAGTTTATAATTCTAATACAATGCACCGTGACCAATTTCCACTCACGGAAACATAACTCATTCGGAAACAAGTCGCGGGCGCGAAAGATTTTGTAACATCCTCAACACTAAACGGACTAAAAAGCTCATAAACAATAAAAACAAATATAGTCACGCAGCTTGACGTCGTCGACTAGCGACTAGGAAACTTTTAGTACCATTGTGTAAGTGCAGAGGTCACCACTCACCGCGCGGCGACATAAAACACCCGTGACATTTTTACAGCGGCTTGGGACATTGGTTTACCGAACGACGGAAAAACTTTGTAAAAATCGCTTTCCTGATATTTTTTTTTAAATCACGCCGCCACCTCATTGTGAATTTACACGATGTGAAATTGAGTTTCGAAAGTGGCGAGACCGTGTCCGTGATTTAAGAGGATGATACGACGGCCGTTAGGCCCGTGTTCCGTAAAACTTAAACCAATTTCGTATTATGAATTATGCATGCCGGGCGGGAACAATGTTGTCCGGCTATGGGAATACGGCACCGCCTGATTGATCGGGAGTAGTGCCCGCTCGGTGCTGCCTGACTCGACTCAATCTTGCATAATTTAGATCCAATTAGCCTAATTTACATTTAATTTTTTTAATCCGGATTCTTTCTTCCAATTTTTATTCGGCGTGGGGAATCCAATCCCGTTATTGGATCAATATTGTCGATTATGTCTGTACATTTAGTGCTTATGCTAATTTGTTAACTTTAGTGTAACGTTTTTGCGATATTCCTTTGGATAATCCAGACAAAAATGTTTATGCTATAACAATGCTATAACGGACCAAACATGTAATTAACTGTTGGATTCGGAAGAAAACAGAAAGATCTGATGTTAGATGTTTACAAGTCAAAATGGCACCGAATGCAATCTGGCAACCATAATAAATTAATGTGAATTTGCAACTTTTCTTTTCCTATTTCCTGTAATATAATTACTCAGCTCTCTGCTTTCAACACTTATGTCAGTCAAAAATCCAAATTTGCAAATTCAATCGGACGACATATAAAATACAAATAAATCAGATCGTATCAAATTATTTTAAACGTTTGATTAATAGAAATAAACATAACTAGGCACACAAAACATGGAAATACAATTATAATAAATGTATATAAAAGGTACATTTTTTAAAAACACCTTCACCGGAAATCTGTCCACATACATAATTTTAACTCGATTTGACAAATTTTCTAAATCTACATTTTTTGCCAAATTTGGGAAAATTTAATTTTTGATTCAATGCAAAAATTTTCCAAACTTTGAAGTTTTTTTAAAATTTTGAAATGTTTCTAAATGTTTTTAATGCTTCATGTATTGTCACCGGAAATCTGACCACATGCAAAATTTCAACTCGATTGGACATTTGGGAAGATAAATATCGATTACAAGATTTGAACCTAACAAACAAACTGACAAATATACAACAAGTTAATTTAAGCGGAGTCATTGCCCCGGAATACTATATAACTTTGTAATTATCTTTTGTAGAAAAAAGTTTATAAACTGCTATCATACGGACATTTGTTTGTGCCACTGTATGCGGCAACGCCGTAATGCGCTAGAGCGTAGCGTGATATCGACAACTGATCCCTTTTTCATTCGCTATAAAAACGTATTTTTTCATGCGTTTCCAACCGCAGACGGGTTTCAGACGAACACATCTAATAAAAACACAATAAAGAGACTAATTAGCGAATAAAACAAAAATGTGTATTTTGAAACTTTATTTGCGATTATCTGCGTAACTAACGGACAACTGGCCCCCTTTCACATCCACGCACACATATACACAAAAATATATATCGTTCATTAAAGAAAACCGTTGTTTGACCTGCGGTCTTATTTTACGCTTGTACAAATTTAAATTTAAATTTTAAATATTAACATGTTATTATTATGAAAGCAATAACATTTTACATTGAATGCAATTAACGCATCCAAAGAAGAATATTGTTAAATTCCAACTAGAGAACTCGCGAGTCTAGAGTCTATTTTCTTTAATACAAGAGCAGTTGAACAATATCTACGTCATATTTATTCACGGTATAATAATCACTGATGCTGCATAGACATTATTAAACATGTATGTGGTTAATACCCTCTAGGACATCCCTCCTACGATGACATTACTAAAGCTCCATCTATTGGCATCCTTCACATTATTTCCAAAGCAACTACTTTATATATGTGTTGTCTTAAAAGAAACGAATTATATTAAGGGTTAAGAATGTCATTTTCTTAACATTAGTTAACTATTTCTCTTTAATTGATATTTATTCCATGAATGTCGAATAACACAATCACCAGTTATTGGGCACTTTAATCTTCTAAGCGTTATATGTCGGACACGGTACATTTTTAACTTAGACTTTGACTTGAAAATGTATGGATCACACTGTTTGTTGATAATATGGAAACTGCAACGCCACATGAGAAGTTTGCAATACAAATAATTACAATCTGCTATAAAGTAAATTATCAATAAAAATCAAACAGCGCCCATGCATAGCATGGATTGCAACTCCTTGGCATGATTATCAAACTTTTAACTTTCCTTTATCCAATTTTGTTTGGCATGTTTTTGTGTCTTCTACAGTTTGCGAGAAATAACAATCGAAAGTCTGTATTCGTACATTTCCTACTACTCGAGACCACTCTGGCTCCTCCACCAAACTAAACACACTGCATAACCTCAATTCATAACCTAAAACGCCAACGTTTCTCTAAAACTAAAGACATTCCGCAAAAGTAAAGCTCCTCCCTAGAAGAACCCCAAATCTCCTACATAGTCCCCACGATTCTCACATATCACCACTCACCGACAAACTTTTATCTCAATCGTCTAAATTGTGGACGTGTGCGAGAATCGAGTCTAGTTGAGTGCGGAGGTTCGCAAATCTGCGTCTCGGGGGGACGTCGACCGAAGACAGCGACCTCTGGGACCGCCAGTTAACAGCTCTGTATCAAAGGAGTCCCCGCGGGCGGGTCCCGTCTGCGATTCTCGCACGCACTTCACGCCAGAGGATAAGGAACAACTGCGTCGCCGGCATTGTCTCCGTCGGACTGCGGTCCGCATTGTTGTCGGAATAATTTCGCAATTTGAGGTGGTTTATCGCTACTGTAGCGCTGGGCCAGCGGCACGGGACAATCTTTTGTTTTATCTAGCCTGCCGTCGCGGCAGTATCGTATATCATGGCTCGCGTCGCTTGCGCTGCGCTGGCTGGCCGGCTGGCTGGCTGGCGGCTTGATTTTAGTCGCGCCATGTGCGATGTCGCTGATGAATGCTATCAAGTTAAGTGTTTTCCCGGATTCCTGTAATTGTCTTACGCCGGAGTGGGTTTCCATTCTCCAGAAGCAGATTGCGAATGATAAGATTGTGACTATTCTATGGTAGCGCTGCGCTGGTCGGAAACGCGAGGTTGTTAAGTTTGATACGTGGGGTGTCATGTTGGCTATTGTTTTATCAGTGGATTAGTAGAATAGTGTGAGAGGGGTAATTAAGGAAGAAAAAGTACTAGTGAATTTCCTCCGGACATTGAAAGAGTTGTTATCATGAACGTTGACATTATCTGCAATGATTAAGTTAGTAATCAGGTAATCAAAGAGTATTTTGAATATTGCCGAAATGTTGTATAGACGTAAGAATTATATTAAAATTTAAACCCACCTATTAAATCCACCTTCAATAAAAAACATATTTGTTTGTGTTTTGTCGGTCACGATGATATTCTAAACACCAAAAAATATCGACCAATTTTCAAGTCAATATTTATCACCAAGGTATCCAAAAAAAGGTTTATTAATTTATCTGGATAAAACAACAAAACACAAAAAATACATCAAGAATACAAATATGAAAATACTGACGAAAACTCAGATCACCAGGAAATAGTGGCGATTAATCAGCTGGCCAGAAAGACTACCCACAGCACTACCCAAACCATTATAACTACTGCTTCAAAATTCACGTTTAAAAATTGCTGCCGTATGTGATATAAAATATATGATGATTCCCCGGCCGGGCCAAAATCGACTGTCTTGGTATTTTGTGCAGACATTCGTTCTCTTCCATCGGAGGAGGCGGAAAGCCAGTGGTCCCGTGTGCTGTCATGATGGGACGTGCACGTTAAAGATCTGTTACTGGGGGTTGGAATCCCCTCAGTTCGACAAAATTCCTGGGTGTGTGTAGTCTGTCCTCAGTGTCTGTGATTAGTCAATGTTGTGAAAACGTATCAACGTAAACAAAATCTCGGAAAAACGGAAAAACGGAAAACGTTCTATGTAGTTCCACAAAAAAGTCATTGCTCTTGGTGATAAGAATTGACTACCGAATGCTTTTTTCGGAATGTCATCATAATGAAAATAACTGTATATTACTCTTAACAGAAATTCATATTTTCAGTTCATGGTAGATACATTTAAAAATTTCATGATTACAGAAGGTATTGGTTTGGGAGGATCTATATAGAATATAATTTTCAAATAAATCAATAATAAATTGTTTCCTATTAGTCAAACTTTCTGTGACACGTTATACACATAGTAACGTCTTTTGATATCCCTATAATATTTTTCTAGCATTTGGCTTGTCGTTTACTGCACATAATTGGAAATATATGAATGGAATAAAGTTTAGTTAAGTTAGGGTTAACAAGATCCCAAAAAATATATCAAAAATATACTTACCTACAAAATGCAGCGAGTATTAACATAATTTTGGGATATCTTGTACATACATATTAGATATTATGGATGGATTAATGGGTTAAACAGAATGTACTCTTTTTTAAGAAGTAGCTCAAAATGTGTCGAATTATATGCAATTGCTGGATTTTTCTACTTCAATGTTTGTGTAGAATAAATATTAAGTATAGAATAAATGCATACATTAGGGTCTCGATTTGCGTCGGGGTTAGTTCTGTGAAAGTGCGACGCACATCGAAACAACGCAAATCGAATCACATTTTGCAATAAGACGCCATATACATTTTTGAGATGCGTTCCGCAGACGTCGTGTTTTCTTTTTGATATGAAATACTGTCTTATTTATAAAGTATGTTAACAAACTATCCAACAACAAAGATAATTTTGCGAGTGGGTTTGTATGTAAGGAAAAAACTGAAACATTACATTAAACTTAAATAAAAAAAATAAAAAAGTTAAAATCGTGTATTTTGCTGTCGCAACAACATACTGAACATTCTGCGTCGACTTTCATCGTTATCATGGTCAATGCAAAGTGAAATTTTTTATTGGGATTTGCTGCGTCACGTCAGTGTAATTCCAATTTTAGCATCTTCTAAAATATAATGTTACCCTTTTATTAGAAGTAAACAAACATTCACCAATGACAAAAATATATTTGTCTCTTGATCAATGCGTCTTGACAATTTTACGGTTATGCGGCATTCTTATAAGTGGTATCGGTAGTGGTAACAGAGGCCGCTATTTCTCACCAGACGTGATAGTGATACATATTAGTTCGCATGTACATAAACATGAGTAACTAGCACTTTTGTATCGGATATACTATAATGTCGTGTCTTAGCACTACCAATACAACTAATGAGAACTCTAATCCATATAAATGAATACGGACGAATCAGTACACAGAATGCGAGGGAATCCCCGATTTAGTCTGTAAAGATGCATTTCGAATCCTAACAGCGCAACCAGATTTATAGTCTAATATTTTTGATCAACGCAAATCAAGTCGCCTGGAGATCCTTGTGTATAATAAATTTGAATAAAAGAATCCTTTCTGTAGATTTCTTCCTCGCCTATGCCTTTTCAAGGACTGTCGTATTCAATATCAAAACCTTGCAGTACCTAATGCAAATCTTCGTCAGTCAATGTTGGTCAGTTTGCTATACATCATCATAATTGCAGTCAATGTAAGGCATCGAATCCATCACATTTCATTCACACAGTGTCAAAGTGCAGTCTCAAGCATTGGCAGACTAGACTCAGATTAAGCAAGGACAGCAAAAATAGCAGAATATTTCAGCATTTTGTCCATCAATACATGTCAGTTTGTACTTTTATTCTCTGTTCTAGAGGATATCTCAATTAATTTTCATTTAACCCTTAAATCCGATTAAATTCATCAGAATACTAACCCTCAAACCCATATCTGTCGCTACAATCTTTACAGTTACAATTCCATGGTGTATCGCCTGAAAATAGAGACCTCTGGTGACAAAGTAAAAGGACGGCATTCCTGCTCAGCCATTTACTGGAAACTTTAATGTCTTATTGTCGGTGACCATGTTCACACGATACCGATCCTATAAAGGTAACGTTTTTACAGCCCATCTTTTATTTTACGAGCATACGGCAGAGATTTATTGAAGCGTTACTCTGCATTATAAAGTCTCACTGCCCTTCCTCGTCTCTATTGTTACAATTCGTCCGTTAAACAGTCACGCCTCTTCAAATTAAACCGTCCTCTCTGCAGTTTTTATCAGCAGCAGATCAATTTTTCACAACATTCTTGAATTTTAGTCATAACGCATGACTGATTTCACTGATGTATTTTATTATGGCGTTTTCGTAAAAAATGGGATTGCGGTTGCATAATTATAAGGCCGACTGTAAATCAGCATTATCTAGTGGGCTCTTTAGACGTTCTGCAAGAGTTGACTTGGACTGGATAGATGGCGTTGCGCGTTACATTGCAAATCTCGCGGTCACGACGTTGGTATTTAGCCGCTGAAAAAATTATGCCGCTTTACTGTTAAGCTTTGTCTAGATTAAGTTCGCTTACCTTCCCTGTTCGGAATTTGCCTTTGTATCTTCGTGTGAAATCGTTATGCTTTTATGGGGTATTCTTACGATTGTGCAAGAATTTTACTTTAAGTTTTACTGAACAAGGAAGTGGAGGAAATTGTAAAGGTATACGCAAGGGATTTCATGGTTTGTTTGAAGACGTAAGAGTGAAGTGCTTTTATATTAATTAAGCTCCATGTATTTTTTATTATTTGCAATAGTCTCTCCTTATTCTGATTACTGGCTAATTATGTTGTAATCTTAGTAGTTTTAATCTTTTTGTATGTTTGTTTTAAATTATTATCTTTCTTATAACCATTATTGGTTTATCAAGAAACTTTGCAAAGATGTAATTACAATTAAAGAATAAGGTGAAAAAAATTAAAAAAAAACACTGATAGGTGCTTAATTTTTTTTCTCGTGTACCACTGGAGTTAGAGGTTTATAACCAAAACGGGAACTTTTCAACGACGAGCCCAATAAACTACATGAATTTTACTCAGTTTTTGTTTTCGAGAGTTTGAAACTAAAACAAACGTTTTTTGTTTTTCTCAACCATCTCAAATCCAAGTACGCTATTGAATTCCCCGGTTAAATTTGAGTAAAAATAAGATTGTGTAAACAAGTTCTATTTCAGTAGTAAGCAAAACAGTATTTTCTTCATTTCTTTTATAATTAATTGTATTATTTTATCAATATGGGCCCGAAAATGAACCACTTTTACCAGTCACCTTGCTTAGTGCGAATTCATGATCTCAAATCCAAATAATAAATTAGATCATTTGTAGCCCTTTAATAATCGTCTTTAAGTACTTATCAAGCAAATTGTAAGACTTATTAATGCAAATGTGCATTCTTTATGAATCGGATCTAGAAGGCCAGTGACATTGACAAAAATAGATAAGGTATAGGGTTTTCCAATAAGAGGTTTCATTTTGAATAGCCTGCCTTTTGGGCAGGCTTGTCAACTTTGAAGCTGTCATCTTTTGACATTTGACAACTAAAAACTACGCCAACACTAAAAATGGTACGATACACGCTTTAACAACGCATTGAAGTTATTAAAGTTCACTACAAAAATGGTGAAAATTTTGCAGTCACCGTTCGCAAAACTAAAGCACTTTTTGGTCGTCGTAAAGCACCTTGTCGGCCAGCAATAGCTTAACTGGTGGAAAAATTTGAGCTGTTGGGACAAGTTAGTGATGTGAAGAATCGAAATCCTGTGCGTCGCTCAAGAACAACTGAGAATATTGCTGCTGTAGCCCGTAGTATTGATCAAAACCCACGTTTGTCGATTTCTCGTCGATCTTTGGAATTAGACATTCAACAAACAACATTACACCGTATTTTGCATTTATTTTGGTCTTAAGGCTTTTAAAGTTAAGGTAACACAAATACTCAAGCCGGTCGATCACCATAAACGTCGTATCTTCGCTGATTGGGCCCATCAAATACATCAAAATGATCCGGATTTTCATCGAAAAATCATCTTCAGTGATGAGGCCCATTTTCACCTCGGAAGCTACGTTAATAAGTAGAATTGTCGCAATTGGGGCTCAAAAAATCCAAGAATGATTATTGAACAGCCTCTCCATCCTCAACGTGTCACTGTTTGGTGCGGTTTTTGGGCTGGCGGTGTGATTGGACCTTACTTTTGAAAATGATGCTGGTGCAACTGTTACGGTGAATGGATTGCGCTACCGAGCTATGATTAATGATATTTTATAACCGGGAGATTGGGATATATAATTGGGAGATATTGATGTGGACGACGTTTATTTTTAGCAAGACTGCACTACGTGCCACACAAACAACGAAACAATCGCAATTTTGCAAGAAAAGTTTCCTGACCGTCCTTCTGGGAGAGGTGATCACAATTGGCCATCGAGATCTTGTGATTTAACACTTTTAGACTTTTTTCTTTGGGGCCACGTGAAAGATCAGCTCTATGCCAATGCTCCGCGATCGATTCAAGACCTTAAAGATGGAATTCGTGAAGCTATCGAGGATATACAGCCGCAAACGTGCGAATTTGTCATGGAGAGTTTCATGAAAAGGATATGGTGCTGCCAGCGTAGCCGTGGCGGCCATTTGGGTGATTAAAATGTTAATGGCATACCTTCCTCTTTACAATGAAATAACATTTATTGATTTCTCTTAAAAAATACACGTTTTTTATATCAAAATGAAACCTCTTATTGGAAAACCCTATATACATGGTTTCACATCATCATGCTTTTAAGCAAATCTGGTTACGTCATGTTTGGCGTTTCGCTAACCATGTTGTTTCATCAAATAAACTATTATATCTTAAACTGGCTGGTGCTCAACATTCCAAACTTCTTCCACGACCTAAATTACCTCTTGGTGTAACAATTTTTTAAAGGCACACAAGAATTCTTGAGCGAACGTAAGACAGTTTCTCCGGGCTTCGCAATAATTCATCGGGTTAAAAACAAGCAGGAAACCCGCCGACAATTCTATTACCTCGACTAGAAGTACCTATTTCCACCGCGGTGGGAATTAAGATTGCCGCCATTAGCGGCTACTATTACATGCACATTTGCTGTAGTTATTTACACGACCGCCATTATCGTAGCCTTCTTACCGTAGGTACTACCGTGTGCTCTAAGGCAGGCAACCGTTGCCTGCAGTTGGGAGTCCACCTCGTACAAGAAAGGAAATGTTTTAATTGCGTGCCCGCCTGATGTGTTTATTAAAGAGCCATTTTGACTGACTGGAATATGTATCCTTAATCGACTGCTTTCTTGCCTCATTACAGCGCCTGATGCTCTTAGCGCACCCATTAGCAGTCGACCGTACAAGGAAGCGACCCATTTGCATCTACCATCTTAAACTGATTCTTATCGAATTCGTCGCTTACAAATTGGTGAATTGATTATGCGAAAGCTTGATTGAAAATTAGTAGATAGCTGTTTTATATAATGTAAAGCCCTCTGGGCATATACCACACCCTCAGGAAGTATAACAGCTCCAGAAAATTAACGAATCTCTGGATTTGTATTCACAGATAATGCATATGATCATGAATATCGGCGAAGACAGCTGGACAAGCCTTATATCCAGCAGTGGACTGAGTTAAGCCAAATGATGTGATGATGATGCGAATAATCAAATGTGAATGACTCGAGCAAATACACCACAAATAGCCCAGGCATATTATAACCTTCAAAAAATAAAGTAAGTCTGCAAATTGGTAAATACCTTCTATTTACCGGACTGTGGTCGAGTGGTAGCGCGCTTGGCTATCAGTCTGGGGGACGTTGGTTCGAATCCAACGCCCTGCTTTCAGAATAAAGGTTTTTCTGTGGTTTTACTTTACTCCACGGCGAATGCTGAAAGCCAAACAACTTAAGACGTGCCACAGACGCGGGCCATAATAATGATAATTCGGGCCTGCCGATGCCCCCGTAGTGGCGAAAGCTGTTGGGTGATGTTAAGGCGTGGATTATTATTATTATTATTATTATTATTTACTGTCCTGAACAACATACTAAAAGTCCTATGTCTGCGTCCTTGTCTACCATCACTTGTCTGAAATTACTCATACTTCCTTCAAATTTCAAGCTTGCCAAATTCAAAATGGCAATCCAGAAAATTTGAATTAAAGGAGAATTTCCATTTTTTACCAAAAAATTACGGCATTCCTTTGATCGTTTTTTATTGACAACACTCTATCAATTTATTCCAAATTTGGTACGTTTATTTACTAAAATTTCGTAACAAAAATCATTGGAAACTAGGCCCGAAACCCTCCTGCGACCATGACGCTGTGTGGAAATCCGCGGTCTCTGGTTGACATGATTTCTCCACTCAAGGTGGTCTGAAATCAAAATATCAAATATCGTTGTATTCTATAAACAAGTAGTTATCGCTTGTTGAACCAGAAACATAAAATATTTATACTTGAGGAAATCGCAGCTAAATTAACGATTTAGCACATAAAATCGAAAATATTTTTATATTTTTGGTTGTTGAACATGCCGTAAAAATTTCAAGTTGATCTTTCCAATAGTTTTTGAGTTATAATTGCGCAAGGTGATATTCGACAATATATGATCTAAATTTTAATTCAAAATCCGCAATTTTGAATTTTGTAATGTTTATGTCCAGCTTGAAGGAGTTATAAGCGATTTTTGACAAGGTAGGGTAGTTTGGGGTAAAATATCCCAAAAAACCACGAAGCAGATTTTGTTGGGCTTTCAGTGTGTTCAGGGCACTAAATAGAAGGTAAATGCCAATTTGCAAATTCACTTTATTATTATTATTTATTGTGTTTTGGTTGAATTTCGTCTAAAATTGCTGAGCTGAAAAGGACAGTGTAAAATAAAAATGATGAATGGTGGTAAGGATAACCCTTGTATAGGTAAAATATAGATGAAAGAATTCCTATAAGGAAGGTGGCCCTATACGGGCGAACAATCAAAGAGACCAGTGTGCCATGAAAAGGAGCCATGAAAGAAGATCGCAGCAAGTCTGCAAGAATGAGAGCAAATGGAAAAGAAATGAATCATTCACTCTAGATAGGCGATCAGAAAATGAAGACTGCAAAGATAGCCGGCTTGGGATTTCCCATTTGATGTCAAAAAGAGCCTAACTTTGGTATACTGAAATATGAAATACTGCCTTAGAA
Organism: Melinopterus prodromus; assembly: GCA_964023965.1. Lineage (NCBI taxonomy): Eukaryota > Metazoa > Arthropoda > Insecta > Coleoptera > Scarabaeidae > Melinopterus > Melinopterus prodromus. The sequence continues at coordinate 82,682,447 of OZ030390.1, forward strand.
AATCAAGTACCATTAGGAGATAGAACCAAAATAACTAACCGGGAGCTAAGAAATATCGTGTTCTGTTTTGGAAATAACAAATGAGCGATTATTAGGTGGTTATGTTTTATTATCTTTATCTAAAGCTCAGTTGAGTGAATTGGAGTGGAGAAAACGTACATAGTGTAACCTAACCTCAACCTAAATTCATCATAGTACAGTAGTTACAGTTGCCAAGGCGGATAATTTAGTTCCTAGCAAGAAAGGGAAAGATAAGTTGGCTAACATTGAATCCAGACTGGATAAAACCGAAGGAAAGTTCAACGGATTGAAAACCAAAATAAAATAATTAGGAAAGAATGGTGACGGAAACTGGTGACGAAAACCGAAGAGATTGCAGGCTTCAAACAGTCTCATGATGCTTATATTAGAGCACGGGAAGTGGAAGCTGTAAACTATTTGAATGCAAATTCCATTGGCTTGAAGAAGGAACATTTGGAACGATAGAATAAGCCCTATAGAAAACGAACTTTAGAAACTAAAGTGTATATGAGTGCACCAGAATCACCCGAAAGTACCAGAGACTTGACCGTCAACAGATACGTGGAAGCCCTAAACGATTTTAATGCATTGGTTTGGAGGAAGAACATTTGGAATGGCTGAATAAGCCCAGTAAGATATGAACTGAAGCAAAACAACGTCAAAACAGTTGGACCTTCTTATCGGAACGATCATAATTACGAGGCGCGGAAGACTGTGAAGAATAAACTGGAATTACAGCATTAGTTCGCGTTGTCATGGGTGATAGGTTAGTTGTTAGTCATAATGTATTTTTACATGTCAAAAATTTTTACCCTTTACCCTAGAAATTTCCGGATCATCTATGGTCATAAGAAGTGTTTATTCTAAGCCTTTTCAAACCAATCCCAAAGCAAAATATCTACTTTAAATTTATCGTTCTAGCACAAATTTTGGAGGTTTAGCCTGTCCCCTAATATAATCCGCCTTGCCGTGCAGCATTCACTATACAAGTGCTTAAACTCCAACCTCGTCTTCAACGTAATATACCATCGAGATTCCGATTGTATTCGCTGTTATCTAGTGCCCAATTCGATGGCGAATTAATTTGCCGTCTTAATTCCAGTTAATTGGTATATGTAAATCGGGACTGGAAGTGATCGAGAACTTTGTTCTCCACTGAGGGCAATCGTCGTGCACTCCAGCTTTGGTTCAACTGATAAACCACGTCACCTATTTAGTGTACTCTGGGAACAGTTTATATGGGATTTAGGGAACTGTTAATTTATGGCCCGGCCGTAAACTTACGGATTACAGCCGCAGATATCGGGACTACCGGGCGAGCGTGTGTGAGGCTGCATGCATGTTGATACAGTCGTCGGCGGCCATTTTATAATACACGTTGCTCCCTCTACTAATAATGAGTTATTGCCGGATTAGGTTCGTCAGTGGAATAGGGTGATTAAGACTAAATGAAAAAAACAAACTATCAGGGGGATGGTTTTGAATTATTGATTTGGTGTTTTTAGGGTTTCCAGATTTTTCAAATAAGTAGATAGGTATTTAATTCAAATAAATTTGTGATTTCCTATCAAATATTGGATATTACTGCTAGGTTATATCCAGAAAAAGTTATTCAGTAAGTTAACACAAATTCTGAAAAATAATGTAGACACTATGTGGATATTATATGAAAGTTTTGTCTTTTTAGATGTAAATACATAGACAAATAACAGATAAATACAAGTGGGGACTCATTGAGGATATCACAGTCGATAAAGCATTGTTTTTGCAAATACTCGAATTTTTGTTTGTGTGTAGTTATGTTGGCTGGGACAAGAGTTTTTACAGTCGGATTTTCGGCGGATTATGTTGCTGATTATGCCAACGTTGCCTTGTCAGCCAGGTTTTATATGTTGCTGATTTGGTACTATCACTGCCTTCAGACTTTGTTGATGTTGTGTTGCAGGAGTTTAATTGTTTCAATGTGCACGTTCAATTTACAGTCGACAGGGAAGTCAACAACTTCAACCCTTCTTAGATGTTTTTATACTCAGAGGCGAGAATGGCGAGATTAGGACAGATTGGTACCGGAACAAAACTAACTCTGGCAGGTTTTTAAATTTTCACTCCAACCATTCAATTAATCAGAAACTCATTGTCATCGCGATGAACAGACTAGTTATGAAGCTATCGCATCCAGCATTCCACAAGAAGAACAAAAATAAAAATTTTTACATCTTTTTAAATAATGGATATACGAGACATTTATTGAGAAAACTTATTTTCGATACCGCACCTTATAGGCGTATTACAGATTTGACGGGTCCTCCCAGGACGGACGTTGCAATTTATAAGAGATTTCCTTTCATTCCGGGATTTTCACATCTCATATCTCGCATTTTTTGAATAGACCATTTGAGAGTTGCTTATTATAATATAAGAACTGTGGTTCACTAAGTTAAAACAAGGAACTCCCTCACTATATATGAGTAATGCCGTCTATTGTGTTCCTTGTGGCAGTGTGGGTCAAACACGTAATTATCTGAAGACCAGGCTCGACCAACACAGAAGGGACATCAGAAACAAAAAGTTAAAGTTAAAGCGCCTTGTGCGAGCATGCCGTGAATGAAAACCACAACATCGACTTTGACAATGTTAGAATATTGTACAAAAAACGCAACTTGCGTGACAGGTTATTTTTTGAAATGATCGTTATAATGTCAACTAGCAATACTATGAATTTACGGTCGGATAATAACAAGTGACATATACAGTTTTCTACTTAATTTATGGTATAATCGGTCAAACGTTTTGGTCAGCACTGGTGAGCAAATTTTTTAATGAACAAATTTTACCATTTTGCTATGTGTTTTTGGACTTATTTATTGAATTGTATGATTGCCTTTCGTTAGTTATTTTGTATTGACCATCGGTGTCTTCAGTCTGAAATCGATCGTTGCACTGTTGTGCTGTGCTGTTGCTAGATATTGTTTGTAATGCTGTTTTCTTCGTATTAATCTGATTGATTGTTGAGATCATAAATAGGTATGCTTGATTTATATTTGTTCTGCAAAATGTCATTGTTGTGTATTATTTTAGTCCCTGAGACAATTTTTGATTTGGAGCCCTTCTAACCCAATAAAACCTACTACTTTGATTTTATAAACTATATAGGGAAAGTATACTATGTAAACGAAAACTTTTGCCTGCATTATTTTTTGTATTAAATTTTCTTTATCGATTTTAAAGAAAGTTAAAGTAAAGCTTGTTGATGTGGATTTCAACTTCACAAAACGTAGCTATACGTATTTCGGCTTGGTAAAAATTATAAATCTACCTGAGTATATTTTAAATTGAATGTGAATCAGCCTTCTATTATGTTGGTTTCCTCTTTCTATAAGCGGTGAGCGGATCTGGTCGAATTCATATTAGAATACGCTCTCAAGTTAATGGACCGGACCGCTTAAGCTAATGTGTTCACTCTAGAACCATATTTGTATTAGATAGTGTTCAATTTCTCATTTCCTCGTTGGAACTGTTTTGTAACATTGTACGAATCGATCAGCTGTACATTTCGAAAGTAGGAAACGGCTAATGAAATGTATATCACGGAGATAACCTTATTTTTTACGGTACTCAAACCACGATTACATAGGTAGAATGTTTGACGTTGATCTAAATTAATATACGTATCGATTCTTTAGGGAAATATGCCACTAATTGTACAAATAATTATTCAACTAATTGTATAAATATGTACCTAAAGGAGATAATTTCCAAAGAGATGAAAGATTGTTATTTTTACTAATAAGTCTTCTTTGATATCTGGATGCTATAAAACAGTCAAAATAAATTCCACTTCCTGTTAGTATTTTTTCGAAGTTCGGCTTGATCTGTCTGGTTTCTATATACGACGCTTAGCGCGCAGTTGATCCCTGAGGCGTTGAAACAACATCGTCTGGCGTCATATTTTAACATTAAAGTCAGATTTATGTGAGAGCATATTAGCCGGCGCTGTTTTCCACTCTCCGACGATCGTATTTTTCGTATTTTGGCAACGTGGCGGTTGCTGTATCGATCCACATGTCTAAATCCCTTGCCAGCCGCCCAAAATTAATAGAATAAATAAACCGTTCGTAATTACATTTTGAGACGTACGTGTGCTACGTGGAACTATGAACAGACCGTAGAAATCGCCTGAGTTGTTGCGGATATTGTGGAGTTTTGGCAAGCATTGGTTAGATTTTGCCAAGTTATGTTATTGTTAGATTTTATGTATGTGTAGGTAATTATTCTTGTGTTTATTATTCTATTAGATTATTATGTATGATGTCCTCATTACAATACAATTTATAAACTACAATATCTACAACATTGATCATATATCAGGGATTTGAAGAAATAATTACATTTTTAAGAAACATCAAAATATACAGTTGTTTTATGCATTAAACTTTATAATAAATGACAATAATGAAAAAATTACTTTCGTAATTATTGGAGTATTGTTAAATTAAAGAATGGTTAGTTGGTTCAACCAAATAAAATGATGAGCTGAATTGGTGTGATTAAAGCCGGCGTTTTCAATTCCAGTTTAAATCATAAACCGAGGTTAGGTGTCAAGGATTATGAACAAGACCTACATTTTATGACGATTAAACTGACGGAGAAATAGTCTAACCCGGGTTGGAATAATTAACAACGGAAGATCAACATCTTCAATCGATAATTTGTAGCTAAACGACTGTAAAGTGTTCAAATAGTTGGACATTGTGGGATAAGCTAAAATATAAAAGCAAATAAACGCAATTATCAAAGACAGATATTACAAAAAATACCAAGATAAGCGTTTACAAAACATACAAATGGTCCATAGTGTGCTGGCGATAGTGGCAGAGATGTGGATAATTAAGAAAAAGGAAAACAAAAACAAAACAAAAAAAAGTTAAATCACAGCTAACAAAATCGAGTTAGGGAGAAGATGTTGTGGAGTGACATAAATGGATAGAATATCAAGAAACAAGACTATTATATTATGGTTACATGAGAAGAGTACAGTATAGTAGAGTGTCGTCTATTTGAAAACACGGAGTCGGCCGTGTTTTGTTCGATCCAAATAAACATTCAAAAAGATTTGCACTCACTTGTACAGCAGTATATTTTAGAACTAAATATAGAAAGAGTGGGTCAAGTGAGTTTAAAATATCAAAAATCCAAATAACAGCGTTATGCTTCGTTTTACTTATAGGGGTCGCAAAATTCACTGTATACCGTGTGATAAAAAAACAAGAACAATGGCGAGATTAGCAGCCACCAAAAAGGAAGGAGGTCGGTCAGCGACGGTTGCAAATGTTGATGATTTTGTGGAAAATTCTATACGGCAAATAAAATGACTTTAGAGTGATGTAATCGTGGACACAATTTTAGAACCACTATTGATATTAATACTGATAGCGACAGCGATTTATTTTTTAATATGGTTGGCGATGATAGATGAATTATTGTTATTAACTATGAGTCATTTTAATAACATATACATTCTTAGTGTTTGTGTTATTACGCATCATGAAACTTCAGTCATCAGACTTTGGTCAATACGACATTTGCGCCTAACCAATCACACACACGCCAAATATTTTCTTTTATTATCCTGGTAAGATGTCGAAAAAACTACGCACTAGGGCTTCCAATCCCGGAGAAAATACTGATCCCGGGATTTTGGGATTAAAGATTTTGTAATCTCGGGATCCCGGGATTCATGAAAAAAAGCAAAAGTTACCGCATCAAAACGCGAGGGAGGTCAAAAGTTACCAAATCTAGTCAGTAAGAAACGCCTAAAATATACTTGAATGGACAGTATCTTTTAACCCAAAATTTTATCAACGTGTTCTAATTGTATCTTACAAGTAGAAAACCAAAACTATCGGTTTAAAAGTTGCCAAAGTGTGCGTATTAACATTAATAACAAACAAAATTTAAACTCTATTAGATAATAACTTGCTCTTCCATCTTAAATTTGCTTAAATTTGCATTTTTGTAAAATGTCACGGCTAAAGAAATTGTTTGATCGAGTCAAATTTTCAATTTTCATATTAATATCAATAATTTTTTTTTAGAATTCATACGTCATGGATGTTTATTATGTACATAGACTGTTTGCATTTTGAATAAAACGATTATTGTTTACAACAAAATATAGGTATAATGACTTTTAAACTAAGTTCTAAACGCGACTTTAAGTAAACCGTTATTTATTGTTTAACATTGATGAATTGTTCAGTGCAACTTCTTAGACTATTAAATATAAAATTTCTTATCATGAACAAAATAAATATTACTTGTCTTTCGGTTTTGTCAAATATAGTTCAAATAGCCCAACCCACTTTTTGGCAAAAATTTTCCACTAAACAAGCAAAAATGCGATAATTGTGCGATGAAGAAATGTAAAAAATGACCATATAACCGCTGTCACAGCTCATCACAAACTCGAGATGTTTTAACCGTGACGCAATCTACGGCGTAGACGCACGCCATGACAGAGAAACATTCGGTCGATTGGAGTGAACCATCGTCAGATTAATAACCACGATTAATAGCAAATCATTTTTGGTACAATTTGGGTTTCATTTTACAGTTAAATTAATCGGCATTAATTTGTATCTTTAGTTTACACTTATTTTAATTTTTTTTTTTCGCTGTGTTTTGTTTTTATTTGTAAATGCTGTTATAGACTGATGTTCATATTTAAAAAATATCAGCTGAATTGATTTATTGTAGATCAATTGAAAACATTAAGAAAACAATTTAAATTGAACTTTTTCGGGATCCCGGGATTTAGATTTTTAATCCCGGGATTCCACAAAGCTCATTATTTGTCGGGTCCCGGGATTAGAAGCCCTACTACGCACCTACCTGAAAGAAAACGTTATAATTTTAACCATTTTAACCAAATTCGTGGAGACAAGGAACACAGCAAGAGCTATAGAACAATGGACCGAGGAAGTATGAAAAAATCATACCTACATATTTTATACAATTTTTTCTTCGTTCCTTTGTTGATAGCTTTTCCTATATAAGTCCAACTCTCACTTAACAATATCCCCAGTAGATCGATTGCAGTAGGTATCAAAGAACCTCAAGTAGCGTAACCTCGCCGCAAAACCGCAGTTGGGAGAGAGTGCCAGAGAGCCTATAAGTCTAATTTAAGTCTAGCATGAGCAATAACTCCTACGGGGTCTACCATCAACTGGTAGTGTTGGTTCAACGGGCCCCGATTGTGGCCAGTAGGTAGGTGTTAAATTGTTAATATGAGGCAGGCGAACGTAACCGGAGGCGATGCACGTATTCCTCCATGGACATGCTGACGGCGTTATCTGACGCTAAAATCTCATCCGAAGCCCTTATCTTGTCTCGCGCGCTGACTGTGACCGTCCGAGGGGGGGCTGGTAACACTAGACTTGTTAAAATAATTATAATTTTATACCGGTTGCGCGCCATTAATTTATGGCTGCGACGACAGATTTAAAAGCAGCAAGCAAAAGGACGAAGAGGACGCTCCTGGTGGACGCGCTTTACATACGCGCGTGGGCATCGCCGGTATCATACCTCATAAATATTGATTGTAGTAGGCGCGAGAAAACGGCTAAAATGTGGAAAAGTACGTAGGTTCTTCGGATCGTCCGTACGTCGCGCCGGACAAGTTGAACGATTGTAAATGCCGGGTAATTGGGTAAGTTTAGTATGAAATATATTTTAATGTGGGTCGTTATTTGTTGTGAAGAAAAGTTTGCTGTCATGCAACCTGTTGGCGGTGAATATATTCATAACCGCTGTGATTTCTGGCGTATAAATAAATGGGTACGCAATAAATTAGCCATCTACACATTTCACAATAAATGTGAAAGATTTATACATGTTCAAGATCAAAAAGCCGAAATATTTAAGCCGTAATACATTTAATAAATAAAATAAATGTGATGCGTTCAGTGAAAAGATACCAGATGTTTTAAGGTAAAGAATTAGACATACCGATTAAGGTAAATCAAACTGTCAAAATATTCAATATTTTTTTGTTGACGTCTTCAAAACAAAAAATATAAACAATAACTAAATATTTATTTTCATTATTATCGATAAACTTTATTTGGAAATGTTGTTTAGAAGTAATTTCTTTCTTTTGTTTTTTTTTTAATTTTTACTTTTATAACTAATATTAGTCAATGCTAGTGATACCAAAATGTTCGCTTTAATCTATTTTTTAGCAAAATTTGAATACGTTTCTTACATTTTTTACTTTATCATACGCAGTATGGTAAAGTATTGTAATCATGCCGAAAAAAAAAAATTGAGATTTTAGCGGAAATAGGTCTTTTTGGGTCCCCTGAACATTTTTGACCAAGGTACAAAAAAATGTCTGTGTGTGTGTGTGCGTGTGTGTATGTGTGTGTGTGTGTGTGTGTGTGTGTGTGCGTATGTGTGTACTCGATTTTTGTGGAGACGATTCCGGAGAAACTACTAAAGTTATCGGGACGAAAGTTCATATTTGGAAGTTTTATGACCAAACTTAGAGCTGAAAAGCTTTTGGTTCAAAAGGGTCCAAAGGAACTGGTAGTTTATTCTAAGCCTTTTTCAAGGATTTTAGAAATGAGTCGCCATTTCTGTAATTTCGTCAAAATAGTTAAATAATAAATTAAAGCAGAGGAAATTTTGAATAATTTATGCCTATGACATTTTTTGGTAAAATTAATAGTTTAGCTGCAAGAGCAAATTCTATTTGATCGAGATCGGTCGCATCTGCATTGATATGTTACATAGTAGCCAGGATTTTGACAAATATTTTTTTGTGCTGTCACCACAGAAATGTCTATGGCTGTCACCACGCTGTCACACTCGGAGAACCATCGACTATAAATCTGTCAGAATTTGAATTAGCTTTTTAAACTTGACATTTCGTAGCGTAGTATCAACCTAACATTTTCTATACCGAAATATAACCATTTTTGATTTTTTTTAAATACGTATTTCTCAAAAAGCAATACAAAAAACGTTGATGTCACTCCTGCCGAAAACTACATAGCGCGACTCGATCACATGCGACGACGACGCTCCGCCATCGGTGACGCGCCGCATCACCGCTCGTTGTGCTATTCCTTACTTTCGGCACTTGTGAGATAAACAACTATTATTCTGATGACAGTAGGTAGTGTCAAATGCTGATACTTTGACAATACCTTCGATTGATACTATTGACTATCAAAATATCTGTCAAATGCTGGCTAACTAGTTTAATTTTAATGCAGACACGATTTATCTCAGTCAAATAGATTCTCATGCAGCTAAACTATTAATTTTACATATTGTATGATAAAGTCATGTGCCTGGCCACATCAGATTTTTATTATTTTGGTATGCTAACTAATGTTATTTAGAACTACCGTAAAATTGCTCATTTTCATGATGCAAAGTTGATATTTCACCTTGTAGATAATAATAGATCATACAATAACTAATACATGAGCGTGACTTTTACTTCAATTAATATTAATGATTTTGGATATGTTTATAATAGTAGTTATCCATCTACAGAAAAGCGATTATCTCGATGTTGCTGAAATTTGCAATGAAAAACACCCGGACAACCAAATTGCCCATTCAACCATTTCTAGGATAATCAGAAAATTCAAGCAGTCTGTTGAAAATCTCTTTAAGAAACCACAAAAAATAAGAAAGCAAGTTTACCAGTGTTGCAAGCGATAATCGAGCGTAGAACGACTTAGGATCGACAAATTGCTTCTCACACCCAATGCAGTAAATCAGCAGCACATAACATACTAAAACACAACAAATATGACCTTTAAAAAACATACGAAGTCTATAAGCACACTAAAGGAAAGACACTATAGCATCAGTACCATAGCTATGACATCAGACCTGATGCCATATGTATGAATTCGTCCTCTGGTTTGATGGGTAAATGGAACAGGACAGATTTTTTTGTTAATATTCTACGGCAACATTTACTTCAAATAGCACTGTTTCTTCACAAAATAGCCGTTGGTGGACACAAGAAAACCCGAATTTTACGGTAGAATGCCGATATTTTAAGACCAATATACTGCGCGGGATTTTAAACAATCAAATATCTGGGCAATCTTTTTTAAAAGAAAATTAAATGTAGACTTATATCTTCAGTTCCTGAACAGCGTGTTAACACATTTTTTAAACACAGTCAACAACTTTTTAAACCAGAAATTAGCTTAGAAATTACTCAATTTTACTTCTAAACAATATCTTCAAGTAAAGATTATCGATAATAATGAAGTCATACGAGATGCCATGCCATAGTCTCTTGCCTTTAGTTTAGTAGTTATTTTGGTTTCTAAAGGTGATATTTGTTCAGTTTTTGTATGTTATGTGCTGTTGATTTACTGCATTGGGTGTGAGAAGCAATTTGTTAAGCCGATGTCGTTCTATATGCTCGATTACCGCTTGCAACACTGGTAAACTTGCTTTCTTATTTTCGGCAACCAACATATTTTTAGTGGTGTTTCTTAAAAAGATTTGCAACATACTCAGTCTTCTTAAATTTTCTGATTATCCTAGAAACGGTTGAGTGGGGAAATTGGTTGTCCGGGTGTCTGTCATTGAAAATATCAGCAACATCGACATAATCGCTTGTAGATGGATAACTACTATTCTAAACATTTCCAAAGTCATTAATATTAATTGAATTAAAGGTAAGTCACGCTCATGTATTAGTTATTGTGTGATCTATTATTATCTACAGGGTGAAATATCAACGTTGCATCAAGAAAATGAGCAATTTTGCGTTAGTTCTAAATATACATTAGTTATCATACCAAATTAATCAAAAATGTAAGAAACGTATTCAAACTTCTAAAAAATAGATTAAAGCGAACATTTTGGTATCACTGGCATTGACAAATATTCTTCATAAAAGTAAGAATTAAAAAAAAACAAGAAAAGAAAAATTTCAAGGTAGGTGGCTGTGACTTTATATTTAAATATAATTTTTTCTTCTAAACAACATTTCCAAATAAAGTTTATCGATGATAATGAAAAGAAAGTTACTTTACTCTTTTCATATATTCTCTTTACTCAAATTCATATATTCTGAATCGCTTGGTATATGGCACCAAAATTTACATAAATGGATAATAAAAAAGAATTGCATATGATGCGGACTTTCCTGGATACACTGTATATGCCAGTTATTGTACATTTATTTTTTAATTAATTCATCTTTGCGAAAATTTTTCTTAAAAATAGGATAAATAGTAGTATAATTTCAAGAGTAAATTCGAACAAAAACACCACCGTCGTTTTCCTCAGGACTGTGATTTTATAATCATACATTTTAAACATTCGTATATCTTTCAATTTTAAGCAAATCAACTAAATATTCTCTTTTTGCAAAAATACTCCTCACCTAGAGGAAAACAAACAACAAATCCGACATATAAAATGAAATGACGAAAACTAGTTTAAGGCAACTTAAATTGTATTTAAAATAAATAAATATCTAAATAGAACACAAGTAGTATAAATTAAATGGGCATTAAAATTATTGTAGTAAAAAAACATCCTTTACAAGAGATTCAATTCAATTAGTGTTAACAAGCTGCAGAAAATGTTGTTATAATATTCTCATCAAAATATAAGTTCGATTTAGTTTGGAAACGCCCAATCCAAAAAAAAAAAAATAAATAAAAATGTAGAGTTTACTGTATCATTTTTCCACGATAGTGGGAAAAGAACTACTATCTCCTAATTTAATTGGCTTTCCTAAAAAAATGTCTTTTCTGAATTGTTCCGCATATCTCTCCTGGGTGACGAGACTCCAATGGTTTGACTTTGAAGGAATTTTAGAAACCAAATATGACATTTTCAATTTTAAAATCTTACCAATCCCGCAATGAAATATTTAATGTTTGAATAAAAAAATTAACTACGACAGTTTTCAATTTCCTCTCATTCCGTTAACATGTCTACTGCATCGTACCGCCCGCTTTGCAAATGATTTGGCGCGGGTTTCTTAATTAAACGTCAACAGAAAGTTATAACAGCGCACTGCGACCGACTAGAAGGCCGATATTTTAAATTTTCGAGCGACAACTGAAACGGAATAAGTTGTTCGTCGGGGCGAGCATAGCATTCCGGACGCCCCGCCGCTGCCTGTGCGCTTTCCCTCGGCCCGCCAAATGAAAATTGCATTTGCAACCGGGCGCGCAAAAATAGTACAATCTGACCTAAAGCTGCCCCCGGCAGGATGGGGTGCAAATCTATTTCGTCGCGTTTTATTTTCACATGTTCATTCTACTCCGCACGTAATCAATATTTTTTCTTGTTCTGGCTGCAATATATTTTTCTGTATATAAAATGAAGGTATATTTATTTTTATTAAATACTTTACATTGTATGGTTACGAGTGGTGCAAAAGGATTTTACTATTAGAATTAAATATATCCGAAACTGTTTAATGCATTTAAAACTACATTATTTAAAATCTAATAATCTCTTTTAAAGCAGAATTGGGATATAATGAAAAATAAGAGATTAAATTCAAAGAAATTGATAATGAAAATAAATAAACCAACAACTGGTTGACTTGTGGATAACCTAACAAAACATAGCGGTTTAGGGTTGGCTGCGCCGAAATGGTTATTCTTTTCGGTGAATTTTCAACAGAAATACGATGCAAAAATGCAATTCACATTAATGGTTTGATTTCATAAAATAAATGTTGTTGCGCATCAATTACATCAAATTAAATAAAACCAACAAAATCAAGGCAGTATTGTGCAATAAAGAAAATTGCGTTTGACCAATTTTTCTGAGTAATTTGATGTGGTACAAGACATATGTTTAATACCATCAGTTTAGTATTTTTTGAGAATCTCTGGTAATCGTACGATGCCATGAAACGATGTGTGCTATCTACCCTTATAAACGGACTTTCTATCACTATTAATCACAAAAGTATTCATACACTTCGACACTGTACACTAGAATCACAAAAATACTAGAATAGAAATTTAATATATTAAATTGGTTAGTTCATGTTACCTGGTGCTTGTTGCCATTGCAAATTTAATGTTGACTCGTTTGTATTATTGTGCGTCAATTTTTAATGGCTTACACATAGCAGAAGCTATACAATTTTACCGGATTTGTAGTCGGTGTCGAAGTCGGAGTAGGAGTCGGGTTCGGAGACCGAGTCGTACTACAAAAATAATCCGGAGTCGGAGTCGGAGTTGGAGTCAAAAGTTTTTTACCGACAGCCCTGGACAGTACTGCGCTGCAGGACGATTTTTCATTTTATCTTCGTTTCGTCGGACCCGCAATTCATTATATCTTCGTCGGCGATATCGATATCAGTATAAGACTTTCTCCCCGATTTTTCTCAATTCAACACACGTGTTAACGTGTTTCTATATAACACTCTCATTTTTACCAGTTCTAAAACGCTTAAGGGGGATTCCGGTTTTCCGGAAAAAATCGTGGGAGAATTTTTTTTCTATATTTTTTTAGTATTTAAGGATGTGTAGGAAGTTTCAAGGCAATATTTGCAAAATTAGCCAAGTTTGAAACAATTAGCCGCCGGCGTCCAAAAATACAGACCGCGCGGATCGGTCGGATCGCGCGCTCAACAATTTTTCCGCACGAATTAAAAAAATTTCAAGCTAAGAGGTCTTGCAGTGTGTGGTTTATCATTCTGTGAAATTTTCTCGTGAACAGTCATGGATAATAAACACTCAAGAAAAGCCGATTTACAACAACTTGTCGTCGAGAGAGTTGCTAGAACGGTGTTTGGGGAGAAGAGACTCAAAACAAGAACCTAAAGCTTCAATTCTACTGTCTGGCGCCTCGCACCCAAATATCTTTACCGTGGCTCAAAACCTATCAAAATTGCGGCTTAAGCAGCAGCAGGAATTTATAAAAAAGGCTTTTCTGCCGCCCTTAAAACTATGACAACAATAGTAATCGTTATTGGCACGGAAACAAAGATACTGGCAAATGTGCGAGAAAAACAGCGTCTGGTGAGGTCTTCGAGACGTGCACTCGAGGCTGCAAAATAAGCTTAAACGCGTAGAAATGAGCAAATATATCAAAATATATTCTACGAAGTGGAGGAAGGAATAAAGTATGCGCTGGTATAACATATTAGCAGAAAAATACTGTACTCGATGTCACGTTATAAACTGTACTTTAAAGTTTAAACGTGTTTTTCTCAAAACCGTTGTTTCGCGAACGGTTGGCATGATATTTCTAAAACTATTTAACCGACTGACTACAAATTTTAACTGGATGTTAAGTAAACATCCCTTTATCGTTTGATGGACCAGAAATGCCATATGTTTTATACCTTTCATTTCATAGAGAAAACATTGTTATTTTGACTTTGACAAGTCACCATTTCCTCAACTATATTTTTATTTTCTGGTTCATCAAACGATAACTACTTATGTATAAAGTAGGCTTCTATTAGAAATTTTGATTTTAGTACACCTGGAGCGGCCCAATCATGCCAACCAGTGACCGCGGATCTTCGCGCAGTGTCATGGTCGCGGGTGGCTAGTGAGCGTGATTCATAATATTTCTTTATTTTTTTGTAGATACCTGAAACGCTAATAAATATTAGTGCAAAATTTTCGATCAATTTTTGGCATAGTCTCAAAAAAAAAAAAAATTAAAAAGGTATACTGGTAAATTATACTGCAGTGTTAGATCATATGTGGCGCTGTCATCTATACTGCAAAATTGTACAATATTGTTGTACGTTCTCTTGAACTCCAAAGTGATTAACGAAGTTGAATTAACGAATGCTGGACGGATAAAACGGAAGTTAATTAGTTCGTTACTGGTTTCCAAAGTGAATTCGTTAACTCAGAAGTTAACTCGTTAACAAAAATGTTGACATCTCACTTTACAAGCAACATATATAATATGGATCATGATATTTTTGAGTGGGATCGACCACACGCATACGTCAATTTCTCGGAAGACAAATATAATTCCCATGGGTTTGTCTCTTCACCATATAGAACTAAAACAAATCCTACATTCGACATTAGCATCGAATACCCATTACCCGTATATGAATGCCTCGACAATACGAATATCCCATCCGTACCGGTATTATTGATGGTGCACGTTTGAGCGGATTTTTCAATTACCCGCGCCGCGCCGTAATAAATGAGAAGCGACACGGCGCACGTTTTGAATAATGAAATTTACGCAACAAACGCGACGTCCTCTGTCAACTTTGACCTCACCTCTCCCACTCCGACGAGCCGAAGTGCCTTTTCTTCTTCCTTCCACTTCCCTCTCTTTGATTCTAATGGATAATGGAAACCCTCATAGAAAGGAGGAACGTTTAATGAAATGAACTGCGCGCAATACGTTTCATATTTAATGTGATTCGTGCGCCTAATGACGATCATTAAAGTTGTGTCAGATGATAATTATTAATGGGGTAGACACGGGACCTTTTTTGCATAAGCGTTATTGATTGTCGCTTTGCAAGGGAAATGCGCGCTATGGTCTCGAATGCACGGACCCACCTTTACACCATGTGTGTTAATTAATTGCCTCTTTCGTGTGCATTTTATTTGTACCTGAGACCATGGGGGAATCAGTTTTACACTTCGCGGTATGTTAATATTCATACACAATAGCAGTTATAAAATTTTTGACGAGCGTAGAATCTGTCGTGTAATGAACTTCGATGAATGGCTGATAGTTGTATAATTTTATGATGAGATTAACCTTTCGGGACTGGCAAGATTTATTTGTTTATGGTCTTTCAAAACCATTAATTGCTTTCAATTATATGAAATTTATTTACTTTTAATAGTCCGAATTTTTCTCCATATTAGGTTTCGCAAACAATACGAGTTTTGATGGTGCTATAATACGTGCAATAATAAAAAGTAGAATTATTTAACAAAATTACATTAAATTTTATACAATGAAAGTTAAAATAAAGATGCAGATTTCCTACTTGCATGGGTAGAGTAAGGATCAAAGTTTTGAAAGTGGCATTCAATACCACACAGTGGCAGTGTTTGTCGTTACTAGTACAGGCCAAAGCTGTTTTGCAACTATTTGTAAATTTGCTCATGTAAATGGGATTTGTTGATGGATACTTAAGACCCAGCTCTACCTCTCCTAAAACGCGTTTTCAAATAAAAACGTTATTTATTGTTTAAAGTTTATGAAATTTTCAGTGCAACTACTTAGATAAATGTGTGAATGGATATGACAATGAACACCTGTCCGAAGTTAAGTTAGAGTGTTTTTGGGTAGAATAAGTTATGGCAAAGGTACTCCCACATTTTAAACCTACTACCATAAAGGGAAATTGAAAAAAAAGAATAACTAAGTTGCTTAGCAAAAAGTAAACATTTGTGCGATGACGCTTCAAACTTTTGTAAAGTTTTAAACTTAATAACTTCGCGCATATATGCAAGTTACGCCGAGTCCAACATTTTTGTAACAATTTTGATATTAGTTTTAAGATTTTTAGTACAATTTATTATTTCATTATTCTGTTTAAGTTTTATAGGTTTTTTAATCTATAGCGCCATGGGCTCGGGGGCTACAAAATAGTCTAACCTAGGTAACGATTGGACAAACTTTAAAAATTTTTGCAAATTTTGGGAAAGCTTTTATTTTTTTATTGATTTTTGCATTGTCACTGGAAATCTGTCCATATAGCAAATTTAAACTTCATTAGAGAAATTCTCAGAATTATCAAAATTTTCAAAACAGTTTGGCAATTTAAATCCATTTCATCATGTCTAATAACCTTCATAGTTCATCAGAAACGTGTATTTACTACATATTGCTTAAACATTTTTCAGCTTTCATGCACAAGTTGAAATTGGCATTGCGGAATAAATAAGGTTAATCGACATGCGTAACCTAGGAGATAACAGCAATAGGAGCATTGCGTAGGTTGATCAAGTATAATGGCGATTTTTTTACTTTATCATACGTAGTATATGACACAGTATTGTAATCGCGTCGAAAAAAAAAAATCTGATGTGGCCAGGCACATGACTTTATCATACAATATATAAAATTAATAGTTTAGCTGCATGAGAATCTATTCTATTGAGATAAATCGTAGGTATTGTCAAAGCATCAGCATTTGACACTACCTACACTACGTCATCAGAATAATAGTTATTTATGTCACAAATGCCGAAAGTACGGAATAGCGCGACGAGCGGTGATGCGGCGCGTCACCGAAGGCGGAGTGTCGCCGTCGCATATGAGCGAGTCGGCTATCTAGTTTTTGGCAGGAGCGACATCAACGTCTATAGTGTTGCTTTTTAAGAAATACGTATTTAAAAAAAATAAATGATGTCTGTATAGTAAATGCTAGGTTGGTACCACTTAGACGAAACGTCAAGTTTAAAGGTGCGTTCCGATTGGTAGGTAATGGTAGCTAATGGCGGTGGTAGAATACGAAATTATAGTATTTCTTACATATCGTGATAATGACACATATTAGTTTGCATGTACATAAACATGAGTCACTATCAATTTTCTATTGGAAATACTATAACGGCGTCGGCTACCACTGCCATCTTCACTAATGAAAACGCACCTTAAAAAGGTAATTCAAATTGTGACAGATTTATATTTGTTCATGACACATCCCTACCAACATACTAAAATAAAACTACACTCATCGCTATACTTTATTTATAATTTTCTCAATGTATCGTTTTTAGAATTAGATATAAAGACGGGTTGATATTTCTTATCAACAAACAGTCAAATTGGTGATCTTACTTTATTTGAAATTTGTATTTTATAATTTGCCGTACTACAGCGGCAACGTTCCATAGTGGTTTTCCAACCTCTGATGAGATCAGCTGTTTTCGAATGTGACAACACAAAAAAATATTTGTCAAAATCCTGGCTACTATGTAATTTCATATCAATGCAGATGCGACCGATCTCGATCAAATAGAATTTGCTCTTGAAGCTAAACTATTAATTTTACCAAAAAATTTCATAGGCATAAATTATTCAAAATTTCCTGTGCTTTAATTTATTAATTAACTAATTTGTCGAAATTTCAGAAATGGCGCCTCATTTCCAAAATCCTTCAAATAGGCTTAGAATAAACTGAAAGGCTAAACTATTAATTTTACCAAAAAATGTGATAGGCATAAATTATTCAAAAATTACTCTACTTTAATTTATTTATTAACTATTTTGTCGAAATTACAGAAATGGCGGCTCATTTGCAAAATCCTTCAAAAAGGCTTAGAATAAACTACCAGTTCCTTTGGACCCTTTTCAACCAAAAGCTTTTCAGCTCTAAGTTAGGTCATGAAACTTCTAAATATGAACTTTCGTCCCGATACCTTTAGTAGTTTCTCCGGAATCGTCGTCACAAAAATCGTTTACACACGCACACACACACACACACACACACACACACACACACAGACATTTTTTTGTACCTTGGTCAAAAATGTTCAGGGGACCCAAAAAGACCTATTTCCGCTAAAATCTCAATTTTTTTTTTCGGCATGATTACAATACTTTATCTTACTGCGTATGATAAAGTAAAAACAAATTTGAGATGTGTGTGTATGTGTGTGTTTACCCGTTTTTTTGTGACGACGATTCCGGGAAACTACTAAAGATAACGGGACGAAACTTCATATTTAGAAGTTTCATGACTAAACTTACAGCTGAAAGAAGTTTTGTTCAAAAGGGCCCAAAGGAACTGGAGGTTTATATTATCATTTATCAACAATTTTGCAAATGAGCCACCATTTCTGTAATTTCGTCAAATAATAAATTATAGCTGAGGAAATTTTGTATAATTTATGGATATGCATTTTTTGACAAATTAATAGTTTAGCTGCATGAGAAACCTTTAAAAGGATCTTTACAATATCAATAACAAATATTTTTTTACATCAGCACTACGTATATCGCTACTGAATATGGAATATCATGACTACTGTTAGAAATATTAACGTTTGAACTTGGCAGACAAAAATAATACAAAAGTATCGCACACGCGGGATACCATTAATATGATCCCTTTCTCCAATATAAAACCTTCCAACGGCCATACAACAAAATCCCTCAATTATTTCTCTCCAACTATGTGCTTCCCCACTGTTTGAGTATCGTCTGCAACATGAAAGCCAATTTGTGAGCAGAAAACAAACATTTACCAAAGTCCCCAGTCGGCTCTGTCTCTCGAGTTATTTGCGCAAGAGTGTCTTATATATTTATCAACAAACAATATAAATCATTTCGGGGATGGTGTACGTCTGGAAACGATGCTCGCAACCCTCAGCGGGAAAAAAAGGACACCCATATAAGAATAAAGTTAATTACTCGCTTGATCTTTTGTTTTAAGTGTTGACAAATTTTTGCGTCCGCGTAATGAACGTTTTTGATTTATGCTTTGTGTTCGGCGTTGGAAATCTTCGCGACGGTAGGTGGCGCGCACTTAGGGCGCAGCTTGCCGCAGATAAATCAAGTGCGCGATGACTTTCATGGCCCCCTCGTTATTTACGATCAATTTCTACCGGGAATTAGTCCGCGACCGCTCCGAACGTCCACTCCGGACGCTATTTGTGTTTTATCTGTGTTGGCCAATTTGGTGACAATAATGGTTTGTGATAGGGAGAAAAATAATAAGCCAAATTGGCACAGGTGAAAATGACGACTGCGAGAAAATGAAAATGTGAAACCCATTAGAGAGAACCTTCTAGCAGAATGAAGTGTGGATAGTTGTAATCCTTATTTATATAAAGAAAATATAACTTTTAATTGCTTTCTGTCGGACCATCTCAATTTGTTCTTTTCTATCTATAATAAATTCCTGTGAAATTTGAGATCGATCTAAACATATTAACCGGTGGCTCAAGGTACCCAAAATCAAGAATAAGTTGAATTTATTAATATTAAAAATGTGTTTTTATCTTGTTTAACACTGACAAATTTACATACCACAATTATTAGGTCAATCTAAAAAATAATCTATTTTTAAAATCTAATTTGTTAAAAATACTATTACTGGAGTGACTATAAGCTGTGTGATAATCCTGGACAAAAGTTCTTTTAGTATTAATTTTCTCAAAAAGAAGCTCAAGGGGATATTACCGTATTTCGGTTTCGACAGGTACTTTCAATAACCAAAGGAACGACATTTTGTAATTTTCTCCTAGTAGTCTCCTACAACAAAACGTTTTATATGCAAATTATTTTTCTTTTACATTATCTCGATTTTGTGCTTTGTGTAACGTGATTTTTACTGTTTAGACTATATGAATGAGATTTTGGAAGTCGGTTATTGAAATTAAATCAAATAATGTGATGAAGAAAATATTTCCGATAAGATGTTTTATTTGACAAGGACTGTATTACTGTACCACTTTGTATGGATTTCTATCATTCTAAGTTACTTGATTGTACTTAAAAAAATACCAGCCGATAATACGATTAGGTCATGGCAATAATAGTCGATTTTGCAAAAGAACGGTATATTTTTACTTGTAGTATATTTTCCCGTGAAATATTCAAAATTACGTTATATTGTATTTTGTATATATTATATAAATGAATCGTCTATCAAAGGGATAGGGTATCTAATGTTGCCCATATATTATCTCCAAAATGGCACATGTTAGGTATAGGGTTTGTAACATAAACTTGAACTAAAAGTTAATAAAGATTCCAAAAATGCGATAAAATATAGGGTGGTCCATTTGAAATATAAAAGTTGACATCAATTCCGGTGTAACCGGAAGTAACCTAAAACTCAAAATATTTTAGTTGAGACGATCGTGTCCAACAATCTAAGTTCACAAATTTTCAATCTCTCATTTCATTTGGTTCTCAATATACTTCTAATGGCAGGTCGTCGTGTGAAACCCTGTATATTGTACTGTATTTTATTTTAATTTGGTCACAATTATAATTACTTACTGTGCCTGAAACACGTTCGTGTTCTCCATACCAGCGGTTCCAATTTTTTTAGTTATAGTGGTCACTCACCTGAAACAAAACAAAATATTTGTAGATACTATCTAATATTTCAGTGATCGTAAAATTAAGTTAAAACATCGTTGTAAACCGCGAACTTTCCACACTTCTTCGTGTACCAATTTAAACTTTCCTAATTAGCAATTACTTTGAGATTGCCCGGTGACCCAGTTTCTAGATAATAAAATATTTTAACGAAAACGCGAACAACAACTACGAAAACTTTACTATAAATCTCGTCAACGCATAAATAGGCAAAGCGTCGTCCTGGAGGTCGCCGCTGATCGTGCAACGATGGAGTTCCAACTTTTTCCATACCAACAAGAACAGAAGGCCTCCACCACGGGAATAGCAGTTTTGTATGCACAATGCAGAACAAGCTCAACCGGACCCAGGCAACAAACTACAGATATTAAGAGACCCATCTACCTGGCTGCAGTGGTATACCAGTAGCGTAAAACCCACGTAATGTTTTACAATTTCATAAAGAAAAATTAAAATATAAACTTGGTTTGTAAAAAGGAGTACAAGAAGTTATCCGTTATTTTTTAAAAAATAAACAGCAATGACGGCACCCTATCCGAAAGAAAATACACTAAAGGCGATATCGTTGCCAAGCCACAGTCTAGTCAGTATATTAACGACTTTTAATTGAAACTTTATTACATATAAACCAACGCACAGAGTTAAAAGCTTCTCAGGATTACATCTCACATGGTGTAGCATCATTTGTTTAGTGATTTTAGCCAACTTTCCACATGACCGTAATACCCTATTATCGCATGGAAGTCATAACGTTTTGGGGAGTATATTCTGAGGAAATTTAGTTAAGAGAAGCCAAGGAAGCTATCAATTATATCGAATATCAAGAAACATTCCAATTTGGCACACTTGCTCGACTCGATGCTGACAGTGCACGAAAATATATCATTATGTACTTGATAACTTTAGATGGTTAAAAGTTAGCATTAAGTTAAAAATGTCGTCAAAGAGAAGCCAAACAACATTCAATTGCTCCGAAAACCAGACTGGACAGTATGACCAAGAGTTGATACCCTATCGCTTTGATAGACGATGCATATGGAAATCCACGGCCAGTTGTCCCAAATGCATTTGTACCGTTTTCAGATGAGAGGAATGTCTGGCAAAGGCTTGGGAATACGTTAGGGCAAAGATATAGAAGCCCAATAGCTTTGGTGAACTCCTATGTCAGGACGGAAACGCGACCCTGCGTACCCGCAATGGTAGAAATTGGTGGCTTCCACTAGCAAGAACCAGAGCATCTACCAGAAGAATTG
Organism: Melinopterus prodromus; assembly: GCA_964023965.1. Classification (NCBI taxonomy): domain Eukaryota; kingdom Metazoa; phylum Arthropoda; class Insecta; order Coleoptera; family Scarabaeidae; genus Melinopterus; species Melinopterus prodromus. The sequence continues at coordinate 82,704,799 of OZ030390.1, forward strand.
AAGACAATGCTCGATGAAGCTACAAACAGCGGTGTTTATTATGCTTTGGTACCAATGTTAAGATAGGAGATATAGCTACAAATAAACTGATCCATACATGATACAATAATCGATTTTGTTGACTTACACATTTCCAAACGGCGAAAAAATGCATCAAAACCATGGCAACTTGAGGGGAAAATGCAAAGGAGTTTAATTGTAATTTCTCGTAGTCGTTTAATGAATACTGCACTAGGGTGGTCCAAAAAACGGACTTTTTGCTGGAAGACAACGATCCCCCAAATCTGTTTGTTTCCTGAAAAAAAAAAAATTCTCCCCAAATTTGAGAAAAATCGGTTAACATTAACACGTGCCACCGAGCACCTCCAATTTCCGATATAAAATACATTGCAAAAATGCATATTTTGTTCCCTTTTTTTTTTCTTATTTCGGATTTAGAAAAAAAGTTGCGGTAGATTACCAGAAATTGTTCAGAAGCCCCCAAGGAATAAATCCACAACCAGTATTTCTTTTCACCACCCCCACCCTCCCCTGCAATACCATAAATATGAGGCAACATTTTCTCCAAATTTACAATTTTACAATGTTACGTGTTCTTTATTTTTTTTATAAAGTATTATTAATGGATTACTGACATGTCCTTTTGTCATTTATGAACTAACTTTAATTTGTTTAAACAATTACAAATTGTTTAAACAAAAATATACATTGTCACGAACACTTCTTTATAGTTTTTGCAGAAATTGTTAGATTATTGGCATTTTTTTTCATTTATTAACTAATTTCCATTGTTTAAACATATACCATTTGTTTAAAGAAAAATATACAATGTTACTGACATATTTTCCTATTTTCTTGCAGAAATTACTATTAGATTATTTGTATACTTTTATTATTTATTAACTAATTTGCAGTTTTTAAACATACTATTTGTTTAAACAATGATATACAAAGTTAAGTACATATTTTTCTATTCGTTTTACGAACATTCCATATAAAAAAGCTCTCGACTTTGATATCGAGACTCGAATAAATGCGAGACAACTCAAATAGTTGTTTATTATTAATAGAGTTATTACTTATTTATTGTTAATAGAGTTATTATTTACTTATTCATTATTATTAATAGGAAGCAAATACATACATTATTATATAAAAAAAACTGTGAAATACAATTTTTCATATAATAACAATTTCTGCAACAAATGCAAAAATGTGTCCGTGGCATTGTATATTTTTGTTTAACCAAATGGTATTTCTTTAAACAATTGCAAATTAGTTAGGTAATGAATGACAAAAAACAATCCATTAATTAAATAATAATTTCAGCAAAAAATAGTAAAAATTTGTTCGTAACATTGTATATTTTTTGTTTGCAGTTGCAAATTAGGTAATAAATGACAAAAATGCCAATATTCCAATAATTTCTGCAAAAAATATAAAAATGCTACATTAAATATTTATTTAAATAATTTGTATTTGTTTAAATAATTTGAAATTAGTTCATAAATGACAAAAGGACATGTCAGTAATCCATTAATAATAATTTATGCAAACAAAAATAAAAAACACGTAACATTGTAAAATTGTAAATTTGGAGACAATTTTGCCTCATATTTATGGTACAGCAGGGGAGGGTGGGTGATGGAGAAAAAAACAATAGTGGTTGTGGATTTGTTTCTTAGAGAGTTGTAAACAATTTCTGATTATCTCCCGCAACTTTTTTCTAAATACGAAAAAAAAAAAAAAGGAAAAAGATGCATTTTTGCAATGCATTTTAAATGGGAAATTTGAGGTGCTCGGTGGTACGTGTTAACGTTAACAGATTTTTCTCAAATTTGGGAGGAATTTTTATTTCTGGAAAAGGAACAGATTAGGGGGGATCGTTGCCCGCCAGCAAAAAAAAGATTTTGCTAGGTATAAATTTGGACCACATTATGCACATTATGCACAGAGAGTATCCTTGATCAAATAAAAACAAACCAAAACTGCCATCCTTGGAGCAAACTTTAACTGTAAATAATATTTATTAATATTATTATATATACTATATATATTTATTAATATTTATAGTTATTTTTTAATAACTCATCACTATCGTGTGTGGGAAGCTATATGGACAGTCAGCGGCAACCAGCCGAGTCCTAGAGTCGACAACTGTGCGGTACGGTCGCGAACCTGACCGCCGACAATGCGACTGCATTTGTGAGTCGCGGACCGGTCGCTCGTCACGACCTTATAAAAATTCTAATAAAACACCGGCGACATTGTTTACACGGCCGGGAACAAAACGCAAACAGCGCCGCACGAAATCCCGTTCTGCATCCGACGATAACTTCTGCCGGACGCGTGCTCATATATTATAATGTTTATTTGTGTGTCGCACAGGTCGCTCTCTTCTACAGGTCGTCTCCACTTCGGGACCCCTCTGTTTGCTGAAGTCGTCGTCAATGGTTGTGTGGCTTGTCTCATCCTAGCGTTTTGGTTAGCAGGTATCGGATAGAGACAAATATTTATAAATGTGTACCTCTACAAGAAAGATAGCGTTTTGAAGAAGAATTTGTGCTCGTGGTTAGTTTTAATGTAAATGTTTTGAAAACCAAATCTGTGGATGGTGAAGTGTATGTCACAACGATTAATCTTAAAACTACGCAAATTCCTTTATTTTAGAATTATTAGCTGATAAAGTTCAATAAACTAGCTTTCAATTTATTACTAACTTTATATATACAAATAAACACACATACATTTTCAGGGGATTATCTACAATAAAATAAAATTATACTATCATCGGCAATTCTGGCCTTCATATTTGTTAAAAATAAATCAAAGTGTATAGATATTGGATACATATAAAACAAATAATAAATGTAATTGATTGATGTATACTAACAAACAAACATTTCTTTTGATTCACACTGTGTTGGCCTTTAGTGCCAATCAATCAACGCCTACTAATCTGGACGGTCTACAAACAATCTCCTGAATATTATAATATACAGCTGTTATCGTTTATAGTTTTCACTTCAAACTTTTTGGGAGTTTACAAATCCCGCAAGACATATTTTGTTTGCTTGTACCAATTTTACTATTGTACACAGTGTCTCATTCTTCGCATTTTTTAATCACATTTACTTTATAACAAAAAACCCACAAAAATTCAAAATTGGGTCAAAACCCAAAATGTTATCTTGTAAATTTATAGTGGGCGAAATCGAAACATTATTTCACTGTAAACCTTGCAAACACTTGCCACAGAAAAAGTAAAAAGTAAGATCTATCCATCCTATTTTTTGTTTCGATATAGCTCAGGAGCAACCCAACAAATGTTCACCCAGTTATTTTTTGTTTTTAGGTAATATTCAAGAAAATGCGGAAAAGCAGGAAAGTTTGTTTGATGGTATATATTAGAATTAGAGTGCCGTAAAAATGCGTTATGGATACATCTCATTTTCCGCGAGTGTACTTATACGTAACATTTCATTCAAAGTGCTTGTAAAAATGGGTTAATATTTTCGAGAAATAACAGATAATGTAGATCACACTGCGGAACATACATTTCGTGATTGTCTGTTTTTATATAAAACATGCTGTATATTCAATGTGGAAGGTTTGGAAATCTATACATGAATACATACAGGCTCTTCGGAATTTATTTCATCATTTTTCCGAGAAATTATATGCCAAGTAAAATTTTCCATATGGACGTATTTGTTTCTTTAATGATTAAAACAAAACAGTCCACATGAAACTTTATTCTGACAAGAGTAAAAGATTGAGATATTACTTTCTCTTACTGTTTTATTATTGAAATGGGTATATAATAAAAATGGGTAATGGGTAATTCTATTACCTTTTTAAGGAATTTTTAAAGGACCATTTTACTCAAAATTTTCATTTATTTGACCATATCATCGGACATAACGCACTGTTCCAACTATGCTATCTACACTAATAAACCAAATATCTATAAACACAATTCTTCAGGGGAAGGTTCTCATATAACCGTTTGGAGAAATAAATGTTATAAAATAAGCCCCTGAAACGGTGTATCGGTGCTCGCAATTTTGTTTACTGTTTTACAGCCTATGGAACGTTCCGGTCAAAATATCCTGGTTTATACAGCGCAAATAATTTTCTGCAACGCTGAATGTAAGGATGTGAAATTTGTATATAGTGTAGAAAATGATTAGATCAGTGTTGCTTATGTTAATTATATTATTACTTTTAACGAATTCATACAGAAAAAGAATATATGACAGACAACTGACGCGTTTATCCGAAACAAGATCTTTCAAATTGGCAGACACTCTAACCAAATCTTTTAGTTTTTATTCTTTTATTTTATTCTCCGTAAAGGAATTAGTATAGTAAGTGAAATTTTTAAGTAATAACATTTTTATAACGAGTTAAAAACGAAGAAACTCCAGATCAAACAGCAGTTTCTTGCCACTGTTCAACGTTTTTTAACCAACTGTTGGTTTGGTTAATTTCATCTACTTTCACAACGTTTTTGAAAATTCGTCTTTTGATACTTATTACAGGAACTACCTTCATCATCCCGATAATTTTATCACCGTTTAATTTAAACAATTCAATTATTAACAAAATCATTCAATTCTGGCAGAGATATTCACCTAATACAATCAAATCTTCGAGAAAGTCATCGCTCCTACTTCAACCGATTTGACAAAAATGTAAATCCCTTGAAACGAAATTTCTCTCCGAAAAGTGTCGTCGGCTGTCGCAAAAATAACACAAAAAGTGCGCACGGAAATAAGAAGAACAGCGCGCCTGTCCGAGCTTTAGAGAGAGACTCCTTTTGAAGTCGAGAACCCGGGTAACATTTAAATTCAGTTTAGTGCGCCCTTTTAACATATTACCTGCAAATGTAAGTGGAAATCTCGCCGGCTCCATAAATCATTCCCCGCTAAATACAAAAAGAGAGCGGCTTCTGGGAAGACAGCGTGAATCCACTATTCGAATCCTGAGAGAGATTGCACAAAAGAAAGTACTTCGCCTACATTATTAATCTATTACCGATTTAACCGGATTATAACAAATCCCATAAGTTGAGAAGTATTTGAACACTCGTCTCGTTTTTCGTCCACCCTTAAAGCATTGAAATTTGTTTTTCGAAGTCGCAAATTTCTTGTAAGCACTCAAAATAATATCCCCAAACTGATTTTACATTGAAACTAAGGAATGTGATAAATATTCAGTCACATTTGGCAACAAATGTGTTGGCAAGCTCGGAGAATTGTTTCCAGTTCTGTAACTTTGTGGACATTTCTTTAGATTTGGCAAGTGTCCTACAACTTTAGTAGGCGAAATATGAACATGTTAACAATTGTAAGCGAAATTATATGTATAAAGTGTATCGACACGTTTACACAGTTTTGAAGAAAAAAAAAACACCTTAACCAAAATATGTTTGTTCTTTCATTTTCATTAAAATCAATAAGATAAGTTGAATATCTTTGTTGTTATAGGTTATTAAACATATGAAAATTGGAAATAGTTAATGAAATAGTTAATGGCGGTAATTTTTTAAGTTAAAAAACTACAGCCACGCCTGGGATTCGAAAAAATAAAAATAAAAAATTATCGCCATCTTGTATTAACTTTTTCCAATTTTCATAGTAATGTCCGCAGATTTTTGCATGAATTAACTCCATTTATTAAACAAAGTATGTATAGATCATAGATACAATTTGATCTATTTACATAAATGCGTAGAAACTGCCACATTAAATATGTATGGTAAAAAAATACTATAAACAAATATGGAACAATAGTTAAAAAATGAATCTTAAAAGCAATACCACTAAGTTTAAGCTGAAAAATTTACAAATTTCCTCATCTTTTATATTTTTGCCGTTTTTTTTAAGAATCTGTTATGAGATTCCATTACAAATATATTTATTTTTTAAGATTTATTCCACACATTCCTCACAGGCCAAATTTGGGAAAAAATTCAAGTAATAAATCTAAAATATACCTTCCTCTATACGTGTATATGTTATGGACCAAGTGATTAATCCGGCTAATATTCATAATACCCGGGCATTGTGTATAATGCCCTGAAAAAGCCAGTGCAGAACTTTCTTGCCCATTGATTTGACACGTATTGTTAATTAAATCTTGGGTTAGCAGGGCTCAATTAAAGATGTTGTTTGTTTGACTTTTTAATTACACAAAATTCACAAAATTAAAAGAAAAGACTCCTTTGGAGTACATGTCCAATGTTGTTTACTGTGTACCGTGTGCTGGGTGTGAGGCACGTTACGTGGGTCAAACGGGAAACTGCCTGAAGACTAGATTAAGCCAACATAAGACGGACATTCGAAACAAAAAATTATCAAGCGCATTGTCCCAACATTCCATTAATGAAAACCATACCCTAGACTTCGATAACGTTGAAATATTGTACAAGAAACGTAACCTCAGAGAACGGCTTTTCTATGAAATGATTGGGATAAAGGAAACTAATGCCGCCAGGAATTTGCGATCGGACACGGATAATGTAATATCTATAGTTTTTTGCTTAATTTGGATTATGATCGCTCGAGGGTTTGGAATGACACAACTGTTAATATGGGGGATATTAGCGAGTTAGTGTTTTGATTTTTAACTTTTTGTAATTTTTATTATGTATGATGTAATTATAGTTCCTCCCTTTATTTGCTCTCTTTTTCCCTTTTTTCCCTCTTTTATGTATCTTTAATGTATAGCGACCTCATTTTGTCATTTATTGACGTGTTAATGTGTGTTTTTGATGAACTTCGTTTGTAACTATTCGTTGTTGCTGGATATTTTTGTTGCTGCGATTTCTGGTTGGAAGGATGGGTCCGATAACCGTTTCCCGCCAGTATCAGCTGTACGCTAGCACTAGCAACTTATGTGTTTAACATGCCGTCACCTGTGTTAAGAGTAGTTATGTTTTGAGACTATTATTTGGTAATAATTAGGTTCTGTGCTCTGTGCATTGTTGAAGTGTTGAAGTTAATATATTTGTATCTTTGTTTTATGTAGTCCCTGAGGAAACCACAATTATTGGCGAAATACTGGACGTAATTAAAAAGTCAAACAAACAACATCTTTAGCTGAGCCCTTGTAACCCAAGATTTAATTAACAATTGCCCTGAAAGATTGGGCAATTTAATACATTTGTATAAATAAACAATAAAAAATAAATTTGGAATACTGCTAAATTGTGTTGGGCACTTTGATAAATATCACAAGCAGTGTTGTGGTGAGTAAGTAGTAGACGGCCTACCAATGTCGTCAGAGCGATGATGCATTCAAACCGACCACGATCGCTGTAAAGGCTGCCACAAACAATTGTTTTCCGAATTCTGTTTGTAAAGTCGTTATTCAGTTCGGAAATGAAACAAACTTGTCTATCATCTATAACATTAGTATCGGTTTTGTGCATCCGCTTCCGAAAACAAATTCTGAAACATTAAACTTAAAACAACGTTGGTGGCCAGCTTAAAGGTGCGTTCTGATTAGTGGTAATAGCAGTGGTAGTAGACGCCATTATAGTGCGACTTTGGAAAAAAAACATTTGTAAAAAATACTAGAGCCGTGTTGACTGAATACTAGAGCCGTGTCCAGCGTCAGAGGTTTCATTGAGAGATTGCGCAAGAATGTCATAACAGTGAAGGCTAAGGCTACAATCGATGTGCGTGTAAAGGTGGTTACAAATCAGACAGGTATAAATGTAAAGAAAGAAAAAATGTAGTTCAAACTGCCACCAAAGTCTAAACTGCTCCAATAAATAAAAAATATTGTTTTAATATCATTTTGATTGCTTATTTAGTTTTGAATTTTGTCAATTTTCAATGTTTTATTTCGTTCCTTGAGATTTGAGTATATAAAGTTGATATTTTTATTTATTTATTTAGGCTATGCGTATTGTTTTATTTTAACTTATCCGCATATTGCTTGAGTATAGTTCGACTTTTTGTATATTTCTGAAGGTTTATTCAGACAAAATATGAGTTTTATTAATTTGTAATATATGTTGAATATATTACTGGAGAAAAACTTGATTTTATTATTGTAAAAATACCGACATAAAAAAATTTATAAAAAACATGTTTTAAAGCATTATGAATAATGTCCGGGCAATTTAATAATTTCGATTATGTTAATCATCTTGTCCGATTGTTTTGGGCATTTTTCAGATTATCGTATTAATCAGTTGGTCCATAACATATACAACAAAGTTTTCAGATAATTTTGCTTTTTACAATACTCAAAAAAAGGGTGCGGAAACCGGTTATTGAAATGAAAACAAAAATAAGTTTTGGCGTAGCAAACAAGCAAACAGGTGCAAAATATAAATAAGGCGTTTTGTGTTTTAAGACAGCAGTGACAGTATTTTCCTAAATAAACCAATACCAGCAGCATCTTACACCACCTTTCTTTTAAGACAATAGCAAAAAGTTACCAAATTGTCCTGATGATAAGTAATCAATAACCACTTGACATATCTTAAACATAAACAACATGTATGTAAGCGTAGACATCGCGAATTAATAAATTTATGACCTTAATACAACGTTAATACGAGATCTGGTTAATACACAGTATAACAGCGCAAATACCCAGCGTCCAATATACGCAAACAGTTTCAAAGCGGTTTTACACATTCGCAACTCTCGCGCATTCATAAATCTAAATTGTATTAGTTAATTACTTTATTGGCCGTATCTTCGCAGTGCGAGTCCATTAATCTGTTTATTTATTATCCGGTTAATTAAAGTACTTTTGTGTCGCTTAATTGCTTCGTACTCGGTCTGCGTATGAACCTCATTTTGAAAGAGGCCTTTATTGCTTATTTACGACAGCACGTTACCAACTCCTCGCCCGTTTAACAATATAATAACTTAGAATCTCGTTGATGGTAATGCGGGACAGGGAAAAAACCGCGCCGGACCGTTTGTCGGCAAAGGAAATACTTGGCTATGCTGAGGTCGGCCGTTGTTGTTTTTCATTGTCGTGCTCGGGTATTGAGACAAGAAATAGTTTCCTTCTAGGATATCATGCATTAATATTTTTCACCTTAAGACGACGTCAATTACCGCAGGAATCCGTTAGGACTTTGTTGTGTGAAAATTGTCACAACACCATTTGTTGTACGTATTTATCATCAAGATCTGGAGAAAAAGGATGCTAATGGTAATGTATGGTTTATGATTGGTTTATGAACTTTTACTCATGGTCGTGTATTGTAGAATTAAGAAAATATGAGGCAAAGCATAACTATATTATTTTTTTCTCATTTATTCTATTAATTAGATAATAGTATATGATCCAATAGTAAACTTACGAATATGAACCCTTCTTGTTATCAACTCAAATGTATCAAAGTACATATACATTACCATCATTACATGCACCGACATGGCTCTACACAAGCTGTAGGAATCTTCCAGGAATCCTCGTACGTAATTTCTCAAAAACAACACACATGCATAAATAGCTGGTTTTGACGGTGCTTGATAGACTGCAGACTTGACAGACTCTGATCGTCGATTAATCCAACCCGGACAGATCCATTATGAAAGTTTTTGCCGACCGTCGAAATATTCAGTAGTAGCAATCTATATCGCTGCCACTAACGTTTAACGTTTGAAGCTGTGGCAACTTTACATCACACATTATAAGGAGCAAAATCGGACATGAGGTGACTAAGGTCAAATTTAGAGAAAAAAAATACAAAACCAATCAGAAGTAATAGGCCGGTTTTCGGTACCGAATTTACTTTTTGCAAACCGTTCTAAAACCAATCTCGCTAAGATTCCGTCACCCTCCTCAGACTGACAAATCTGTTCCATCGGTTTCCAAACGGTTTCCAAACGGTTTCCAAGCTACGATTTTGTTCCGAAATCTGAGAATTTAGTTGTTATTAAAAAAATTACCTTTTGGATCAATTTCGAAAGTTCACGAGACGTCCTTCAAGTAAGATATTTATCGAGTTTATGTCCCAAAAAAGCAGGCTCAGATCACCATATCTTGTCTTTGTGAAATAATGATTTTCCGGAAATGTAAAATTGTGCTGAAATAAATTTACTATACACCGCAGGTGTCTATACAGTTGTGGCAATAAGTCGTCCGCACTTCTGATGGAGCTCTCCAAAGCGTTTGATTGTGTTGACGACCATGTCAATCTTTTATACTAGCTGGACCAGTATGGTGTTAGAGGTCAAGGTTTACACAGAAGACAGGTTGTCATCACTGAGAACAGAAGATTGTCTCAATTAATTATAAGGCATGGTGTACCCCAGGGTTCAGTGTTGGGTCCTGCTTCATTCTTAATCTATATAAATGACCTATGTAGTAATTTAAGTTCGTGTGTACCTATACTTTTCGCGGATGACACAACCATGATAAATACTGCCGCAACAGTTGGCAAACTATTGCGTAGTGAAGAGATCAGAATTACGGTAGCCGTACAATGGTTGTGTGCCAACAAGTTATGTGTAAAAGCCACAAAAACTCAAAAATTACTTTCGCTGCAAGACCAACGGAGTTCAGATTGATTCCGGGTTAAGTTGGTGCCCGCACGTGGGTGATCTGTGCAATAAATTGAATGTTATTACTTATCACTTACGAAAAATTATAAATGTTCCACAGCACGATACATTACAGTGTTGTCTTGTGGGGAAGTTCATGTTATGCTCGTAGGGTGTTTTTAATTCAAAAAAATCTGATGTGGCCAGGCACATGACTTTATCATACAATATATAAAATTAATAGTTTTGCTGCATGAGAATCTATTTGATTGATATCAGTCGTCTCTGCATTAAAATAAAACGAGTTAGCCAGGATTTGACTGATAAATAATTAAATAAATAATTAATTCCTTTATTAACAAAACAATATTAAATGCAACAATATAATATTTATATTTAGGGCGATCAGCACACTTGTTTCCAAATTGCCTTGCTCTTCGACTCAACCCCTTACGCAAACTAGAACTAAGACATAATTGTACCAATAATATAACAATTATTTCGAGAACTTATCAAAACAAAAATTACTCTAGAGTCTAATTACGCGTAATTGCAGCAAATCCAACTCAACAAAACATCGCATACGCCCATAAAAAATAAAAATTATAACAGCCTGCGATGTGCGCTCAATGCCTAAAGTCCCCCCCTGTTGAGCAAACAGATAACACTTCACCTTTCCCCAAAAACTGGTTAACGATAAGTTTTTCATATCTTCCCTGAGACCCAGTGTATATGTGACTGACCTGCTAAGAGAATGGCCGTTTATACAGCTCAGCGCGATGGGCAGGTGGATCAAACAAACCCCTGAATCTTAAATTAAGGTTATGGACATCCGTTCTACAGCGTATCTTCCGCATGAGGTATTGTGGGATTCTCTTGGATAGCAACTTATGAGATAATATTGCTGCATGAAACACCCTAGTGTTATCCATGTTTAACCACCCCAAGTCGCCCAGCCCATTCGATACATGATCATACTTCCTCAAACCAAAAACAAACAGAACACATGCAGTTTGGACACGCTGAACACTGAACACTGAACACACGCTGCCTATCCGACGCCGTCAGGCAAGGACCGTACACGGTATCACATTATGAAATCCTTTTACTATTGACAGTAGATGTAGTGAGATATTGTCAAAACATATTGTCAAAACACATGCATTAGACCGAAAATTTGAAAAATCCTGGCTACTATGTAATTTCATGTCAATGCAGATGCGACCGATCTCGATCAAATAGAATTTACTCTTGAAGCTAAACTATTCATTTTACCAAAAAATTTCATAGGCATAAATTATTCAAAATTTCCTCTTCTTTAATTTATTATTTAACTATTTTGACGAAATTACAGAAATAGCGGCTCATTTGCAAAATCCTTGAAAAAGGCTTAGAATAAACTACCAGTTCCTTTGGACCCTTTTGAACCAAAAGCTTTTCAGCTCTAAGTTTGGTCATAAAACTTCTAAATATGAACTTTGATCCCGATACATTTAGTAGTTTCTCCGGAATCGTCGTCACAAAAATCGAGTACACACATACGCACACACACACACACACACACACACACACACACACACACATACACACACACACACACACAGACATTTTTTTGTACATTGGTCAAAAATGTTCAGGGGACCCATAAAGACCTATTTCCGCTAAAATCTCAATTTTTTTTTTCGGCACGATTACAATACTTCATCATACTGCGTATGATAAAGTAAAAAGGTAGTGAGGATTTTAGCGCAAGGCGTTCCTGCAGGGATCTCTTCAGACAGATGAAGGTGTTGACAATACCTTCAATTTATATTTTTAACTGTCTACATTATATTTACTCAAACTTCCAGCTCTTCCATTCTCAGTCTAGTAAGCACGAATATAATACCAGAAAAATTTATCTACACCGCTACATCGGTTACAGATGTGCCAACAATCTGCAATTTACCAGGGAATTCAATTTTATAATTAGTTAAGCGACGATGTAAAACTACTACCCTTGGGTAAATTTAAGGCTTGCATAAAAACATTTTTAATTCAATGTTCTTTTTATACTATAGAGGAATTTTTTGCATCCAAAGTTGCTATGTACTGGCTTTAGCTTGTTCGATGTATGTTTTATGACAACTGTATTGGGAAATAAAGTTTATTATTATTATTATGTCAACAGTCAACACACAAGACCGTATGACAAGCAAAGCTTAAACCCACCACATATTTCTATTAAGTTGCTCAAGAACAAACCAAGCAAAGTATTACGATGGCAACTGTTCAGCTCAAAAATGTTCGAGACAATAATTTGTTTTCCCAAAAAATGTGTTGAAAAACTGTGTTATAAAATTAACGGTCTATTACAACGGCCGTTTGAAAAAAAATTTACCCATAACCCATATAAGTCTATAGAAAGTGAGGATTACTCTGGGACAGAATGAAAATGGAAAGAAACAATCTTTTATACAGCCTACAAAAGGCATCACCTCAAAAACCTGTTGCTGTGAGTTATTGACGATATGAAGTTAAGTTAAATCAAACGAAGCACTTGATGCTATGCATTAGAAAAGTGGTTCTTCTACATCCAAGACTGATAATCCTTATTTGTAGAAGATCTTGATATTGTTTAAAATAAATCGGCAATCAGTCAATGAAAAAAAAATGGAAACTGCAAGCATATTTTTAAAAACATGTTGGAGTAAAAGCAGCGTAACTACTAAAAGGCGTCTCTGAGTATGCAGAGCGAACCGCACGCGTTAAATAACTCCTGTCAAAACATAACCTTACAAAGAGTAATACGACCAATTTTCAAGTCACCACCGCACAGCACAGCCCATCGTTACCGTAGCCACGGGGCGCGAAATAATTTCACCAGTTTTCACGGACGACCGATGAAACTGCTCGTTTCCAGTTTCTGGTCTCTCTCAGGTCCGCTCATTGCCATCATGTTCACGCGAAATAGGCACACGGGGCGTTTATTTCTTTTTTCTCTTCTTCTAGCAGAGGCGCAAGGAGCGCCATCAGGAGCGAACGCGTAAGGGACTCCACTCCATCCAGGATTCGATTCACGTCGCCCAGCAGCAGTAAACGCAATTATGACCTGCACGGTTTGATTGCGTTTCTCTTTAATGTACGGCGGAGAAAATCAAGAGACCGTTCTTCGGCGGTTCTCGTCCGCCTGCTCGATACCTAGCGGTACGGGTAAAATTCGTTCGCTGTCATCTAAGTGGAATATATCTTCATGAGTACCGGTGTAGGAGAGGTAGGTAATGCAATAATGAGAAGGCGCATTAGGAGCCCGCGGGGCTCGTTATTCATCGAATTGTGTCAATTGTCTGGACTGTTAACTATAGTGTTCAATGGAGAGGAAAGAAAGTTGTGTGGAAAGAGATATGCTGGTAGACGGTTGCCAAAAAGACATTTTTGAAACGTGGAAAATTCTCCGTTTTACCACAGCAGTATCGGACACTTTTTTTTACAAAATAACAATACAAAAAAATAATTAATTCCTCATCTTGTCTTTTTTATAATGATTTTTGCAGGAAGGAAGCTGAATTCAGATTGGTAGTTGGCGTAGATTAACATATCTCGGCTGTTCAAAAAACCCCTCGAGTAATAAAAATTAATGGGTTTATTTTTGTCGTCGACTGGTAGTAAAAAATATCAAAAGAGTTTGGATGTTTTATGGCGGCCGCGGTTATCGGTTAGTAACACATAAAATAGAACATTGATGGGATTATATTCAAATCAACTTATGGTTAGACTATGAAGTTTTCGACCACTGCCGATATGATAGCAAGGAATGTTGTCACTATATTTCTGAATTGTTCCAGCTTTATGACTTGTGATATATTTTTATGACTTAAGTATTATGACAACACCATCGAAAATATATTCAATAAGTGTAGTCTATAAACGAAAAGAAACATAAATATAAGACCATAATATGTCTAAACACATCATAATAAATTTCTTAACAATATTCCGACATAATCATCGAAATCGAAATATATTAAGAAAATATATACTCTATTAGTACTAATTACACACATTATTATTACATTATTATAATATTACAACACAATTAGAAGATGTAATATTATTAATTGAAATATTATATCGAACAATATAAAGAAAAAGGTCATGAATATAAAATCCCACCGCTTGACAACAAATGTTAACGCCCACGCCGCACTGAAAGGTCTGCAAATCCGCACCATTTGTCTGTGTATAATAATATTGATATAAAGAAAAAAATAATTTTGCTGTTTCGGATAAATATTTACAAATTTCAATAAACGTTAATAAATATTTACCAAATCAATCGCAATCGCTAAAATTTTAAACGCGGTTCTTTTGCATATTGTAAATAATATTTGTATGGAACATAATATATGCTTTTCATGTACCGGGTGCTACGAAATTTAAAAATATTAGGGGCCTTCAAATGCAAAATTATAATCACCTTTTTCATTGCATGTACCTGGCGTTTTTATTAACAATTATCAATTTCTCTGAAAATTTTATTCTTCATAACAGTGACTGAATTTTCTTAAACATAAAATGCCAATATAGAAAGTAGGTATTTTCTTGAATGTGCCCGGTGTACCCAAAACTATGAAAACCCCTCAAGAGTACGGTTTCGGTTCAAAGCTATATAAAAATGTTATTTTGAAGAAAATATTTGGAAATATTAGAGATCTTTAAATACGTGTACGAAATTATAATCACCTTCGCCGTAGCATATACCGCGTGTTACCAAAAAGATGAATGTCATAAAGTACCGTCATCTTCAAGATAACTATGCAAAAATATTATTTGAAAAAGTATTTCAAAATATTACAAAGCATTAAATATGAATTTAGCATTTCATGTTTTTAAGTCAATCAATCCATAAGGTTTTATATACAATAAAATTTTCTGAAAAGTTTCTGCTGGTATGGTATATATGTTCATAAAAAACACGTTAATTTGTTTTATTTCTAAATGCCAGTCAAAAATTATAAACCTTTATGGGGCTGTCGCATCAAAAATTTAAAAATTAGCTCGATGGTATAACTGTTATTCGATATAAATTGTCTCCACTTTAAAGCGCTCTAACTAAATGATTAATTATAGAAAACAATGTTTCAAACAAAATTGTTGTAGGCAATTTTCTTCTGTACAAACTGTATATCAACTATTTTGGTCTTAAAACTCACTGGTAACCAGATGGTATTAATTTTTTGAAGAGATCCATTGACAAAGGTGAAGAATATAATATGAAAAATGGAGAAAATAAAAGCCTCGATATCCTTTGTAGTTTAAATATTTTAATGGGTACCGGTTTCGGCAGTAATTAACATGCCATCATCAGCCCAAATCTACAAAAAACACAAAACATCAAGCACTTACAAATTGAAAATAGGGGGAAAAATACACTTACGGTCAATAAGTTAAATCGTACAAACTAAACATTTAAAACAAACAGCACACTCACACACACAATACATTAGAATTATAATTTCTGTCGACATCTCCAAACAAATGTCACATGTGCAAGCTATGAAAGGCAACTGAGCGGGCGAGTACAAGGATGGACAAACAAAAACATGCAAGGTCAAAAACCGAGCATAAAATATCTTTAAAAATGTATAAGTACAGGTCGGTCAGAATGTTAAATACGAGAAGAGTGGTCTGAAGGGAAAACTAGTCTGATCATTCATCAGCGTAATGTTGGATGTTTTTTTATGTTTTTCTATTTCGTATTGTTCCAACAGGTCCATCTTAAAGCCCTTGTTGCATCTATGAATCAATTTGGTGTCATCATAATTAATTTTATGTCCAGTCTCTATCTTGTGTAAATATACATTAGAAGAGGAACGGTTTTTATGTTCTGAAATTCTTTTTGCAAGCTTTCTTCCCGTTTGGCCTATGTATATTGCATTACAATTGGCGCAGTCAATTGAATAGACACCACACTCATCCATATGCGACTTGGGTTGACTGAAATTTGACAATAATTTGTACAGTTGATTGCTCGTATTAAAAGCTGCGACGATGTTAAATTAAGCCAAAGCTTTGCTGACTCTGAGATTGGTAGCGTTATATTGAAAGGGTCTATATATCTTGTTTTCTGAATTCAGAGGTGTATAAAGTGGATCAGTCCTTTCAATAGTTAGTTTCAATAGGTGGTGAATATGTTTAAGTGGAAACAAATGGTCTTTTGCAATTTTTTTTTGCAAGAAATTCAGAACAATTCATAAATGAAATAAAGAACACAAACTTAAAAGATACAATCATGGTATCTTTCGATGTGACCAATTTATACACTAATGTGCCAGTAGACTTCACGCTTGGCCTAGTTTCAAAACTCTTCAACGACCATTTTAATGACAATAAACAGATTGACGATTACAACACCATTTTGCGACACATAGTTGATCAGAATTTTTGTACCTTTGACGGCAAGTTTTACAAGCTTGATGACGGCCTACCAATGGGCATGCCGTTATCTGGAATATTAGCTGACATATTTCTGGATCACGTAGAGAGGGAGCATATTATGAATTCAAACAACCAATTTCATAACCATATAGTCAAATGGATCAGATATGTTGATGATGTGTTTTGCGTGTGGAGTGGGGGTGAGAGCGGGCTGACTGATTTTCTGAATTATATTAACAACTTACACACAAGCTTAAATTTTACTTTAGAGCTTGAAAATAATAAACAACTAAGTTTCTTAGATTTAATTGTAATAAACCACAATAACACAGTAAAATTTGACATATATAGAAAGCCTTCTAATGTTTCTACTATCATTCCTTTTGATTCTGCTCACACGTTTTCACATCGCATGGCTTCATTCCGCTTTTTAATTAATAGATGTATCAGATACCCGCTGACATACGACTTAAAAATTAATGAACTGAATTGCATCTTTAAACTTGCAAAAGACAATTTGTTTCCACTTAAACATATTCACCACCTATTGAAACTAACTATTGAAAGGACTGATCCACTTTATACACCTCTGAATTCAGAAAACAAGATATATAGACCCTTTCAATATAACGGTACCAATCTCAGAGTCAGCAAAGCTTTGGCTAAATTTAACATCGTCGCAGCTTTTAATACGAGCAATCAACTGTACAAATTATTGTCAAATTTCAGTCAACCCAAGTCGCATATGGATGAGTGTGGTGTCTATTCAATTGACTGCGCCAATTGTAATGCAATGTACATAGGCCAAACGGGAAGAAAGCTTGCAAAAAGAATTTCAGAACATAAAAACCGTTCCTCTTCTAGTGTATATTTACACAAGATAGAGACTGGACATAAAATTAATTATGATGACACCAAATTGATTCATAGATGCAACAAGGGCTTTAAGATGGACCTGTTGGAACAATACGAAATAGAAAAACATAAAAAAACATCCAACATTACGCTGATGAATGATCAGACTAGTTTTCCCTTCAGACCACTCTTCTCGTATTTAACATTCTGACCGACCTGTACTTATACATTTTTAAAGATATTTTATGCTCGGTTTTTGACCTTGCATGTTTTTGTTTGTCCATCCTTGTACTCGCCCGCTCAGTTGCCTTTCATAGCTTGCACATGTGACATTTGTTTGGAGATGTCGACAGAAATTATAATTCTAATGTATTGTGTGTGTGAGTGTGCTGTTTGTTTTAAATGTTTAGTTTGTACGATTTAACTTATTGACCGTAAGTGTATTTTTCCCCCTATTTTCAATTTGTAAGTGCTTGATGTTTTGTGTTTTTTGTAGATTTGGGCTGATGATGGCATGTTAATTACTGCCGAAACCGGTACCCATTAAAATATTTAAACTACAAAGGATATCGAGGCTTTTATTTTCTCCATTTTTCATATTATAGATGTTATTAAATTACTGCTTTGGTGCGCCTTTCGAGCTTTTATTAAGACATCAAAACATTAATTAAGACATTATAACACATAATATACAAATAAACAAACGTGGAAAATGCAGCCTAATAGTGAAAATCCATGAAAAATGCTCAGAGGAAACATCCAGTTCCTTTGGACCCTTCTGAACCAAAAGCTTTTCAGCTCTAAGTTTGGTCATGAAACTTCTAAATATGAACTCTCGTCCCGATACCTTTTGTAGTTTTACCGGAATCGTCGCCACAAAAAAACGGGTACACACACACACACAAGCACACACAGATACGCACACATATACACACACACAGACATTTTTTGTACCTTGGTCAAAAATGTTCATAAGACCTATTTCCGCTAAAATCTCATTTTTTGCACGATTACAATACTTCAGCGTATGATAAAGTAAAAAATTATAAAGCGGCCTAATATATTTTATTTGTTTGTGTTTTTTTTAGATAAATGAAGATTAATTATAAATAAATAGTATTTTTTAAAGAAAGTTGATTTATTTACACCAAAATTAGTACTAAAATTAACTTTTACTTTGTTTAATTGAAAATTGCGGAAAAATAAGACCACTTCCAACTTTTTTATGGGGCTTCTCGAAATCACCACATCCAATTTACCAAAGAAAGGTATATTTAAGTTAAAGTTACAGACAATTATTTAAAATTTATAGACGAGTGTTATGTGCAATTAGTTCTCTATCCACTAAAACCTCTGCATGGGTCAATAACCAATACCACCTTCTACACCCGTGAGAAGTTGTTACTACGTGTTCGGTATCGCGATTAGTTTTATTGCACGTAAAAATGAAACAGCATCAGTAGTAGTAAACTTTACTTCCTGATACTGTAAATCACACCAGCCTTTCGGCAATAGTCAATATAATGTGCGCCGTTAATATCTATCCGTAAGTGCTTACACAGAGCTTTGGGCAACGGATGCTCACCAGGTACGACCGAAAAAATGCAATAACGAAGCAATAAACCCGCCTCAGAGGTAATAAGACGCTATAAGCTCCCTTAATTAGTGCTTTTTTTTCTATTGCTGCGGTCGTAAAATCTCGAATGCGTTATAATAAAACGCGTTAAGGAGCATGTGTATGAGAAGACGGACAAAGCGAATTACGAGTTTTTAAGTTCTCGCCCGAGTAAGTGATAGCCGCAGTAACGCTCAGTTCCAATTACGTAATTGTTATTTATTGGCGGTGTAAATCAATCCAGTGAATGAAACTCAATTCGATCGTCATCACCGGATAATTTATACCAATCTTCTGGGCGACTTAAGTCATATATGCATGAGCAATGATTTTGCATCGATGCGAACGAAAGTGGTACTTAAGCACTTGACCTATAACTAGAAATAAAATTATGTTTATGTGGTGTGTGGATGTTATATATGTGTGTATGTATGTACGTGTCGCTGGAAAACTACGTATTACAATATGTCAATAAAATTAAAATTATTAGACGGTTGTTGTTTAATATAACAAAGTTCCATTTCGAGTCCCCTGACGAAACCAACCTTCTTTATTATGTTGTAAATAACTGAAACGACCTGAAACCTAAACACTGCCAACTCGGTAGGATTTCGGGCAATGCAAGATTAAAAGTATGACCATTTTTTTACTTGTTTATTTTACGTAGGTCCGTTTCCGCAACTTAGGCCAATCACCGAGGCTGGGGGCAGGCTACACACACCCATGCATTTTCTCGAACTGAAGGAATTCCAACCTCCAGTTAAGAGTTCTTTAACGTGCACGTCGCATCATGGCAGCACACGGGGCCACCGGATTTTGTTCCTCGCCTCGTCGATTTTTGCCAGAGCCGAGATTCCAACCCGGGCCTCCAGCGTAGATAGCAGCCGCACTATCCTATACGCCATCGACCCCCAAACTATGACTAAAATTATCAATGGAAATTTAGGTTTACTTTGCGGTTTGTTCTGTAAAAAACATTTTTAGGGATGTCGATTCTGACGTAGTACTTCGTAAACACTTCAAGAAGTAATCAAATTATGTATACATTAATCGTGTTTGTATACACGGTAATGTAAAGAAAATGGGTAAAATATTAAAGAAGAGCGAATCAATAATCCTGGAAAAGAAGAAATTAAAAGAGAACGTACTTAGAACGGCTTAGATTTGAATCCAGAACATACCGGCTTAGATCTGAACCAAGGACTTTAAGTATACCGAGCAATTTAATTCAAAATACCGCCAGCGCGATATGGAATTAAAAGAGTAATATTTATTACCCCTGCTCTCACTAGAGCGTCTCTTCACGGCAGCAACTGGGCAAAAGTTCTGGAAACACTCGCAAAGCTGTAGCACATTCAAGACAACCGGAAGATGGTACCACCTTTAGCAATAGGATATAAAAGGCAAGTCGTGTTAGGGATCATAGGATAGCTCTTTTGAAACCACGTAAGTTTTGTGTAAAACGGCAATCAGGGGACAACGAGAATCTGTTTCTTTTTTAATTGGTTCTTATATTCAATATAAAATCCACTATCACTAACAATAACATTTATACTGTCTTTAACTCTTCAGTAATGTTAAGTAAAACAATGTGGCAGCCAAAAGTTATCTATCTAACTCTAGAATAGCTATCCTATACTACTTCAGATCGTCTACTCTTCCGTTTATCTTCAAGCTCTTGCTACAGCTTCCATACAGTACGATTCCAGAAATGTTGTTCCCAAGAAACCACACCACATGATGTTAGGTTAGCCAAGTTCATAATCCTGCTTCTCTTGAGTCTTCTGATCAATCCGGTATTGTCGAGAAGCTGGATGTCCTCAACGCTTACGTGATGAAGACCTACTACGTAACTTCTTGCAATGTTTTCTGATTTCTTTGTACACAAACTCCACTTTGAAGTCCTTATGGAGGTCATCATTCCTAGTATACCAAGTCGCATTGACAATGTATCTTAGTACTTTATTTTGGAAAATTTGGACAATGTTAATGTCTGTTTTTGTGCAACTCCAGAGTTGAGCACCCATTCACACGGGTTCCAGAATTTGCTGGTACCAGAGAAGCCAACATCTCTCTGTATAGGATTTCTAGTGCCTTCCTCTCTTTTCATTTTGAAATGGGCTTTCCAACGGAGTCAGGCGTCTAATGCCATGCCTAGATATTTGGCTGTATTTGCGTGCGGCACTATTTTGTGATTAATAGTGACCGAGATGTGTTGCATTTTCATTGCATTTTTAACATGCACTGACTTGAGTTCGATCAGGTTAATCCTTTTGTCTTTATCCAGACCTGATATAGACCAAGAGCTATTTGAAGTAGCCATGATGTTTCTTCATTGCTGTTCCATATAGTTAGGATAGCCGTGTCGTCTGCAAAGGTTAACACAGTGTTATCTTCTAACCCTGAGAGGTCGATCGTGTGGATTTGGTAAAGGATTAGTCCTAACACTACCTTGTTTGACTCTAAGGTATCACTTAGTCATGTGAGATTTTAATATTTGTGCGAACTGTTTAGGGAGCATACTTCTTTATTTATTACTTCGGTTAGGTGAATAAAACCTCTTAATTCTTGCATCACTTTTATTGTTATTTATATAGGGTACATGTTTCGGCCTATCATAGCCTTCATCAGCCTTAAATTGGCAAACGGAGAGAATTAAGAGGTTTTATTCACCTAACCGAAGTAACACATTAACTTCCAATATGGATATTTACACATACAATCTTAATTTATGGTGTGCCATTCTTTATTAAAAGCTTGTACCACATCCAGGAACAGGACAGAACGAACCTCTCCAAAGCTTTTTTGATAATTTTGGTTATTTGGTGTACCAGGACAATACTCAAGGGCTTGTTCTGAAATGGGGACAGATGGTCTGGAACGAAGGGTCTGGAACAAGCCTTTTGCTCTCAGTGATCGGCTTAAATGGAATAATTTTTTTTAAACAATGTACGTATGGATTTTATTGATATGGATTGAAAACATGGATTTTATCTGAAGAACGCTGAATTGGTCCTAATTTTTAAGAAAATAGTTTCATTTTGTCTTGCTTGGCATATTCGATGCATAAAATCTAGACTCTCGATACTAATAAACTTTTTTGGTGCTCATTTGGGCCTATTTTTCTAAATTAGACCCAATCGTACGGGATACGCGTTTTTGTTTCAACAAGACGTGAACTCGTTATTGAAGTTTAACCTACCACAATAAGTTTCAGTTATCAACATTTCATTTTTATGTAATATTAAAAAGACTGGTAATTAATCTTTTGTTATACTTCTTTCTCCACTTTAATAATGTCTGTAATTAATATTATTGGTTGATGATTGGATGACTGACTGAAGAACACCTTAAATAATAGGACATAAAGTTCTCATTACGGCTGTTGCGTTTTCATGATAATCAAAATTAACCACAAGAAATTCATCGTCATTACAGTGTAGGTATCCATTGCTGGTATGACAGTTTTCGGGTCTTCGAGGATGTACGTTCCTCGGCACGTCTAACGAAGACATACGTCAATATTATGGCTGCGTTGGTGAGCTGATTGTTGCACGGGGACATTGGTAAGGTCAATGTTTGTACAGTAAGCAATCCATTAACACCCAAGTTGCCCTCCATGCATATACATACGAACGTGCGTTTGTCGGTCGGTCGACTTAACACCTGGACGGTCGCTCACCAGGAATTATAATCTTTTCACCGTTTGCCAGGGCACGGTCTAGAATTTCCTCCGCGGACGCTGTAATTCGGCTTTGGATGAATTTCAATGAGGTGAATGGAGATGAGCGACTATAGGGCGGGCCATGCCGGCAAGGGCTTTGTTTTCTTTCAGTTATTTGTCGAACACCTTCCGGCATAATGTCTGTTTGCGATCGGTTTAAGGAGTTACAAAGTCGCGGCTTTGATGCGCGAAGCCGCGTTGTAAAATTTACTTCCCCCTCGTCAACGACAAATAAAGCCATTAGGTACGAACTTGATAATGTCGAGTCACGAAAAGCTTTTAAAAGGTGTTTTTTTTGCTTCTCAATGTATTGGCTGAAGATTAGGGGTGATTGTTGCACGTTTGGGGAACATTTTTAGTTTAAGGCTCGAACGGGATTACGAATTAAATATTTTATATCAAATTTTGCTTAATAGATAACTTTGGGGTACTTAGAGTTTGTGAATGAAAATTTATTGCATAGTTGTTTTCGATAGATTTCGTTGCTCTGAACCCGAAAACTCTATAATTCTTTATAACTTATAAATGTTCTAGTAACTGCAAAACGGTTACACAGTTTGTATTTTTGCCTGATATCCTGAAAGTTTGTATTGGCAAAAATTGCCAAAATTACAATTTCTTACGTTTTGACCGCAACTTTTTCGAAAATCTTACGTGATAGAAAACTGTTGAGTCAATATTTGCTTTCTCCACAAAAAAATCCACTAAAACTGCCACCTTATTTCCATTTTCTTTCTTTCTTTCTTTCTTCTTTCTTTCCCTCTTCTTTCTTTCCTTCTTCTTTCTTGCTTTCCATTTTAGTATTTTACCCTGCGCGAAAATGTAGCTTTCCAGCCTCTATGGAGACATGAGAGAAGCTGTGTCTAGCCAGAAAAGTAGTTTACACAATCTAACCACCAGATAGCGGCCAAACCATCTGTTCAATAAAAAACAATTTTGCGATTAAAATGTCAAAAATGTACTTATAAAAACTGCATATAATAGCTATTTATGTAGGTACCAGGGGCATTACACGGATGTTTATGCCCCGAGGGTGACCGTGGGCTTCCCCGCCCCGACCGTGACCGTGGGACTCGGGCCTATCGGCCCTCGAGATTTTTAAAGGCCGCCACTGACGGTACTGCGCCGCAGTACGAATTTGTTGGGTTCAACGAAATTGGAATGAATCGGTCGAAATTTGACCGTGTGTGGGCACGACTGATCAAGTTGAGCCTCCTAGACGTACAGTTAAAAAATTTTAACTGCAGCAGTTCGACGCGTGCGCTCGTATGCCCATATAGGACCGTGTGTGTGTCTCTCTGCAACAGTAATGCCCGAGGTGCATACAAAATTTTATGCCCTACAATGGTTTTGTTCCTTCATTGGAATAATATTAATAAATATTTTGACTCCAAATATTTTGATCTCTCGCCGCAGAAAAGAATCGTACCTCCTAATTTGAACATTGTAGGGAACACTAAAAAAAATTGGGAATAAAAAAAAGGAAAAATATACTGTCCCATATGAAAACTATTTGTAATGAAAAATCAATGAAAAATAAATTTAAAAATGAGTCTAATGAAACAAAAAAAGACACAAATTGTTCTCGTTTCCTCTCAAATTTAATCGAAAATTCCTGCAACTGGTCGGAACTATTAACGCAATTTATGTAGTGAGGGCGTTAGAGGTGAGATATTTTGCGCCAGTAGCGCCTCTAGTTAATGATCCACAAACCATCCTCGCGGTAAATTGAATCTCCTTCGCATGGTACGTGCCTGGAATCTGGTCTTATTCAGCGAAATTGAGGGTTTCCCGTGCCTTTGCCCCGTCTCCGATATCAAACCTTACGAGACCACCACCCTAAATAAGAAGAATCCAATGTGTACGTGCACCATCTTTTTTTTCTCGTCTGCGAACAATTTACCAGAGCGACGAGAGGCTGGCGCGGTGTTGCCAATTTAACATTTTCTTTTACCAGATGTGATGAAACTAGAAATGAAGGTCTTGATCTGGTAATAATAAGGTATTAATTTGTAGTGGACTCTATTATATTATCTGATTTATCAAAATTGTGCCCAACTCCAAAAAATGAAGCAACAGGTACGATTTAATTTCGTTTCTCATTAAGAATGGCCATGCAAAAGTAAACCAACGATACCTATCCAGAAAAAAAACTGTTTCGTGACCAATTTTTGAAACATGTTATACACAGTGGTAGATCAGCTGAAAAGGTGTGGAAAACTTGTTAGACTAAAACCTTATTAGCATGTTTATACAGGGTTTTAGGGTCAGTTTTCATGATGCTACTGATGTAATTGATACAACTGATGCTAGATTTTCAAAACTGAAACATTGCAACAAAAATTAAAGGAAAAAGCTGACAAATGACAAATGTGAAACAATATAAAAAAGTATTTTGTTTGTTGAAAGCTTTTGTCGTTGTTTCCAGCGTCTTGGGAAACCCAATAATTTTGGTGAAATATGGAAGATTAGGAAAAATTAAAATAACTTGCTTGGACAGTTTTAATATAATCAGTTTAAAAAGCTTAAGGATCTCCACGATTTCAGAAAAAAATAAAGCTTTTGGCGCTATTTTTATTTTAGTTATTTAGCTTTTTTGAATTGGCAACACTCTCATGGGCGAGGTGGTTCAACCTATTTTCACTATTCTATCATCGTTTACCGTTACCGTTCACAATTGCCACCCACAATCCGATTATTATTATTATTATTAAAGTGTTTTATATCGACTGACAGTCCGTTGCCTACAGAAATTTATTAATGTAAAACTTATTCATTGTGATTGCCGGGTGAAACGGCCAATTGTATGAAAGTTACGGACCGTGTTGTTCGATGTATTCGAGCTCTGCTTTAGTTTACCTCGGGGTGTTCCGTTCATGCTGGTGCGGAATTTCTTAGGAGAGAAGGTAACAATTATTTCATGCTCCAAGTTCTTCGAAAGCCGCCTTTGTTTCGCCAGAAGCCGAGAAACGGACAAATTTGTTCGTTTCTCTCCAGTTCTGTGGTGTGATCAATTACTTGAAATTGATGTTGTAACGGACTTATGAAAGTCTTTCGAGAGAGCATAGTTTTGTCACGCATGTCAAGAATAATTAACAATTAACACTCTAATGATGTAACTAGCAAAACTGAGCCTAATAAACAAAGACAAAGTTTTCAATGCCACACTGCATTTTTTCCCTCACTTCATATGTGCGTTTTAACAATATTAGATCAAAGTTCTCCAGACTACCATACATCCCTCCAGACTACCATATATTGGGATGAAACATGGCACAGTTATCTTTATGTAGCTAACTAAAAATACAACATTTTATGTTGGTATGGTATCCCGTCTTGGAATTAGGGAGTAATGTTTTGCCGAAAATTGATTAGGTACAAAGTCAGTTTTTTTGCGATTATCTCAGAAACTATAAATTGTTCTGAAATAATACTGATTACCCAAATTTTAAATAGAAAAAATTGGTATATAGGACGTTTTTATTAGAACTAACACGTTCAAATCTTCAATTTTCCCACTTTCCTCGCCATATTTTTTAAAGCAATTTTTGTTAGAAGGTGTCATTCTGATTTTGATTTGATTTTGACAATTTTTACAAATTTATACCCGCAGAATTCAATGTCCTCGGACCTCAAAGAAGGCTCCTACTAAACTTTAGGCTTTCTACCATTATATAATTTTGTAAAGCTTTAGAAGTATTTACAGCAAAGTGCGGGCGCTGCTATAAAAGACAAAAAGAAACAAAATAACGCAATGACGTGCAAAAATATACATTTTTCGAGTTCAGATTCGTATTCAAAACAGAGATATCAATAGAAAACGACTATACGATGTGCAATCGCAACCAAAAGTTTTCACTATTATCGTATATTTCAGTCTTTTCAGTCTAATCGACAATTTTCTTATGAAAGCGTATAATATTTGTATGCTACTTTTAAAACAATTAAGATATCTATCAGAATCAGTAAGAAAAATATGGGGTTGCTATTAATAAATATGACAATGACGTCATAAGTAAAAACATCACATTTTTCTTACTTGCAGGATAAAAAAGAACAGATTACTTCTTACAATGGCTGTGGAGTCGGAAAACATGCGAAATGGACGTTGCCTCAGCATGCAGTAAACAAATAATAATAATAATAATAATAATAATTGTCTTTATTCACCCAACAAGATTACATAAAAAAAAAAGTTACAATTCATTAAATGACAGAGCATAGTTGCATGAATTGGCGAGGTTCAGCTCTCTTTAATTAAAATCGAGCTGCTTTTGCACCTAACCATAACCTAACCTACAATAACTTAAGATACTTATAAAAGAAACTATAATGCGCATAATACGTAATACAAAGAAAATATATATATTCTATTACATTTACCACCATCTAACAGTTCCCGCGACCAGCAATTCACTGCATTAAAGAAAACTAATATAAAATCTTATGCATATAAATAAACTAATAATAAATAAAACCAAATATTCTAGAAGGTCTTTTACAAAGTACATAGAGAGTTAAAATAAGATTAAGAAGTAGTAAAAATGATTTAAGAGCATCTTTGCACGAGAATTAGTTGGACCTATTCTGTTTTTAATGTAACTAATTTTATTTCGTATTATACACTGTGTCTGTCTTATGGGTGCTTTTGTTATTATTAGAGATAGAACGTCGGTTAACTGAACTAAATCGTGCTTGTATGTATGTTAACCATTTCATTGGTCTGATTAATCAAAAAATTGATATCTGAAGGGCCGTTTTTATTTACATTTAGATTGTAGGTTTAAATATTTTTGCCAACAAATTCGCTAGACACAAATAAAACTTCTGTTCTTCCTATGGGTTCACCTTTTGTTTGTGAGTAATTTGATATGCACAAACCATATGCGTAATACAATCAGATTACTCAAATAGAAATTTAATTTATTAAATTTGTTCTTTTGTTTTCTTGGTAGTGTTTGTGTTCTCATAGCAAATTGTATTTTACACGGTTTTATTATTCTGTGTCAAATTTGTGATTATTTACAAGTAAGATTTTTATTACACAGAATTATTTGAAAATATTAGTAGGAGTAGGAGTCGGAGTCGGACCACGAAAAATATCTGGTAGTAGGAGTCAGAGTCGATATTTTTTACCGACTCCGCAGCCCTGCTTCTTGTCCCAATTTTCTCTATTGAGTTTTAATTAGAATGAAGAAAAATTTCATAATCCTATTTATGCTGTATGTATATCAGAAAACACCATGGAAAAGTCTGAACAATGACAGCTATTCCATTGTTCTACCTCCATTAGGTGAGTGAATTTTGCACTTGATTGTCCATTGTCAACCTTATATCATGATACGAGTCGCTCACTGCCTGTTAAGCTCTTTTCTTTGGAATATTGTCAACCCTTCTTGTACTCTTAACATCATCGTTTCTCTCATGATAGTCACTGGCTTTGTGTTATTTACTGTTCATCATGACTGCTTTTTGAGCCTAATAGTGATGAAACTGATGTTTTTCATTTCACAGTTCACACAGCTGAATATCCTACGTTATATGCTGCGAAATATGTTGGCCATCACTAATCGTACATATCATCTCCAGTTATTTAAGCCTCAAATAAGTTCAATTCATCGATATTGTATTATTGAGTTTTGCAATATGTAGGGAAACCTCTAGGGAATTCTAGTGGTTAATTATGTTATATATGTTACATAGTGCTATTGAATGGATATAACCGTTTCATCTCGCGTTATAAATGACCATAAGGAGATGTTGTGCCCAACCACCCATAAGGTAAAAGCTTAAACCATTATCTTTACGCACATGCTGCCTTTTATGTTCTGGTTTTATGTTTTATGTCGCACTCAAGTGTCACAGTTATAAAAACTTTGACCTCCTAGGTGTGGTGCTTGGCTGCAAGAGTCAGTTTCTGGTATCAGTGGTCTCCTTGGTAGCCCCCAGAAGTATCCCGCACTCGCTCCGGGTACAACGACACCAAGTCGCATTTACAATTCAAAACAAAGCCCGCTCTCTCGGTCCAAATATTAAATCACCTGCGATACGAAATAAGTTTATCACCTACGGAGGCGATCTCGACGAATTATCAAGCCGGCATTGGACGGCGGCGGAGAACGGCCGCCTATGCATTCTACAATAAGATTTCTCTACCGAGATCATGTTTTCGGATAATTTATTATTTCATTGTATGCGTACGGAGATGGTCAGATACTTTTGTACCAGCAGCTTCGTCGAATTATTTTTTATCGTGGAATCGGTTTTTGATGCGATAACTAATCGCAAAAAGCTATTTGTACTCTATTGTTTTAACATTATTTATAATTTTTCACCACGATTTACTTGATATTGAATTTTCTTTTGACTTGATACGACTTGGTACTTGGTACGTGTTTGTACGAACAGAAGCACTTTGCATTTTTTTTAAATACAAATAAATTGAAAATTTATTTCATAACCATGTTAATAGTCAGTCAGTATGTTTGTAAGAAAGCAAGTAGTTTCATTATTTTTTATTTAGTTTGAAAAACAGAAACAGTCACTCATACTCAAAATCGTTTCGTTTAATAACGCTTTATTTTAACACATAATTATGTTTTCAGTGCCGAGTTTTAGATATACATTGTGTTTCAGCAGTAACAGCTAACCTTATAGGAGCAAATCCGCAAAGGACAGACAAGCAAATTATCAAATAGCGTTTGTGTACCTATTTCAAAGTTTAAGTAATAACAAAATTGTATTAAATAAATCGTCTAAGGCCTGTCCTTATGAATAGCCGATCGCAACTGCGACCGCGACCGCGCGCCGCGGTCGATCAAAGTTATTTCGCACACAAGTCATCCGTCGGATACGATTGATATCCGTGAGTCTCTGGTACCACACAAATCACTATACAATTTATAAGATCCTTATTGTAGGTGATGCCACTCTAGATTTTTTGAAAAAACAAATAATTTTGTTTAAATAATGTCTTGAGATCTTAGAAGTAAGGTACAATACCTTTCATATTGGAAAAAAAAATGTTTCAAAAATGAATCGTTTGTAAATAGCCTCTGCCTGAACTTTGTTTATTTGTTTTCTGCTATATCACAAGTTCTAGTGTGTAAAAAGTGCAAATCAAATGCAAAATTGCCGAAAGTGACAACCGTGAGTTAGGATTTGAAATCGTGGTTACTTGTGAGAATTTTGAACTTTCACTCCGAGTTGCCAATTTGTTCAATAAGGATATGAAATGAATAGTGGAATTATCCTTCCCATGCGCATAAGAATATGTGTAGCTGGAATTGAAAAGATTTGCGCATTTAGGGACCTTCCTCGTCAGATATTTCACTCATGTTACGATAAAGTTGTTCGCACTATTTTTGTCGCAACAAAAGCAGTTTGTCAATAAAGTATGCAGAAAGCAGCAGAAGAAGAGAGGGCTAAAAGTCAACTGAAAATAATAATAATAAAAGAATGGCGTAACTGTCTCGGACGATGGAATATGGAGAAAACATATCTTTTCTTCTCTGTATGATTGGTGGCGCTTATCAGCTTGAGAAATGTTGTTGATATTCGCATAAAATCTAAATACTGTAAAGCTTGAAAATTTTGTAAAAAATTGAGTAAAAAATGATAGATCACGTGCAAAAGCCAATGGCACTCGTCCCCGCCATTTGACAAAAAACAGTTAGGGCAGTTAACCCAGATGCTAATAATGAGCTTTGAATTTATGATGGACTAGCCATTCGTCGTAATCATGATTCAATTGATAAAATTAAGAAATCACCAAATATCACCAGTTGCAGCACAACCGCGGTAGGATGGTGATGATTTTCTTGCGCTGAAAGGGGTCGGGCTCCGTTTCCATTTTAATTTTCTCAAGAATGCATTAAGTTAGATCAACCGTTATGTGAGAAAACAAGTTTATTACGTCCTTGGACATATGTTCCTTCAAGGTTAGCTGCTATTTCTGACAAACTATGCACCCTGTATTACTTCGTTCCACAATGATAACTTTGGAAATAAAACAGTAAACACACGTCCGAAAAATTATAATTAACCCGCGAAAATTAGAACCTCTTTGTTTACCTTCACTTACATTGTGGTGCGTGACATGCGCAATAGACAGTCTAATTAGACTGTCTTAATTAGAATGTGTTAAAATCTAACGGTTTAATCAAATAAAGATGTTTATGTACAAACAAGTTGGATCAAGGTTCCATCATCCATGATAAAGATAATAATCTTTAAAGACAACAAAGTTTAAGCCGCACCAGCTAATTTCTACGTTGTCACCATTAAACGAATTGTCAAGACCGTAAGTATATGATTGGTGCAATCTGCAATTAGCGCACGGATTCTGTCGAGTTGAGGTTGAGTGAGCAATTCCGTACGTTAGAATTCCGTAAACACCCACTAATTTTTGATTTAATTATGTGGATAAAATTACCAGGTCCAATTTGGAGGTAATTTGTAGGAAAGGGAGATGTAGTTCCGAAAAGGCTCTGCATTTTTCCACGGTGTTCACACACGTTCTCTCCTCCACATTTAGCTCATGCTGCATGTTATGCTCTGCTGAACTTGAGTTTAATATACTTCCTGACGGCTTTTCATTGTCTTACTAAATGCATTTAAAACAGTATCATCGTCGAATTTTCCAATACTATTAGTTAAACCAGCAAAAATTGAGGTTTTTAGGACGAACAGAAAATACTTGTAAGATAAATAAAATGCAGAATGTAAGGTGGTGTGGGTGGGAAAACTTTTGCGGAGTTCAGCTATTTTAGTACAAGAAAAGCGTTGAAAAACGAGCTACCCTCGCTAAAATAAAAGTTTAAGTTCATGGGTACTTCAATGATGGTTTCATTTCGAGGACAATATCCTACAAAATAATTCCGGACAATAACTCAAATAATTAGCCTATAGCAATATCCAAAATTTCCACCTTGTATATTAGTCTTACCTGCTACCTGAGTTTATCAACGATGAGCTTAAAAAACGCGAATGTTGATTCTGATAAAAGATTTTCTCTTATTTGTGATTGTAAAATAGAGGTGAAAATCGTTTCTGTTTCTGATCGACAAACGCAGCTTTTAAAGAACACAGGCGTCATAGCTCTGCGCTAAGTTGGCTAAATATTTTTGTTATAGAGACTATATTTATTTATTTTATATTATCAAATAATTTCGCGCGTGTGTTATCGAGGTTTATATTAATTAAATAAATATACATACATGCACGTTGTTCAATATTTGACGTGGGTGCTCTTACCACCTACTAATCATCTCAAAATATGCTAAATTGCACATGGATTTCATAGAAGCTGGATGTTTATCGTCTGGCTTCTACAATTATTTTTAACTCAATAAACTACACGCGCAAAATTAATACATTAAACATTTCCTTACACCACACCAGCCTAAAACCTTCATCGTTTTTGAGGGCCGGAAAAACGCACATTAATACACAGGAGAGCAAGCCGTTGAAAATTTTCATAATATTTACGTATTTCGAGGTTAGATGTGGCGACTGGCGAGATTTATAGAGCAAGTTTATGAGAAAAAAGCACGATAGTGGAGGTTTTGGCAGAAAATATGTGTTCCTGTTTATCGGACTTTTGCGAAGTTATTGTAGCTGGCAAACGAGGAAATATGGCACAGGCGGATGGAGGCGGCCATATTTTCCGCAAATCAGACGTGGCCGATTCCGCGTAGTGCGTTAATATAAAACATCAATAAACGGTGCCGCCGTTTCCCGTTTGCAATAATACCGGGAACACGTATGCACATGTATGTGTGTACGCGTGTCCATTAATATCTTGACACTTGATTGAGCTAACAACTCAATATGCACTCGAAAATAGCGCCAACTTGTTCTAGATAGTACGGATAACTCAAAACTGAATTGAGTGGGAATTTCATTCGCCAAATTATTTCTATTTGTACGAACTAAAATAGAATAAAACCGGCATGTATCGAGAACATGGTAAACGGGATTGAATTGGCACATTGAAGAAAGAGAATTCTGCAAAAAACCTGCTCCTAAGTTTTAAATTTATGTATTTCAGCCAATCCTTTGGGTATTGATTAATAGAACACACTATTTGTAAAAAAAAACAATGTATCGCAAAACCCATTAGCGCAACTGTCTATCAGTAAACAGTGAGGTTATGTACATATGTAGGTACTACTCTTTAATATTAATTTGCCCTTAAACTATCTACACTCTAATATAAAATGTAATCATCCCTTATGATATTCCACCAACAAAACGAAACCAACAAAAACTTTACTTGAGAATGTATTCAAGTTCAATTTTCATATTGATTTGCGACCAAACAATACTCCTTTACATAAAAGTGGACTTTTTAAACCGTTCTAACGATATTCTAACGGTTCCTGATAGAATATAAACAATTTATCGCAAAACGAAATAATTGCAAAACTTTCCGATAAGCTAAATTATGTACTAAACTTGCGGCCAACCTAAATACTACCAAATATCAAAAGTTGTTACCCGCTAATCCTCCCTAATGATTTCCAACACACAATTCAAAGAAAACAACCTTCTATTTCTGTAAATCTAGGTGTACTTCAGAGCAAAGAAAACTTTCAATTTTCCTTAATGATTGGTATAAAAAATCATAAAATAACCTGATAGATGTGGATTATACTGTTTCGAGTTGGCGGTTTTCTTCAAAATATTGTGTATCAACCATTATTTGGATATTTTCTACTCTCCTTCTTTTACTGTATAATCTGTTTTACTAAATTTAAATTTCAACGTGGTGTCGCATATGACAACTAGATATTTAAATGTGTCCAATATTTCGACAATTGTGTTGTCGATGGCTATTACACTGTGCGACAAATTTTGATCAACTTTTTTTCCTCCTGGGAAATTTGAGGTAATAATGATTCTATATGACACCCTGAACACATCCCCAAGGCGTTTTTCTAGGTTAGCTCGAATGAGTGGATAAGAAAACACTCTATGTATAATGGCAAAATAGTCCAATCAAATATTTTCCTAGGGTGCCTGTTCCAGATAGAAGTTTGTTTTCTCTCATTCTATATGTTTTTTGGGGTGCTGAATCCGAATTTCATTTTTGCTACTTCCCCGGTTTTTCAGTTTTTTGCGTAAAAGTGATAAAACTATGCACTTTTCAAGGTACCATTCCATACAAAAACCAGTCCATACAAAAATAAAGGACATTAAATAATAAAAGCTCTCCTGAAATGCATTTTTGGTTGAACGGTTTGGCCGCTAGAGCGCACTGTAAGAAGGACAGAATTTCCTACTTTATGTAAACCCCGGTTTTTGAGTTAGTTAAAAAGGCAAAAATTGTGCTAAACCTACATTAATTTCCCTACAAATAACACATCTTAATCAGTTATTGGCCAAATCGTGTAGCCACGAGATTGGGTTGATATATTGTCATATTAAGCTAAACGAAGCCGCTAAGTCAAGAATGTTTATAAAAAAAAATACATAATATATTAAATATTAATTAAAAATAGCAAATATATAGTAATAATATAGGTCTCTACTGAATTTTTTGTGAAGGGTTCTTGTTATCGCGGTTTCGCGTAATGTGAATTTCAACGCGCTCTAGCGGCTACTGAGTTTGGCCAAAATAACTGATTAAATTATGCAATTGGTCGAGAATTTAATGTAGTTTATCAGAATCTAAGCTTTTTTGTACTTACACGCACATCACATAAAGTAGGAAAATTTCGCGTTCTTTCAGCGCGCTCGAGCGGCCAAACTATTCAACCAAAAAATACACTTGAGGGTGCTTTTTATAGCAAATTTAGTGTAGGTACTTTATTTTTGCATATAGTGGTTATATGAGTTTTTGGCAATAAACTGACAAAAAGTCGAGTAGCAAAGTAGAAATTCGCATTCAGCTTCCCAAAAAAACATATAGAATGATAGAAAAAAAATACTTCTATATTTTTTTCCAGGCCAAACCACCATTTGCCTGGACTGAACTTATGAATAAAATTGAAAATAACTTTTGCAAATATCTCTGTTCAGGGGGTCATAAAGAAATTAGTATTAGCTCAAAATTTCCGGGAGGAAATTGTTTGGTGCAAAGTGTTATTGGCGTAGAGTCTACCGAATTTCTATTTCTGTCTATCATAGCTTTTGTATTCAACAATTAAATTTGTTCTTTAAACTAATTTGAGATATCGATACTAGCTCAGAATTCAATGTTACGATTACATCAGGTAATATATCTCTTGCAATTCAAATTAGTGTGCCTATTTTCTACAAATAGTTGCTCATCTCCTTTTCTCTAATACTAAACCCTTTGTCTCATGTTCGTTAAATAGTTTTTAATTATTCCTATTAGATTTCCCTAATTACGTATTTTTTTGTAATAATCTGCCATAATATGCGCTATTCTGGCAGATTATTACAAAAACGGTTTTCGATAATATGCTCGTTTGATTTTTAATAATCTTTTTGTGTTCTATAGCTGTATCAACCTTACTTGTCAAAAATTGGGTATTTCTTAAAAAAATAACATGAATCAACAAATTTGAGAGACAAAACAACCAACAAGTAAGCCTGCTGATGCTTGGTGTGGTAGTCAGTGGCTCATCAACGTCCGTTCGCGGATATGTACGCACATTTCAAACAGGAGCACATGATATAGCATGGATGCTGTGTTCTGAAAGAATAACCGCACTTAGATGGCAGTTTGAGAGGAAATATACGTTGTTATAACTAGATCTATTTAAAAAGATTATATACAACAATGGTAGTGGATTTTGTTTTTAATGTCTGGAGTGTAAGCATTAAAAATAAATTTGAGTTGAAAGAAATATGGCAATCTAAATAAAACGTTGTTCAAATATGCGCCATTCTATTTCGTTGAGGACTTACAGTGGAGAATACTCGCCAACGTTTTGGAGCAGGAAACCATAAAATCGTCCTGAAATCTAAACTACTATCCACGTTCTCGAACCATTTTCATACCTATTCATATCATATTATTTTATTTTCAAAATATTATTATTAAACATTAACTGTTATTCCGGGGAAAGTTTTAATATTTGCAAGCAATTAATGCTGTGATTGCTAGGTAGCATTACGAAGCCAAGGATAACATACCTAACCTTTATCTTCAACGATACCGAGTACGGACGGACGCCACAGCGGACATAATACCGAATTCTGTACCAGGCGCGCATAATATTCGTTCGGTTGCCTCGGTTAAAACAGCTTGGGTCCCCAGACAGATTAACGATTTCATTGTATCACCGCGGGAGTTTTCGCTCTAGAATATTACGATAATATTAATGATTAATACTACTTTTATTTCCATTCGGATTACCACACTATTATACAAATCAGCAGAGTTTATAATACGTCAGTATTGAGAACATTAAATCTTCAGCTAGCGATTATATCACAAAGAGATAATAAAATAATTATAATGCACATAGGTGAAAACGTTCGCGTCGCATCGTAATGGATTATCCGATCGCAATGTTTTTACTTTATCATACCCCGTACGATAAAGTATTATAATCGTGCCGAAAAAACAAGATTTTAGCGGAAATATGTCCTTTTGGGTTCCATGAACTTATTTGAGCAAGGTACAAAAAAAATCTGTGTGTGTGTATGTGTATACTCGATTTTTGTGGCGACGATTCCGGAGAAACTACTAACGATATCGGGACAAAACGTCATATTTAGAAGTTTCATGACCAAAGTTAGAGCTGAAAAGCTTTAGGCTTAAAAGAGTCCAAAAGAACAGGATGTTTACTCTTACCATTTTTTAATATCTTTGTAAATGAACTGCCATTTCTGTAATTTCGTCAAAATAGTTAAATAATAAATGAAAGTAGAGGAAATTCTGAATAATTTATGTTTACGACATTTTTTGGTAAAATTAATAGTTTAGCTGCATGAGCAAATTGTATTTGATTGAGATCGGTCGTGTCTGCATCTTAGCCAAGATTTTGACAAATAGTTTTTTCATTTTAATGACAGTATAGTGTCAAACGCTGATATTTAAGAATACCTACTGTCTGTAGTATCAAAATATATTTAAAAAGATCTGTTCTGCAGTCTCATATACGTTTGTTTGTGACCTTTGTATGTAGTTTTATGTTGTCCACGGGCCACGCCTGACAAAAGGTAAGTTTTTACTGTTGTGAGTTTTTTAAGTTTGATTTGATCGTCGATTGTGTAATTTATATCTCATTTCCTATAGCGCCTGAAGAAGTGACCAGTAGGAAGACGAAACATGTAGCGATTGCTAAAATAAATCATCAGGAATCCGACCACATTGTATTGTATTAAAATATCTGTCAAATCCTGGCTAACTAGTTTTATTTTAATGCATATACGACCGATCTCGATCAAATAGAATCTCATTTACTATTAATTTTATATATAATATGAAAAAGTCATGTGTCAGATTTGTTTTATAGTTATAAATTTCAAATATGATCGGCCATCTGTGAAATTATCGGCTTTTTATAGAAATGGTTTATGAAAATTATAGATCGCATAATTTTTGCAAGAAAAGTAGTAAGCTGGCATATTTCGTATAGCTAAAATAAATGTATCCAAAGTAACACAAAATAACAACCACTGTTGTCGTCGTAGGCCTTTGGACCTGCTATAGTAGAGTAACTTTATTATTCATTTAATTTCATTGACAATTTAAGTAACTGCCTTTACTACTCTTTCTTTTTGCAAATTTCACAGGGATAAAATTCTATATTTATATTCAATTCCGTCAATAAATAATTAAAGTTTTTAATTAAATATTGAACAAACACAAGTGTCGGATTCTTTTTGAAAACTCATAGATACATTACCGGTTTAAACTAACAAGAAATACCTCTACATGGGTTGGGTAGTTTGATAAACAATGTATAAGGCAAATACTTATAGGTAAAATTGCGAAATTGTGACCGTTTTGGGGTAAAATGCAAAAAATTTTCCCTTTTTCCGAAAACTTTAAATTTGTTTTTTTTTGTCCGGATCTGTCGTAATGGCAAATACACCTATCCAAAATGCTTATTCATTCTTCATAGACAAACTTATGTTCTCCAGAGTCAACAATATCTTCAAAATTTTCAATTGTGTTTTCCTCAAACATTTTCTTATGTAACGCCATAAAATGTTTCCGCTTGCATTTAAACATTTTACCTGTTCTGTCCAAATTGCACGGAATCTAAAATTCCGAAATTATGACCGCTTTGGGGTAAAATGCAAAAAAATTTTCCCTTTTTCCGAAAACTTTAAATTTGTTTTTTTTATAGTTCGGATCTGTCGTAATGGGAAATACACCTATCCAAAATGCTTATTCATTCTTCATTGACAAACTTATGTTCTCCAGAGTCAACAATATCTTCAAAATCTTCAGTTGTGTTTTCCTCAAACATTTCCAGTTGTGTTTTCCTCAAACATTTTCTTAAATAAATGTATCCGCTACCATTTAAACAATTAAAAGCTCCACCAAAGTCACAAAAAATACCAGGTAGCCATTTACAAAGATGTCGAAGACGTCATAATCCACTATCAATAATAAAGGTCGGAAAGTGAATTTAACATAAAAATGTGTATTTTGATAGATAAATATCGACGTGTTCTCATATTTCCATATCTATTTTAAGTGCTTACTGTATATTGAAAGATGAAATTTTCTGGTGGCATACTTGAGAAGTGTCAATGCAAAAAGAGCCAACATTATTGAAAGCCTAGGTACTTAATGAAAGAAATGTTACAGAAAGCTATCTAAACAAAACTATCTGATAAAAAAATGTATTACAAGTTAACATAAGATCCAAAAAAGATATTTATTTAATACATTTCGGTTAATTCAATGTTTGACTTAAATGCTTGTTGCTGAACGATAAACTTGGTATATGCAAAGTGGTTTTCATTTTTTGTAGAAGTGGTATATCATATTCACAAACTATAAACAACTGAAAAACTGCAAATGGATATAATGGAATATGAAGAATCTTTACCACTATTATGAACATCGTCACATACCAATCTCATCATACAAATTACTAACTTAAATTCTGTAGGCATAAAAGACACCACCGATCTAGTCCACATCCAGCCCAATGCAATGTTTAGAAATCGCTGCTAAACCCGACCCGACAAAAAATTGGATCGACAAGCAATAAAGGTGAAGCTAAGCAGTCTCTCGGGCGTTGTACCATTACAGACTGGCTGTGTTGAGTTGACTCAGGGGATGCAGGCGTCGTGTGACCCCTATCATTGACCACTCAGCACCCCAGTGGCCCAAGGGTGTCGTCCGGCAGTCGCAATGTTTGTTTACGCCTCACTCTACCTCCTCCCCCTTACACCAAATTGCAATGCGCGCCCCGTGTTTGGAACGACCAGTGCCGTCCGCTGCACAATTCTTCCCTCTAGCCCGTTCAACTTTTAGTTCTGCGGTTTCGTCGTTTACCGTCGACGTGAATGAGTTTTAAACGACAGTCTGTAAATTGTCAACAAGGTGGAGTTGCCTAGTCTGCGCCATTCGAACCGACACTGCTTGAAAATTATCAACTGCTTGTTTGCGCTCTCGGTTAAACATTTGAACTAATACTGTTTTTTTGTTTGTTGTTGTTGCTTGTTTTGGTTGGGTGTAATTTCAAAGGATATTTCCGGGAACGACCGTGCTATTATACAGCCGTTAAGTTCGTTTGACGTTTCGCTTTATTCCATTTAAACTTCCCCATAAACGAAGTCTGCAAAGAGCCTTGGCAGCAAGCCACTACAATTGAGTAAATTACAAAGTTATGTTAGTCCATTTCTCGAGTTTCAAAGCTGTTAATCTATGTAAATTATGAATTACACCTTGTATATTGAGTGAAACGTAGTCCAAAAACAATCTACTAGTTTTAATTTAATTGTTTATGATTTAAAATTAATCGGCATCAAATAGAAATGTGACCAAAACTGATTTTAACTTTGTAGACCGATTGTCCAATTCGTAACAGTTTGTTAATAGTACTTTTAACTACATACGCCGGGTGGTCGAATATGTAGAACTCTGAAATATAATGTACAAAAAGTAACTTTTCATATCCCGCTTAAAAAGTATAAGTTTTGTTAGAATTTTAACTCCTGGGAGATTGAAATACAAGAAAACTATAAATTAACTTGTTTTCAATGTAATTTAGTGCTCTGTGCTCATACATCAAATTCAAATATTATACACCAATTTTAATAACTCATCTTTTGTTAAAAATGTTCAAATCCGAAAGAAATATTTTGAGGAAACAGTCCGGTAGCTGATACTGATTCAAAAATTTCAGATCTCAATTATTTTTATTACGGACTTGCAACGTTACAGATTCGCCGTGAACTACAGCATAAAATTATATTTAAAATAACTATTCCCTACGCCATTTTTCATTTAAATGTAAAAACTGATTGTTTCCTCATGAGCACATTGCATTTCAAAAATATCTTGTTCTTCATCCATCCTGTATGTTAAATCAAAATTCTGACCTGTGCTATAGCCATCTTAGAGCAACCAAAAATCTTTATAAAGAATCATATTTTCTCGAAAATTAAAATGTATTTCTATTTAGGTTAATCTGCGGACATATTTTCAATGAAGTAACACTATTAATACCTGAATAGCGTCAACTATTTATAGCCTATTAAATATACTATTAACACGTTATTAAGATTTACTCACAATTCCAGTAACGGAGACAGCGTTCTTAATAATATTGTGTTTTGTAAAACCATTTTCTTCATTGTTGTGTTTTAAAGTTATCGACAGTCACTCACCTGAAACAAAATAAAATATTTCAATTTAGATGCTATTTATATTAAATTTATAGTAAAAAGTAGAATTGTGGGAAAATATTGTTTATTTCTTTTTGCCGGACCTTCTCAATCTGTTTTATATCCTTAATATTAAACAAAATAAACAAACGCTTGCTTTGTTTTACCACGTATACATTTACATAACATAGTTATTAGCTTAATCTAAAAACTTATGCCGTTAACTTTTACACATATTTTAAGGTATTTCAAATTACTTTGTCAAAAATGACTATCCTGGCAAAAAAGATCGGACAAGTTACAACTGTTCTGATATTCCATACAATCTGATTGTGAACGGAAATTTCCAAATTTTGTCGGCGTCTTTTGCGGCATTTAGCACTTTTTAAAAAATCTGAATTCAAGTTAAAATTTTTGCCTCCAAACTCAGGTCCTACAAAAAATACTAGAAACTGGATTTTGAGCCCCTTGGGGTGCGTGTTAATATGTACTCATAGATTTCAAATTTCACAGAAATTAAGGTTGGATATATTATAAAGCAATAAATTGAGAGGGTCCTGCAGACAAATATTAAAGTTAAAACAAAAGGATTTACCTAATTTTTTTTCGTTTGAAGAATAATATGTGTTATGTTTATATTATTAGACAGTATCTTCATAAATTAGATCGAATGAAGGAAATAATGCAATAATAATAATAATTTAATTTAATTTAATTATCTTTCGAACAGATTCGACCTACCAATGCTGTCAAATTAGTAATCAATACATAAGTTTGTACCATATTGACATGGTTTCAATGTATTAAAATATATGTGTGTCTTTTACTTATTTTCGATAGAAAACTTCTTAGCCAACACTTGCAAGACAACATTATTATAAGTGGTATGACTGTCAACATTTTATGTCCCTCGATGAAAACATGAGCGCTAGAGAAATGAGAAAAAGTATCCAATTTTAAATTAACGCTCGTCTTTCCGATTTTTTTACATGTTAACTACTCGCCACAAAAATTTTATTTTTGTTCAGGTTGCATTTAGATCTTCTTCTATAGATTGGCGTTTTAGTTTTCTTCAGTTTTTGTGTAATAAAGGTTGCGAACAAGATTTTCATGGAAGCGGATATCTCAGTTGCGAATATTAGCACGAGAACGGGATATGCACGTAATTAATCGTCATATTTTATTTAATGCGACTGTAGAAAAAGAATTGCATAATAATTTTTAAGTAATTTTTAAAGCGATTTAATGTGAATGATATAAATTTTGTGCAGCGCGCACTATGGCAGTGGTAACGGTAAATGGAAACGTAGCAGGGACAGTGGAAGATTGTTTAGTATGTGTTAGTACGATACGACCACAACAATTTAATTGCGGAATTTTGAATAGTGGTGCGTGTTAAATATAGATACTGAATTTAGATGTACAACTAATTATACCCGCATCTCGTACGACAGCCTCGCACCAAAACCCACAAGCGAGAGAAGCCAAACCCTTATTACATAAAAACTGAAGAAAACAAAAATGCCAATCTATAGAAGAGAGTCTAAATACAACCTGAGTAAAACCTGACATTTTTGTGGTAAGTGGTGTAAAAGAAAAAAAGTCGGAGCGTTGCTTAAAACTGCAAAAATCGGGTACTTTTTCACTTCTCCCGCGTTCATGTTTACACCGACCAATTTTTACAGTCATACTAGTCATACAGCTTATGTAGAAATGATTCAGGAGTATGACATCCTTTTTTAAATTTTTTTTTATGAGTGGTTTTAGAGTTATGGGCCTTCAAACACAGGTGTCAATACTATCGAAACGAGAGACAGTTAGGGCGAATCTCCCGTGCGGTGTCACATATACAGACTGCTCAAAAATCCGAAGTGACAACTGGGAGAAATAACTATAAATTATTTTGCGATTTTATATTTTGATCATTATTAAATTGATGCCACAATTAAATACAAACAATGTATTCCATAATAAATATAAAGACAGCTTGTCAAAAAATATACATACAGAAAATACATTATTAAAGCTTAAAGCTAGGCCCACACCAGAGCGAATCCGCCGCCGCGTTAGACGCCGCGAATCTTTCGCACCGCTTGCGAAACGCGAAATCGCGATAGTGTTCAAACCAAAGCGGTTTCGCCGGATAGCCTGTTTCACTTCAACATT
Source organism: Melinopterus prodromus (assembly GCA_964023965.1). Classification (NCBI taxonomy): domain Eukaryota; kingdom Metazoa; phylum Arthropoda; class Insecta; order Coleoptera; family Scarabaeidae; genus Melinopterus; species Melinopterus prodromus. Next base: position 82,747,874 of record OZ030390.1, read on the forward strand.
TGGGAGTGTAACAGGCTATCTCCCGCCAGGTCCCGCTCGACCGGCTGGTTTTATTTCTGTTTACATATAAGTATATTGTCGTACATAAATAAGAGGAACGTATAGACTGGTTTTTTTATATAAAGGCACTACTTGGAATAACTTTTAACTAAATTATTCTTAATGCTTTTTTTTGCATACATTAAAACCAACTCATCTTGGCAACGTTTATTTTATGGTGGTTTTCTAGTAACATACTACAATTGGATGTTGCCTGCACTTGGCGACCTTTTTTTGTTATTTGTATCAGTTTCAGTATTTCCGTCCCAAATTAATTTGAGTTTTAAAAATATTACGTGGTATTTTTATCATTTGAAAGGTTTTATTATACTGGTATTTCCTTATTTCCTTTTATTTTATCTAGAGAGTATTTGACATATTATTACATTCAGAAATTGATTTTACTTTAAACTTTTGGTTATATTTTGTGGCTTAGTAATGTCATTAATTACTAAGCAAATATGTCATTAATTACTAACTACTTTATTACTTAATATGTCAGTTTTTTCTCAAATGAGATCTATATTTTTTTCGAACAATTTAGTAGATGGCTTATTTCGGAAGTCAATTAAATTCAAACTGTGTAGTCTCACATAAAAAGCACATTCTAGAAAAAGACAATTGATAAATTGTACAATATTGAGAACTCTGGGGATGGTAGATTTTTTTAATGGAATCAAGATAGGCTTTTTAGATAGATTCCTTTTTCTAGAATACCATTGTCTACTAAAAAAGCTTCCTATCACATAAGGTTTTCTAAAAAGTTGAGGCGTGATGTAAAACATTGCGACTGTCAATTTTTGTGAATTTATGGCAACTGAACCCAATGCAATCCCAAAGCAGACATGAAGTATTGTACTTTTACCTGATATCCTGGAAGTTTGTTTAAGGCTACGTTTAGGACTTCTGCTGCTATAAATTCATACAAATTTCCATAATCACAATATTTGATATTTTGTCTACATCATTTTCGAAACGTTACGTGATAGGAAGCTTTTGAATCCGGATTGTTGGTCACCGCAGACATATTTCCCGAAGACATAAATAAATAAATATTTTTTTTTTACAATTTTCAATTGTTTTATTTTCTCCAAAAAAATGCTGTTTGTGTATGTACATAAAGCCAATGTATTAAATTCATTGAATTGTGAAAAACAATCCTATAGCAAATTCTTGAAAAAAATACCATCCCATTTAAAACCAAAGAGGTATTCAGTAGAGTGTCGATAATCCGAACCTCGATAATCCGAACGTTCGCTAATCCGAACGCCCAAAACGAAATAATAATAATAGTTATTTATTATACAAGGGAAAAATATTAGATTTTAGCTCGAGGTTGTGTTGTCTCCCAACGCGAAGTGGAGGGAGACAAAAAATAGAGAGCGAAAATCTAACATTTTTTCCGTGTGTATATATTTTTTTATGTGACCTGGAAAAATAACGATTTTATATTGAAAAACATATTACTACAATATATTAAAGTTAATCGATGTGCCATTTGAATTTTTAAACAGAAAAATGTTGCTTTTCTATTTTTTGTTTTCTATTTTGTATCCAATACTCATATTTTCTACTGTTTAGCTGCAATATTTCATAATCCGAATCACCGTCGGTCCCTATTAGTTCGGATTATCGATGCTCTACTGTATATTATAAAACAAGCTTTTTCTTTCACATCAATCGGACGAAAACTACGTAATGGCTTGATCCGTTTTTTACCAGATACAATAATTATGTAATAATACATAATTTGTTATACTATATTTTTATATTTTTTTATGCCCTACATCAAACAATATTGGATATTTTTTACAATTTCAATTAGTTATTTAGTGTTTACCATTTTACGATTAATAATTTTGTAGTAAAACGCCGCGCGAAAAGCGAAAAAATCGAGCAGGCTGCGAATTGCAAATTTGCCGCTGCGATATGCTATCCCTCCTAGTTAAAATGTTTCGCAGGCGATTCGCGCGTCTTACGATATACGCTCAGAACAGGTTTTGGCCTCGGAACGTTAACAAAAAAGCCATGCGGTTGAACGAAATAAACGCTGCATTCTGCGAAATTTGACGCTCTGGTTTGGTCACATCCATATGCTGCAATGTAATTTGGTTTCGCGCGAATTTCGCAAACGCAACGCGACGCGAAAATCGCTCTGGTGTGGTTATAACTTTATGGTCGATACACATCGGAGATGGATAGGGCGACATCAAAGTTAGTTATGGGACGAGTCAATATTTGCCCAATTCAGGCCAATCATCCGCAGGGGGTTGAAGTTGAGCAGAGAGTTGTAGCTCCTGTGCAGCATAATACAAATCCAATCTACAAATACGCGACTAATTGGCATTTGGTGCTCGACCCTGTCGTCCACCCTCGTCAGGACGAGCTGCCCCGACCAACTTATGATCATCATCATCATAACTCGGTTACCTATTACGAAGGCAAACTTCAAAAGTAAAGGTCGGTTTATAACATAATTTGTAATGTCAATGATAACTTAGTAGCGCCGTAGGTAACTCCGTTACTTAAAATGAGACAGAGAAAGATTTAACTTGCTAATAAAATTACGTACTTTTCTACAGCGTTTAAGCAGTTTTAATGTACATAACAGTTAATTTTAGATTAGGAATAAAGTTATACTTGAAGTATTAAAAGCGCTCTCCTTGTAGATTTAATTAAAATAAAGCAAAGAATGAAAACAGTACTGTGTTTAAAAGGATATTGCGGGACACTGGCTTCAAATACAATTTTTTAATTAAGATGATTATTAATTTTAAAGGAGTTTAATTAGAAACCCGTGTCTCAGAATATCCTTTTAAACATGGTAGTTTTCATAATTACCAGGTAAGAATTTCATATTTATAAGATTATACAAACAAAGTAGCTGTTTTTAATTTACATTAAAGGTTTCAATAAAAATTCTGTACGTATTTTCTTTAGTTTCTATCAAAGTTATATTAATTTATGTAGGTACCCAAACAAACAACCCCTCTCTCCGCCACTGGAAAAACGTACATAACTAATTTGATCCGTTTATAGTTCACGATGGGCACGATGGGTTAATGGTTATACCTATTATTCATTTCAATTCTGTATCATAGCTGTTTCGATTTTATTCCAATTTGTCAATTCAGTAAGAACAAATTTTTCAACTGTTAGTATATTTCTACTTTTACGGCAATTTGTTGCGAAAGTAATACATCAGCGTACTTCAATTAGCACTGTACACTACGTTTTTCGAAATTGTAAGTGATCAAAAAGGTAAAACGTGTTATATATAGATATATTTTCGACCCTATTTGAACAATTCAGGAAAAAAGTTATAGGTTAGGATTATCTTAACTTACAAAGGAAGCAAACGCATGTCAGACTGGAAACAACAAACTTCTGCAATCGTATCACATGGGAGATTCGACGTATCAATGCAAAAGATATCACCTTTTGCATACGGAAAATCTTGTAGAACACATTACAACTTAACAATTTGCACCCCTTTCTAATGGTATCGATATCGATTTAGAGATCATTGGCAGTGGCAACATAAGTACATATAGTAGAGGAAGATATTAGCGATCATATTGATATTCCAAATACGGTAGCGGAAATACATATCGTTATGAAGAACGGAGATGAATATGAAATAACTCCATCAGGAGTGCAGTTATCAATGAAATAAGTTTTAGAAGAAATTTTTTGCTCATTCTACTAATAAAAACTATAATAAATGTTGTTTGCAGATGATTCATGCGGAATGACTGTGACTTTGGCTGCAGAATGGGAAATGATAGCTGGAAAATAATTTCTAGCAAAGAGTGTTACATTGGTATAATCTGAAATGATGTATGTCAAATACAAAAACTAATAAAAAAATGCAAGTATGAATATATTAACGTCTTCCTTATTTAAGTACCTTATCAGAACAAAATGTAATTTACGATGTTTCTGCTATATTTGGAACTGTATTTAGAACAAAAATGATCAATATTTTTCTACAATATTACTATAACTACTGTTGCCACTATTACAGCCGAATCGATATAAGTGAACCATGAAGAAACAACATGCAAAACGTCTCATACTCTCATCTACGTAAGTGTTCTGCAGGGCTTTCCGTATGCAAAATGACCTGGGTGATATCTATTGCATGCATACGTCGAACCAAATCGAGAAAAACTTCACAAGTTCATTGTTTTCCAGTCCAGCTCGAGTTTATTTGCTTTGAAAGAAGTAACTGAACAATCCTAACCTAAAATTCTTGACTGAAATATTGATTTTTTAATCCAAACCCTGAAGACAAGACATTAATGCCGCAAACGAGTTGCAAATTTTTATAACAAATTTTTATAATGATTCGTAGTGGTTACTTATCGACTCAGTTGATTAATATGTTTCATTAACATACTGACATTGGCTTTTAGCAACTTTCAAGGCCGTTAGTGCTCACAATTTTGGTAAAGAGTTGGTCTGATTATATGTTTGGTCTCGCATTGCTATTTGTTTTGATTATTTTGCTTTGATCTGCAGGGTAGGCAATATTCAGAAATATAGGCAATTCCATATAAAAAACGTTTTCTGGGCATTGACAATTTCTCTTTTACCTTCTGTTCTTTTCTTTCCTCTGCTTTTCTAACGTTGTTTCTTTAAATACTTGCAATTCCTTCCTCAAGAACGTATCTAGCTGCTTGTATATTGGGGCTCTTACGTCTACGTTATTGTGCCATTAAATTCCGTTACGTAGCGTTAGATTATAAACAGGCCAGGCCTTAAGGCATTTGTGGCCAATTTATCTAGGGGATTTTTCATGTCGGTGGTCCCAGTTCTAATATAATGCGACCGCATTTTATGATATATTATGATAAAGCTATGCGGCATATAATAAGGCGACGGACCCCAGCGATTCGGCAGTCATTTGTTTGTTGAGTCACATCGGGGGAGGTCCCCAGGGGTCGCTTGTTATCCGTAGGAACAGAACGGCGCGCCGCGGTGCGTAATTGCGTGACATTTCGAGAAATGCGCCTGCCCCTTATCGCCGCCGAGTTTGTTGAATTCTGACGTACATAATTCACGAAATATTACCTCCAGGTTCGCTCCCGGTCCATGAAGATGGGCCGTGTGGCGGAAATTATAACACCGAAAGGTCGGGAAGTTTATTCAGCGTTATAATTTTATGTTTTTTGGTGTATTAGCGAAAAAAGGAAAGTTGGGAGAGGACGATAAGGAATTATGGGGAAAATTTACATTTTTTTAACAAACATGTATAATTTTATTCGGTCCGCCTAATTTGTATTCAGTCATGGTTTAATCTTAAGTTTGATGTTTGGTTCTGATGTCCTTTTTGCTTATGACTTGTGCCTCATCTGGGTTAAAAAATACATACTGTCATATCTGTAAAGCTCCTATCAAATCTATTTTTTTTGACTGTTTACGCCATGTTGCCTGAAAAACCGTTAGATGCTCATTTCGTTCACTAAAAGTAAATTATCGATAAAATTTTCATTCCTCCAACTTTATACCTACAGTATGTCCCTTGTAGTAGCTCAATTTGATAACGTTGTTGTCTTTTACGATTTCTACTTCAAATGGGGTATTGTATAAATCTATTTAAATCTATTTTGTGTGCTTATCAATAATCAATTTTAGATTAATAGACTATCCTACTGAGACTACAAAAATATGCAAATTTGTAATTGAAAACTGATTTTGTAAACTTGAACCTTCGTGCACTGCTGGAGTACGCAGTGCATGTACTTCCAAATAGACGGCTGTTTTTTAGCAATTTCACAAAACGCACGACGTTAACTGAGCACACGGGTTTCACAAATCTATGATATACTAAGATGTGGCCGATCTGTTGGAAGATGTCTTGACACTAACAAAATATTTAATTGAATCAAAGGTTGATTTGCGTGACTGAAGCATACGTAATTTTAAAACAATGCAAAAATTCTACTTTTAAGGGAAAGAAATCTCTTGTAAAAAATTATATTTGTTTGAATAAAAATTGATCAAAACAGACAACTGATCAGTACTAAAAAGTATCCATGCATAACAAATTTGGTTGAAATATGTTTTCTTTACTACTCTATATAATTAAAATTGTTTAAGATTTGAAATTGAAAACAATACGCATTGAATATTTTTGTGAATTTAGGTATTCATGTGTATTTCTGTTTGTCCGGACACCTGTTTTTAATACTTTTTACAATATCTTTATTCTGAACAAAACTATCAATACAATTTCTCACTATTTGCTGACCACACAAAACAGTGTGGTGTGGGGACTTCAGGAACATACACGGCACATTGTATATTAGGGTTAATCAAAAAAACTTTCTTTCGAAATTCAAAATTTCAAGTTGATAATAAGTTGTCACTATGGATCCACATATACCACGAAAAAATTGGCCATATTGAAAAATATTTAGGTCTCCCGCAGGGGCCTAAAGTTTCTAATTTTATTTATCTTTTTCAAATAGATAAAGTTTAACAATAAGGTGTGAAATTGACATATACAAAAATATATTACTCCAATGCAACATTTAGATTCATAGCTTGTAGAAAAATTACCAATTACTTATAATTTAAAAAATGTGTTTAAATATTGATAGAAGTTTATTTGTCATTAAATATTTTATTATGTGTGTCCATGTGGGATTTGGAAAAGAGAAAACACTGAATATTTAATTTAAATTTTTTTAAAAAATTATAAGAAACTAAAAAAATATAAAACTTATTTTAAGAAAATTATAATCATTGGATATGCTCCTGCGGGAGACCTAAATATTTTTCAATTGTGCCATTTTTTTGCGGTATATGTGGGTCCATAGGGACAGTTTTTAGTCAAGTTAAAATTTTTAATTTCAAAAGAAGAATTTTTTTTCCTTACACCCTATTGTACAGACCGGCACCATTAACTTAATTTCGGCTGGTTGGCCTTTCAACCATGCACTTTTTGTCCACCATTTATCCTGCATTTTTTACGACATTTCCACTAACCGTACGTGGCCGATTTCGCTATTCATATTCACTCTTTTCCTTCATCGTTTCTCTTATACGTATGTAACCAATACATATCACAAATACTGCTAACAATTATTATTTATTACTAATTCCTTCGTTAAATTTTTAGATGGCATTCATTTTAATCAAACATTATGAAGGCATATTGGTCATAGAAACCGAAAACTCATTTATGTATTTGTTAAAATAGTTGTGCCCAGAGCAACTGAAAACATGACTTCTACATCAAAACAATGCCCGCAACCATGTCACAGAGTCTTCATTAAAGTTCTGTCAACTTCTTCTTCAATCAAATATGTATGTGTTGCAAATTAAACATATACAATCTAATTTACCAGCTCTTCTGGGATCAAATACTCCAAGACGAAGTTGATCATCTCATCAGCAGTGTGCCGGTTTAACAGATTATTATAATAGGATGAGGAGGTTTGGAAACATTATGTTGTATAATTTCCAGAAAGAACATTTCTACGTTCGTTGAGAGCTCAGACTACAGTAACTTCACATAACACATAGACACACCACACTGACCAGTCCAGTAGGAGTCCGATGCCTAAAATTAAGCTTTGTCACCAGTGAATAATAATAATAGATTAATCATTAATTATAATAATCTAAACAATTTTAGAGACTCTGTTACGTATGTAGTATTAATTAATAAGTTTATTTCTTTTTACCGGAAATTTCGTTGTGCGTTAGCAACTAATGTTGCGCATTTTCAATATGAAGCTCTGCGATAAAATCACGTTATTTACGACCAGCACGTTTCAATAAATTCGTTAATGACCCGCGTATAGGGGAGCGATCGACAGCTATTTATTCTATTAAGTTGGTTCGCCTAATCGTCATGTTTATTATATTTGGTTTCGTTAAATTCCTCCCTGGTTGGCGGCTGCTATGCATATGGAACGCCGGTCGCGAGCGCCGACTCTCCATTACCATAACTGCATAATTTCAATCGTACGCGAGTAATTAACTGACCATAAAATTAAAAAAAGAACAGCGCCGCGCATAAATTAAAAGCTCGCTTCTTTCTCGCCCATCCAGCGGAGAGCCCGCTCGCTTAGAGAAAGTTGTGAATGAAATTTTTCATCACCTGTTGTCGACCTACGGTTGTTTTACTGCCGGCGTAACAAGGTTAATTAGTTGTCTTACACGTAGTAAAACTCCGCACCGTACGCCACTGCCTCTATGGCCCGTGGGCTGCTGCACTCATCGACGTTTTTAACCAACACGGATACTATTACAAAATTACAATCGGACACGAAAGTCAGCGCACCCTTTCATTATATGACTTGCAGTCGTATAAATAGATCTTTGTGCGCACAGGCACTGGTAATTATACGTTGCGTTGGATGACAGTTGTCGTGCTGCGTCGCCGTAATTAGCATAGGGAGTTCAGGAATTTAAATAGGCAAATAGCGGATCTTTTGTCTCTAATCGATGGTCCTTAAACATAAAAGCGTTACACGTTACATGTTATCCGATACACGCTGGATAGATATGCAAATTCAAGAGACTAATTAATGATTTTACATCATAGTCGAGAATTATTATGAGAATAGGAGAAAATTCTTCTCAATTAAAAAGTGTATTATCAAATATTGTAATTTTCTACGTTAAGTGTAAAGTAGCATCAAATTCAAAGGTCTCCTAAAGGTGATGTATGCTTCTATACAACGTCTGCATGTAGTAGTCTTGAAGTGTTAAAAGAAACACTTTTCCGTTTGCAACTCCATATGGCCATTCACATGATTAAAAATTGTGTGTATACACTGTATTTGACTTTTGTAACTAACGTATTTTGGTAGATGCGGATGTGTGTGGACATTGGGGTTTCACCACTCTTCCAGCGCGAACTCATTCAGATATCAGTTTTTTATGAAACATATATCAATTGATAGGGATGTTCAAGGACTACACGCCAGAGTTTTGCTCGAAAAATTCATCAAACAGTGTTGTCGGATAGCGCCGCCTAACATATGTCGTTGGTTATTGTTGTAGGAAAATGTTTATAACTTTTGCCAATATTGGTGCATAAATTTTATCATATATCAAATTGTAGGTAATTAGAAGGCTTCTCACTCTTTGCCGCTCGGAGTTTTACTCCACGGCGGACAACCCTTAAACGACGATAATGTCCGTACGGAAGCAGTATGACAGGCAATCATATATCAAGTGGCTGCTGCAGAAACATGCTTATCACTTTTGCCAATATTGGTGAATAACTTTCTATCATATATGAAACTGTAGGTAATTAACAGAGCTTCCCACCGTTCTCCGCTCGGAGTTTTACTCCACGGCAAAGAACCCTTAAATGACGATAATGCACCCAGTTTGAAATTGCTGTATTAAAGGCAACTGGTTGACTGACACCTGTTCCACATAATATATAATGACTGCTTGATTAGCTTACAAGACATGTTAAATCCTTATCGCTCTAGCTGTCGTTTACTTTTATTGGACCGTTTTAACTCCGACATATTGAACTACCACGATTAATTACCTACAATTTGATATATGATAGAAGGTTATGCAATAACATTTAAAAAAATTATAAATATTTTTCTGTAGTGGCCACTTGATATGTGATTACCTGTCGTACTTGTTCTGTTCGGACAATATTGTCAGTTAAGGGTTGTTCGCCGTGGAGCAAAACTCCGAGCGGTGATGAGTGCGAAGCCCTTTTAATTACCTACAATTTGATATCTATATACATAGAAAGTTATGCAACAATATTTTCAAAAGTTATAAAGATTTTTCTGCAACAACCAACTGACATATATTTGCCGGCGGACGGTTACCTACGGACATTATCGTTATTTAAGGGTTGTTTGTCGTGGAGTAAACTTCGAGCGTTCCACGGTAAATAGCACATTTAATTGCCTATAATTTTATGTACATACTTAGGGAGTTATAAAAATAATTTCTTGTATTATATGTATATATGAATTATATTATATAGTCTTATGGGGGTAGGCGACATTAGGGGTAGCACCTTCCCAAAACCATTATTGGATGTAGAATTTTCTACGCTTTCGGAATTTGTAGCACTTGTTTCTCTATGGGGTTGTTGTAAAAAGTTATATGCAATCCTTTATTGAGTTGACAAGTGCTTTTATAACACTGAGCAAAATTTCACACATTTTTCTTTCTCAAAATAAAAGAGAGGTTCTGTCGCCATCACGACACAAGAAAAATAAAGAAAAAACCGATAAAAATGTCCCTACTGTCATCTTTTGAGGCACCCAAACAAATAATGCAACGTGATAGCATTCTCTAGGTATGCTGAAACGAAAGTTTAAAGTTTAAACATTAAGAGGGGCCGGCAATAGTCAGCGCAGTGCATGAAGCTACGGATTAGAAAAAGACAATTGCATTAAAATTCTGTGTGAGCGAGCGAAAGCCAAGCTCAGCGATTTTCAGTTGGCCGAACATCTCTCGCTCACTCTTATGGTATTTAATGCAATCCGACTTTTCCTAAGCTGTAGTACAGTATAGCTTCACTCGCTATTGTCTATCTCCTTAAAGTTATGATGCGAAAAAAACATGTGTTCGTTTTGGTCCCACGGTATATGCTAAGGAAACGCATTTTCTAAGAGTCGTCAGGTGGTTTTCTACTTCATAGCTTTGAAATTAATTTGCACCTATTTATAATTCAATTTTTATAAAAAATTACTTTATTAAACTATTAAATTACTTATTAATTTGTCAAATTACGTGGTAATTTTCATATCAAACAACGCAAAGACTTCTTGATGTCCAGCTCTGATGCAAAGCTGAATGGATTTCAACTGGGCATCGTCGCCAGATAACCAACTCGTGAGTAAACTGTCAGTTTACCGACTTCTGGTATTGTCATTAGCCGTTCCGTATTAGCCTTGTAGGACCAAATTAGTTATTTACTCAGGTAAGAGTGGAGCGTAGCGTAGTGGACTAGCGTGGTGTTTGGTCAACTTCACGTAAGGTAACATCCGCTATAGCAGGTTTTTTGAAACTCAATGCGTTGCAGCTAAAAAGCCTTCTGTGGTCAAATTTCATTAATATTAATCACTTTTGTGGTTCGGACTGCACGTTAAATTGTAGGTGTCCTGTAATTTGCCAAGTATAGACAGAGAAGAAGTTGATACAACCGCAGTGATGTGGAAGAAAGGCCTGACGACAAGGTAAGAATCAATTAGCGTATAGATAACAAATGTAAAAAATACATAATTTTAATAATAAATGAGCGCTAGCTTTATTCAATTTCTACGTCTACTGGTCCTTTTCTACGTCCTTACACATCTGTTATACTTCGATGTCCATTAACAGTTTCGTGATCTAGAGTTTTCGACTTTACTTGCTCCAAGTCCCATGAAAGATCTCATTGTCTCTCCGATTTTGACTTAATGCATGTTTTTTGTACTTCCAGACATTTCGTCCTGTCTCAGCTTGGACAACCCTTGCCAGGTTCTTTAATTTCCACAAACCTTCCAATAAATCACGTTATCATCAAAATAACTATGCCATCTGCAAATCTGAAGTCATTCCAAAATTTCGGTAACGTAGAGCACTAATTTATTGATACTTTTAACTATTAACTCAATGCTAATGGACATCGATGTAATGGTTGGCCTGATGGACAAACCGTGAAAGAACATCAGACACATAAATACCAATCAGACCATTGCTAACGAAAGTGTCCAACTAATTCTATGCCATCCCCACATTAATATCTCAAAACTTGGAGTGCACTTTTTACGTTCCAGCGATCCTCGGAGAACATCAATTCCCGGTCCATAATTATTCAACTCTACATCGCGGCATCTGAGTCGTACACACAGCGTGGTGCATTAACACGGTGTCGTTAATCAAGTCCGAAAAATTCATTCGGATGAGCGATGTGCGCGATTACCGGCGGTCCTAACACAATACGGGCGCTTTTAGTGACGCGCGATAATTATATCATTATCGGGAATGCTGGGATCGCGTTGGCGCCCGCCGCTCGTCTCCTCTCTGCGTGTTGTTCTTCTTCTTCTTGCGAGTAATCAACGGTCGCATTTATACTTTTCATCTGCAGCGGTGGCATAATTAATCGCGACCCATTTCCAACCGCCGATGCCGAGACGCGTATTACTAACCACACTCGGGAATTTTAAGGAATAAGGACCGGAAAAAAGTGAAGACCATTAATTTGATGATGAATGTTAACTTGGAAACACCGAGATGTTGATGGAGAGCGGAAAATTGTGAATAATGAGGTGGGGATGTTTGCATATTTCTTGGGTTTGCGTATTTTTTGGGAGGTCGCTGAAAGTCGCAGAGTGTAATTGGACACTTAATACTTTTGTTGTTGTCATTCTTAGACGAAATGAAAAATAGATGTGTCATGGATGATCACTGGTCAGTTGATTACTATAAAAGTAAATAAAAATAAATAAGTAAATTACTATAAAAGTAGTTCTTTCAATGATATTTATTATTAGGTAATTTATTTTCTAATATGAAGTATCATCTTTGTAAACATTTGCAACCGTTTCAGATAACTCATGTATGGCTTATTGGGGCCATATTGGATTTTTCTATCGTATCATGTTGATCTTATGCAGTTGATTTAAAGTATATTGTGCGTTTGTACTTCCGTGGCGCAGCCTCCACAAATATTAAAAGAGGAATACTCGTGAGTCTACCTGTTGCGAGGAAGAAAATACTCCTAAAACCACGCTCGTTAGGTGTCAGAAGTGGGCCCATACCAGAGACTAGTGCTCGTATAAAGAGAACTTCAACGAAGACGAAATGGTCAGGCGCTTGTTGACAGGACCAGACGGACTGACACCTCAAATATTATCGAGCAGATCATGAAAATACGCCAGAACGAGACCGGAAAGCCGGCGCAAAAGGGATTCGGGAACGCCGGAGGTGCGAGAGTACCAGGACATCCGGACCAAACAACGTAGGATAGGAAACACTACTGGAAAACCACACAGGTGCAACTTGTACCTACTGCTGGTGCAAGACGGCTTGTTTATATACAGGGTGCGGCAAAAGTCAGTTTACCGATTTGCATATGAGAGAAAAACGCAAAAAAATAATGGCAAAAAAATTTATTTCCGAAAAGAAACATCAAAAATTAAAAAAAAACGCGCATGCACGAATACCCGACAGCGTAAACTGACTTTTGCCGCACCCGGTATATATATTTTTTATGAGCAGATCACAAACCAGGTAATGAAAAGACTTATCACACAATTTTGGAAAAATATGCTACCAAAATGTCAACAAAAATCATTAATAACCATACAATAAATAAAAATAATAAGGGCGTATAAGCAGCCCTTTGTAGCTTAGGGTTTTATTTAAAGCCACTACTTTGTTTTCTTTTTTGTTTATTGTCCTTTCTTCTTCGAATGTGCTAATAAAAATGCAATTACTGTCAACAGTGATTGGTATTGAGCAGTGCTCCACAGGTTGTGGTTTGGCCGCCATAACTTTTCATAAAAAATCTGATGTGGCCAAGCACATGACTTTATCATACAAAATATAAAATTATTGGTTTAGCTGCATGAGAATCTATTTTATTGAGATAAATCGTGTCTGCATTAAAATTAAACTAGTTAGGCAGGATTTGACAGATATTTTGATAGTCAATAGTATCAATAGTATCAGAATAATAGTTGTTTATCTCACAAGTGCAGAAAGTACGGAATAGCACAACGAGCGGTGATGCGGCGGGTCACCGATGGCGGAGCGTCGTCGTCGCATGTGAGCGAGTCGCGCTATGTAGTTTTCGGCAGGAGTGACATCAACGTTTTTTGTATTGCTTTTTGAAAAATAAGTAAAAATTCAAAAATGGTAATATTTCGGTATAGAAAATGTAAGGTTGATACCACTTCTACGAAATGTCAAGTTTAAAAAGCTAATTCAAATTCTGAGAGATTTATATTCGTTCATGACACTGTAGATGACATTCCATAGCGGTTCTCCGAGTATGACAGCGTGGTGACAGCCATAGACATTTCTGTTGTGACAGCACAAAAAAATATTTGTCAAGATCCTGGCTACTATGTAGTTTCATATCAATGCAGATGGGACCGATCTCGATCAAATAGAATTTGCTCTTGCAGCTAAACTATTAATTTTACCAAAAAATGTAATAGGCATAAATTATTCAAAATTTCCTCTGCTTTAATGTATTATTTAACTATTTTGACGAAATTACAGAAACGGCGGCTCATCTGCAAAATCCTTGAAAAAGGCTTAGAATAAACTACCAGTTCCTTTGGACCCTTTTGAACCAAAAGCTTTTCAGCTCTAAGTTTAGTCATAAAACTTCTAAATATGAACTTTCGTCCCGATACCTTTAGTAGTTTCTCCGGAATCGTCGCCACAAAAATCGAGTACACACATACGCACACACACACACACACACACACACACACACACACACACACACACATACACACACACAGCGACATTTTTTTGTACCTTGGTCAAAAATGTTCAGGGGACCCAAAAGACCTATTTCCGCTAAAATCTCATTTTTTTTTTCGGCATGATTACAATACTTTAGCATACTGCGTATGATAAAGTAAAAAGAAAAATCATTTAAAATGTTACATTGAAATACTCTATATGTTCAGAAAACATGTACAGATACTACAAGTGTATTTGAAAAAATCCGCAGAATTTCAGCCTTTCTTGCAAAAGTACACTTAAATTCTATGGGTAATACCGGTGTCGCTAACAATACGATTTGAGTGATTTTATTGCTATATTTGTATTTTTTGGGAAGAAATATATTCTAATTTCAGGTTTGAGAATATATAGAAGGGTGGCCCTTGTATTTCGACCGAATTAATTATTCTTTTTGCAGGACCCTCTCAATTTGTTTACATATTAACCCGTGCCCCAAGGGGTTCACAATTATGAATAAATTTCATTAATAAATTAAAAAATCTCATATGGCCAGGCACATGACTTTATCATACTATATACAAAATTAATAGTTTTGCTGCATGAGGATTCTATTTGATCGAGATCGATCGTGTCTGCATAAAATAAAGCAGACAGTAGTATTGTCAAAACATCAGCGTTTGGCACTACCTACTGTCAATAGAATAAAACAAATCCTGGCTAACTAGTTATATATTAATGCAACACGACAGATCTCAATAAAATACAATTTGCTCATGCAGCTAAACTATTAATTTTACCAAAAAATGTCATAGACCTAAATTATACAAAATTTCTGCTACTTTAATTTATTACTATTTTGGCGAAATTACAGAAATGGCGGCTCATTTTCAAAATCCTTGAAAAACGATTAGAGTAAACATCTAGTTCCTTTGGACCCTTTTGAACAAAGAGATTTTCAAGTTTGGTAATAAAACTTCTAAATATAAAGTTTCGGCCAGATACCATTAGTAGTTTCTCCGGAATCGTCGCCACAAAAAAACGGGTACACACATACACAGACACACACACACACACACACACACACACATACATACACAGACATTTTTTTGTACCTTGGGAAAAAATGTTCATGGGACGCAATAGGAGATATTTCCGCTAAAATCTCAATCTTTTTTCAACACGATTGCAATACGTTGTCATACTGCGTATGATAAAAATTACATACCACAGTTATTAACTTAGTATAAAAGATCATTTAATATCTGAGACTAGACATCCGGGAAAACTGTATCTGGTATGCTTTCCTGTCGCAGAATTTGAATCCGACAACAGAAATTCTGAGTTGTTTCCCTGTCTGCTGCGGGAAATATCATATCGGTTTTCGCCAGACGTCGAGTGAGCAATTGGAACCAGCAGAGCAACCAGAAGAATGCTGAAGTATGGTTTGATGTGAAAAGCATTTCAACATTCACAGAAACCTTATTTTAATGTATATGTTGTATTTTTATCTATTATAAAACTGTCGCACTGACCCAAGCCTCTGTGTTTAATGCATAGAAGTAGACAACCGAAAAAAATTGTTATCTTTCTTTAACTCCCTGCCATCGGTAAACAATAATTTTCCGTTTATTGGCTAAAAATTGATCTTTAAAAATGATTTTTTAATTTGATAAATTGCAATACCGATTTTGGGTCACATTGCCATCAGATGCAAACTACAAGAAATAATAGTCCTTTATATTAATTATCGCTTCTCCTGTAATTGGGGGTAACCTCTTGGGCAAATATACGTTATTATAATTATTATTATTAACACGAAAATCAAAACTAGAAAGCATTTTTTATTTTTGAAAATTACTCAACGTATGTACTTTGCACCAAGTCAGCAGTTTTTGAACCTCTGTGTATCTCAATATATTCTGACGATCTACTTAAAAATACCCTGTTTAATTGCTAGATAACTTGATTTTAACGTGCTGTTAATAAAGTATTAAATTGTGTGAAAAACACTCCACTTTTTGGTCAATTAAAATGCCAATATTGATGCTTTAAAAATGCAGAGTTCCACGACCATATTGAGAACATCGACTTTAGTGACTAATTAAATCTTAAATATGCATCAGCACGGTAGCTAAAGGGTACCATACACGTATAATTAAAAAAGTCCAAAATGAGATTCTCACGCAGGTAATGCCCGGCAGTTCCCGGGTTCCACCATTGAGATGTTAAAGTTAAATGGACCGAACGGCGATGTTCGATCCGAACAAGAGGGCCGTGTGGGGTTCCAATCAAAGTGCATGGGAGGCCCTAATTTGACCGAGAGCTTGTAGATGCAAATCAGGCTGACAGAGTCATTTAGAAAGAGTTTAGAGCGGATAAATTGATCCCACAAATATCCAGATACCGATCTACACATACGCCGTGCATAACTCTCTCTACGTTTCCGATCACTCTTATATATTCTCTTATACAAGCCTAATAGCCCACGTCAGCGGAGAACAAAAAAGAAAAGAAGAAAACTCCACGAAAATAATAAATCACTAGGTTCGTTATCGCCTCCGTGCACGACTTATTCAATTTTCGGATGAGAATTGAGAGTGGGAGGGGTTGAGGAGTCAGTTCCAGTTCGAGGACGGCATTTGAATATCAAATGGACGACAATTAAATTAACGAAGAGTTAAGCGAGGAGCGAAAAAAGACATCCTCCATCCACTCAGACAAGGTAATCTCTTAATAAAAATAAAAGGCGCAGCGCAAAATCCTGGAAGCACCTTCCGCTGAGCGCACGATGGGTGGGCTTAATGTGAAATACACTCTCAATTTCGGACCGGCAAAGCTCTAACAAAGGACGGCACTTTGTATTTTAATTTCTCGGGAATTGGACTTGGGGGGGAATGGAAAAAAGCTTATCCGACAAAGAGAATGAGGAATTAGCATTGGTGACTGAATTTATGAAGAAGAAAAAACGGTATAGGTGCACCGTTCGGATTATCTATTCTGAACAGCATACGCCTAAATAAGATAGATCACCGACTACTTAACATTAATTTTGCAATATTTAATCATCATATGGTCGATAGTCATAAACTGTAAATTGATTTCAAGGACATAGTATAAAAGGCCATTTTCCCTTGAACTAAAGGAAGTAAAGATGATCCAGTACAATTTTGAGTGTACACAACACTCGTTCATTTCTATAGAGTTACACAATATGTTCCAATGGTGCTATTTCATCAAAAATTGCATGCTTGTGATTCGTTGTGGCGAACAGGATCTACTAATGTTTGACAGCCACTTCCACAAATAAAGAAAACTTTGTTTCTCTTTTTTTTGTAATTACAGTGTGGCATTTACTGTGGAGTGTTTTCTTCGGATTGCATTTTTGGGGGAAACCCTTCGGTAATATGCGAACACAAAACAAGAGGTGGATCATGCAAAAGAAGAAAATCCGGCATGCTGCTGCATGGGATGATGAATTTTGCTGATGTTGTTGAGAGCCAACATGGCACAGAGTGGATAAGGATAAAGGAAGTCTACAAAGAAGTATGGCTGTACTGAGACTGGAAATTTTAGCTAATAATGATTCTTTATGACCCCCTAAACACTTCCCCAAAGACAGGGAATTAGGTTAGCGCGAATAAGCGAGATATTTGCAAATTTATTTTTAATTTTACTCATTATCTTGCCATACTATACAGTTCTTTCCTATCTGCTTTTTCGAGCTAACCTAGAAAAATGCCATGGGGATGTGTTCAGGGGGTCATATAGAATCATTATTAGCTAAAATTTCCCGGGAGGAAGAAACTTGATCAAAATTTGTTGCACAGTGTTATTTGTATGAAGCAGAATAATTAGTGTGCTTTTATATTTACTTTGGAAACTTACGATTATTATTCGACCAACACCCTTCACAGGGACAGCGGCGTATGCAGATATAGTTACAAAATTCAAATTTATTTATGTTTATTTTAGATTACTATTTTGTTATGTATTATATCTATTTTCTGTTTATTTTCTGACAATTGTAACAATAAACTGCAAATAAACTAAATTAAATTCTTCGGTATGTTCTTGGGTTCAATACTGCCCACAAACAAGAAAAAGTTAGTAGGCCTTAGTAGTATTTAAAGTACTGTTTACAAGCGACGCTGTTAACGTATATGTAGCTCCATAGTAGGGTTGGGCGATCTTCGATATTTGTGTTCGATCTTCGATCACAATTTTAGATAGATCTGATCGGTCGATCGATCATGATCGATCTGATCGATCAGATCGTACTCAAATTTCCAAGATCAGATTAGTGATGGGCATAATCGTATTATTTCAAATTCATAATCGATAACAGACGATTTTAGGTTGGCAATCTATTGGGTTTATATTTATTGTCGAAGTTGAGGACGGGGGCAAACTGATATACAGTGTGTCTCACGGGACGTTGGATTGTATAAGTGCTTTTGTTGTTAATAGACATAGAAGGTCGGTTAAATGGGCAAAGTAGTGCATATTTCTGTGCTCTTTCATAATCTGTTTAGAAAACAGGGGAATACCAAATCGTTTCCAAGCAACTTTGAAAAAACCAAAAAATGTCATTTTTTAATTATGGTTATATCTACCCATCTGCACCCATCTGTTCAAAAAAAAATTGGTAAAAACCCAGAATTTATAAAAATAAATATTATGGTCCGATGAAACATATTTTTCTAACTGCGATATTTTTAACTGAAAGACGACGCACTCTGGGCCCCCTAAAATCAGTACCTTTTTGTACCGCGCCATAATCACGTGCGGTTTGGTTTTAATGTATGGTGCGGTATAGTGGCCAACCGATTAACCGGACCAATTTAAAAAAAAAAAATTAACTTCGGAGATGAATCGGCAATATTTTTCTTTGAGGACGTGGAAGAAAGAGTGGACGGTATACCGTTGGTCTAACGATAAGGTATGTGGTTCCAACAAGACGAAGCACCTGCGCATAATGTCCGAATTGTGAGCAATTATTTAGATATAAGACATAAACGGAGGGTAACTGCTACCTATTCGGTATCATTTAGTATTCAGCCACCAAAATTGCCGCATCTTACCCCTTGTGATTTTATCTATGGAGTGACTTAAAAAATTAGGAGTATGGTATAATTTTGGAAACGTTGGGGCGTTACGTGACACCGTCATCGCCGCTTTCAATATGATTGACAGAAGAACCATCGGTAAGTTCACCATATTACGGAATGTTAAAAATGCCTCCGTGAAAATGACGTGATTTTTGAGAACATTATTTAGTTTGTTAATATGTTGTTACTTTTTTATGTTGTGTGGTTAGTACAAATAATACATTCCAAAACTTTACTGTAACTTGACTATGGGCACATAAATACTGTATCACTCAAATATGTTTTTCATGGCACCATGCGATTTTCAGATATTAAAGGAGAACTCCATGTATAAAACATGTATAAAACCAATATGGCGCCCATAAGAAATACAAAATTTGACGAGATCACAAATAAAGAAGTTATGATCACAATTAAAAATTAAATTTTTTGGTTTTTTCACAATAGTTTGGATACTATTTGGAATTTAACTGTTTTCTGAACAGATTATGAAAGAGCACATAAATATGCACTTATTGTCCATTTAACGGACTTTGTATCTCCAATAATAACAAAAGTACCCATACAACCTAACGTCCCGTGAGACACACTGTATATTATGTATGTAAAGTCGACTATTAAAAATTGGGTTGGCATTTTATTGGGTTTATATGGACAGCTAAACGGGACAGCATGTACAACTGATATTAAAAATCAATTATTCACAATTATTATTAGTTATCTCAATTATTTCAAAAATCAATTATGTAATCCAAAGGCGCCCACACAAAATCATCTGGTCAATCTTTTTTTCTTTCAAATAAGAAGATCGATTGATCTGATCGAACGATCGATATTTTTGCCCAGCCCTACTCCAGAGCTAAGTACCCTGGAGTTGACCACAGCGTACAGAGTGGTCCAATCTCGTGCCATTGAGTGTCGACTTTGGCCGACTCATGTCCTATTTTCCCTATTTTTTAGAGGTACATTATTTGCAGATATCCTTATTGTTATATTGTTGTTTATTCTTATACAATTTTTAAGGTACTACAAACCAAACGCACTGCTCGCAATGCTTATTTTAAGGTAATGCTTTAAGGTAACCTCTATCAAATTGTTAAAATTGGAAACACCACAGATAGTTCAAAGTTTCAGAAACTAAGATGAAAGCAAAAATATTATGCTAAAATATGCTCATTGGAGTAAAACAGCGGTTACAACGCGTGACCGATCAATGTTCCATATTCAATATTCAATATCAATATTCGAACCTATGTTATACATGTCAAGTTGATATTCTAAACGAAAATGTTGACTGAAATTTTTATAACAATTTAAATAGAAAGGAAACAATAAAACGCAAATATTATTCCACATTTTGTTTGATATGTTGTTCCTTTTAAACAGTAATTAAATGTGTTCATATTTCTCAATATTTACAATGCTTATATTTCGAATACGTTTCAAAATAAAAAAGGGATTTTTTCAACGCTACTATAACCAGTTTAGAACCTTATTAGAATATCATCTAAATCAGTTATGTTCACAGACAGTTGACCAGCACTGTACAGCCTATATACTATGGCTGCAAGTTGTGTATCGTTGAACTTTTAATTGTCTCTAGGATTACTAATAATGATTAGTTTAAATGTCACCGAGCCCATGTAGAGTCTCTCGGCTCGGCACGAGTTCACAGCTCACTCCGCATGAATTAATTTATGTCCGTGTGTGTGCGCACGCGAGATGGCTCTGTTACGGGCCATAATATTAATTTAGACACCCCAGGCTCTTGTATCCCTTATGGTACAAATTTGTTTCAATTATACGCTCAACCCTAGGTTAATGTGAAGAAATTAGGGAGATTTTACGACTTGCAGAATAGTTATCTATAGAATTACAAATTCATATACAAGGTGATACAAAATGCACAGCAATATTTTAGAAACTCATTCACAAACTCATACTCATATAAACCGAGATATTTAGCTGTACGTAAAGATTTTATAAAATATTTCCCGCCCACCTTTGGGAACACTCAAAGAATAAATAATCCAATAAACAGTATACAGTTTAAAGAACTAATTTTATATATCGGCCCGACAAATTATGTATTCTTAACGACAAATTGTGCACGATAAAATATATCCTCAGCACGACAAATGTCGTATTCCCCACGAAAATTGTTAACACGACAGAATATATATTCAACACGACAAATTAGAGATTCTTAACGCCAGTTTCGTTTAATTGAATAGCGCGAAAGATTATGTAATTTTACTTTTTTAGACTCTTTGTGAATAGTATTGGTTATATTGATTTGATTTTTGAGTTTTAATTATTTAATTTTGGTTAATTAACAGCTGTACTGTGGGAAATGCAAAAACTTAAAAAAATCACAAATGAAATTTATAAAACTGTATTTAAATAAAGAAACAAATAAATAATAATTCAAGTACCTACAATAAATATATATCCGAATATTCAATAAAAAATTAACAAATATTTGAATTATTTTCTTGAATTATTGTCTTGAATTATTGTGTATTTGTTATCTTTTGATTTAGTAGAACATGTGTAATATTTAGTACCCACTTCAAGAACTTTTTTGTTTAATTTTAGCCATTGATATGCTTCGGTCCAGTCCTTTCATGAAGTTGTTTGTTGTGAGTAAAATTTTTCATAGTTAGGTGACAATGTATCTCGATATCAAAACATTTCACAAATTTGCAAGTTTTTAATTTGTCAAGAATACAATGGTCGAAGCTAAGTGACTATCCTGGCCAACAATGAACAGAATCGAGCAAGTGAAAACTATTTTTGGTAGGGTACTCTCCAAGGACTGTTCGATGGTGTGTATTGATGGTACTTAGCTTCGATTATTGTATTTTTGACAAATTAAGTATCTATTTGGAAATATGCGAAGTGCTCTGACTCAATAGTTCATAGATTATTTTTCTTATGTAAGTTAATAACTGTGGTATGTAAATTTATTGTAGGAAACAAACCAAATATTTTCTTTTTAATATGATTAAAGTAAACGTATACTCGATTTTCTGCCCCTTGGGGTATGGGTCAATGTACTGTATCGATCGATCTCAAATTTCACAGCAATTAAGTATTGATATAATGGAACAAATTGAGAGCCCTGTATAAAAAATAACAGTACAAAAAATAGGCACCACCCTAATTGATAAAATGTACGGGGTAAGTCGTTTGTTTCCATGTTCTGTCGTTAAAACACATATTTTGTCGTTCAAATGCAAATTTTGTCTCTAATGCACCGAAATTTGTCGTGCGAAGACCTAATTTGTCGGGCCGAAAAATACCACCCATTCAAATTAAGCAAATTCAAATTAAGCAACATCGTTGGGTAGAGAAATAAGTCATATCAGCTATGTGTACTACGTAGACACTAATCTTCATTATTTGTTAGTTTTTCATTAAAACCAACAAAGGCCATTATGTTGATGAAGCAGAAAAAAGCTGAATTGCTCAATCGTATTAACTATTGACTCATACTTTTTTAAATTACAAAGTACCACACAACAAAATCAACAAACACTCGAGCGAGTTTATGGTGTTTACGTGATCATTAGAACACTTAATCCCAGGAATCGGTGCATAAATTGCACCAAAAAGTCTAATATAATTTTTCCCAAATCCGATACGTCAACTATAAAACAGAGAATCGCGGTAAAATCAAATCATTGTTAATTGGCACAAGTGAATTATTCAGATTTAAATAGATTAACGTTAACGTTCACATTGTGAAACGACCCTTTCAGCACAACTAAATTCAATACGCCAACTGTGAAACTACCCCGGTCCGGAAAAACGAGGGAGCGCCCAAGCTCGATCGGATTTTGATATTTGCATAAATATAAATTGATTTGATTCTGGTAAATTTTGCGGGACGCTGCTGCGTGTGCATTTCTATTGACGTACGTATGCTTCAATGCACGATCGGTATATGAACCGCAATGCTAGTTATGCGTTTGTACATATTCTGTTTACAGGGTCAGTTCAATCGCATATTTACCTGTTCATTTCGACCCGCTGTTTGCCAAATTAACGCACACCGGGAATGTTTATCAATAACCGACAATACGGACGTTGGAGCAACGCACATAGTAGAAAGCACGAGTTGGAACTGCTTTTAATTATTCATTTCCTAGTACAACAATAATCGCCAAATGTTACAATGTTTAAAACATTTCGCATTCAACGTATTCACAACGTTGAATGTCGAACCGAAACGGAGTTTTAGTTCGATTTAATGAATGGCTAAAATTTACGACTCGTGTGTGCAATTGAGCAGCGATTTTGTTTGTTTGTCAAATTACATAGCAAATTGTGTACGAAAACCAACCCGTTTCAAACTGAATCGGGGTGTGGAGAAGGGTTAAATATAAACCAAAGGTTGTGTCACTGATAACTGAAATCCAAATAGACAAGACTTTGAATTTGGCCTTGAAATAGCAGTGACAAAACCGTGTTTTTTTAAATAGTTAGCAGTTGATACATAATTACTTTATTAATGATCAGTTTTTTTTTGTTATTTGATCGGCTTAACGAATCAATAAAAAAATATAATAATATTATAAAAATTAAATAGTGGTCTAATGACTCTAATGGATATAAAACTCCTCCAACTTTTGACTTATCATCAGCTCTTTTATAAAAGAAATTACTTTGATGCTGGTTACCTTCTTCTTATGCTCTTGTTTTCAGCTGCATTTTGTATAGGTTTTCTTTTTGTTGTGTATATCTTCTTTCTTTCTTATTTGTAAACTCACATGTTGACTTAATGGCTTCGTTGAATGGGTTAGAATACATGAGGCCAATGATGCAGAAATGATACTAAGATAATTCCGTACTTCCAGAGTCATAAATGTGTATATGATAAGAATGACTTTCCATTTATGATAACATTTTCCTGGAATTTTACAGAAGAAACACAAAGAAATAGCGAATAAAGTACCTTCTCCAAAGCATCTCAAAGTCACTTGTAGCAAGAGGTTCCCGCTCTGTTGATGTTGCTGACTAAGGATGACGATGTCTCTTCAAATTGATAAATAACTACTGCCAGCTTGTACAAAGTCTACTAAAAATTACATGAACTAACATTCTTTCTATATTTGTTAAAGACTAAATGTAAATGTCCTAATACCGTTTTCTGGTCTGCGGAGAATATTGCAAGATCAAAACATAGAATCAGTTATAAATAACACCACGGTACATGTTATGAAAAAAAAGAAGAAAAAAAAATCTAGGCACACTCCAAATATAATTCAGAAAAAATCTATAATGATTTTGAACATTTTGAACTCACACATATTTATGAATTATAAAAAAGATTTATTTTATCACATAAGATTTCTAAGACTTAACTTTCTTTCTGAAATTATTTAAATTGGAATATTATTATCTAACACAGTATCTGAAAAGAAACATTTTACTTTGATGATAGTTTTTTGCGGTAAGAGATTTTCATAAATTCTGAGGTAAAACTTCCAAGACTTTGGTAACTATGGGAATAGAATTAAAAATAGTATACATCTATGATCGATGGATAGCAAAATAACGACTCGATAACAACCTATGTCACAGCTACATATTTAAAACTGAATAAAAACACTTATCGTGAGAGTTTCCAACAATAGGATGACAGCTTCGTTCTTTGCATTTAATTCTCTATCGGACGTTAACTAATCATGTACAATACTTGTCCAAGTGCACGTCGAACTATTGGAAAACCTCGACAAAATTCCTGGATGCATAAAGTCCTTAGGGTCCCATAAAATTAGAATTACTTTAAAATAAAATGATTAATATTGTTCTTCAATTATATTATCGTCCATTGTCCACCAAAATGTGTCTCAATTCTCCATTTAGGAATTATTTTATAAGAATATTAAAACTCTTTAATTTCACAAATTTACCAACACAAAATTTATTTCATCTGGCACATAGCGCTGTTCATAATCTGTCATAGCATTCATACCTCGTAGAAATTACACTGGAGAAATATTCGCGTACGGCCGTATATGCCGCCGCAAGTGTAACTCAAATAAATGCCTCGGGCATTTTTCGCACCGGCTTAAACATTCGCTTACAAATTTTTATTTACTTATCACAATCAATTAGTCCCATCTCTGGCCCAGCATGGGTCACATTCAGCAGTACCAGACGCCTTATCTTCCACTATTTAGCGTCATGGCAGTTAATTTATAACGCAGCATTTGCTTCTTAAATCCCGTGGCCAGGACCGGGCTGACAGGATAGTGCATTGATAAAAAAGAGCAAGAGACAAATGGTTCTAGGAAAACAAAATATTTTTTTATTAAATAATGAGTGTTGGCGTCGGTAGTTCCGTGAGTTTATGAATATAATACTTTTGACAATGTAAAGTAATTTATGAGTCGTAGATAAACGTCACGCTTGTTTGACAAATAATGGCTACAAATGCACTCTAATGATTGTGCACTCATCTGGCAACACGTGTATAAACTTCATGCTCGTGAATTATAGCCTACATTGTGTGCCCGTAAAAATATTATGCTTCTACAATAAAGATCCTTCACACTGATTTAAAGCACAGGGTGGATCAAAACGTATAATTTGTTATCTTATTTGTTTTTGCAATAATATTCTACTAAAACAGTTGTCCCGTTTTTAGAGTTGATTCATTGTTAGGCTTCTTTTATTGCTTTTTTCATTACTTTTTCCAACATTTCCTACGATATGTTGAAAAGTGTGTGACAATAAATTGAATGAAGCCTGGCACAATAATTCGCGGAATATAGCATTCTGCATTCTTGAGGAATACTGCAATAAATATTATGCAACCATATAAACAAACCAACTAAAATTAACTGTCTTCCCATTAAGTCTATTAAATGTTTAAACCTTCCATTCCTTAATATTCCATATCTTTAAAATTTTCGCCACATCTTTAACATATTCATTTGAATGTATTCGTTTGGATCAAAATATATTTCTTAGCGACAAAACAATATTTACTTCATTTGGAATATTTATATAACATTCAATATATTTTGAACATTTATTGCGAAATAAATATATTTGGATATAAAACAAATATTACTTTCTTTTGTTAATAATATTGTTGCTTTGGTGTAAAAATTCGTTTACTTCCATCACAGAAATAAAATATTGATTCACATAAATGTATTGTTAGTGTGAAAAACTCATCCCGCTGTATTGTTAGATTGCGCTGTAAGCTGTAATTACAGATCGGCCCGATCGTTAGTATATAATAGAATTGTGAAAGCCCGCCGCTCAGTTGACATCGTGTGTATGGCGAAAAATGCTAAAAAAGGACGTGTGTTCGGCAGTACAGTGTGCTTTAACCCTAACCTTGACTATATGTGTGCCAGGATATGAAAACGGACCAGGATAAAATAAGTTATGGCAAAGGTACCTACTCTATTTGAAACCTATTACCATAAAGAGAAATTGAAAAAAAAATTAAGGTGCTGATGCAAAAAGTAAACTTTTGCGCAGACGCTTCAAACGTTTGCAAAGTTTAAAAGTTAATAACTACGCGCATATTTGCAAGTTACGCCGACTCCAACATTTTTGTAACAATTTCGATATTAGATTTAACATGTTTAGTATAATTTATTATTTCATTATTCCGTTTAGGTTTTATAGTTTTTCTATCTATAGCACCATGGTCCAGGGGGCTACAAAATAGTCTACCCTAGGTAACGATTGCACAAATTTTCAAAATTTTTGCAAATTTTTGACAAGTTTTATGTTTTTTTATTAATTCATGCATTGTCACCGGAATTCTGACCACAGGCAAAATTTCAACTCGATTGAACTAATTTTCAAAATTTTCAGTATTTTTGCAAATTTTGGAAAAGTTTAGTTTTTTTTTGTTGATTCATGAATTGTCACCAGAAATCTGTCCATATGCAAAATTTCTACTCGATTGCACTCTGGGAAGTTGGTAAAATATGGTAATGCGCAAGAGCGTAGCATGATATCGACAACTGGTCCCTTTTTCTTTCTCAACAAAAACGCATTTTTTCTTGTGTTTACAACCGCAGACGGGTTTCAGACGAACACCTCTGTTAAAAGACACAATAAAGAGACTAATTAGCGAATAAAACAAAAATGTGCATTTTGAACCAGTTTAACTTTATTTGCGATTCTCTGCGTGACTAGAAACGGACAACTGGTCCCTTTTCACATCCACTCATGTATATGAATGTTTATAAAACTACTGCACTGAGGACATCCTAAAAGGCGGCGATACCTGAAGACTAGGCTCCAAAAAGTTCTTGGCAATAAAACATCCACTTTAATTCTGCAATCAATTAATACTTACTTTAAGCAAATAACCATTTATTGCAACTTTAAAATATCGTATTTTAACTCAACCAACAAATTCGATAATTTAAAAAATCATAATTCTTTCACGTAACTCAATAACTATTTATTTGAACTAAATAAATCGTTCTTTCTACCAAACAAATATTCCGATCAAATGCATATTTATCCGCAAAGAAATATTTCTTTTCCTCTACCGAAACAATAGATTTGTTTGGCCATATTTATTTTCTAACTCAAGTAGGTGAGCAGTTCAAAATATAAAATCAACTCCATGTCAAAGTTTTACTTTCTTGTTTTTTCATAGAATCCTTTTTACTGACAACACTTCAGTCACAAAAGAAATTGGAAAACAACACAAATGCTGAGAAGAAAACAACACTTACAGTTGAATCTGTCATTCTATTCACAATACATTTTGAGTGTATAGAATTGATTACAAATCACCTACCAGTTTTAAAGCCCGAACTCCGCCTTTGAAGCTACTTCGGCTCTGCGTTATAACTTTTTTTGGACCGTTCATTTTATTGCATTGCAGCATGAATAGTGTAACCTTTCTGCGTCTCTCACGGGCGGCCGGTAATTTTTCAGTCGTTTGGCGAGTTCACAGGAAACTGTAATCTGCATTAAAATACGATCCGTATTTGTTGTGCTCGCATACACTATCCTCGCATGCTGTATGTACGTATGTATGTGTTATGTGTATGTGTGCGGATGGCTTTTCGCGTAGTAAAGTGTGCCGACCCACACGCGGGTCGTTTCCGACACCCTCGCATCCGAACCTAAACGCTTTAATTGCGCCCTTACAGTAACACACACGCGGCACCAGCGCAAACTGTTTGTTGTCTGTGCTTTTGTTGTCTACCGTAATGTTGATTGTAGACCCCGCACGGGACCGTAATGTCCCCTTTAACGATCTGTTATAACGGAATTATTGCGAACACTACGTTAAATTTAAGTGTTTCTCGGTTTCCGTTTATTGGTGACATGGACGGGAAATACGGGGTAGTATGTGTGATGTAGGTCATAGGAAGTTTATAGAGTAACTATGCTAGTTCTTGGAAAAATAGTTTTTCTATCTTGGTAACGATGAATGAAAATTTAATAATGCTGTTTATAGAGGTTTCCTGCGTCAACTGATACATTAGAAGTTTTTGATGCTCTAGTTTTTCTACATAACAAGGGTCCGTGTCCTCAGTCCCCATATTCTAAATTTTACTTTTTCTTTTGTCAAAGTTTTGTGCTTGCTTTGTGCTGTTTTGTGCCGCAAACCAAAAGTTATGTGGTCCTTTCGTTCCGGAGTTATACGCAATTTTCCAAAGGGGGGGTTGTGGACATGCCAGCCCCCCAACTTTCGAATTTCGATTTATTTCAAATGCCAAAGTTTTGTGCTAGTTTTGTGTTGCTTTGCGCCGCAAACTAAAAGTTTAGTGCTCCATTCGTTTCCGAGCTATAAGAATTTTTCTGAAGGATCTGGCTGTGGACATGCCAGATCTAAGTTCCAAATTCGAAATAGAATCAACCTATTTTCGATGCTAAAGTATTGTGCTAGTTTTGTGCTGTTTTGTGCCGCAAACCAAAAGTTTTGTGCTCTTTTCATTTTTGAGTTATAAGCATTTTTCTACTTGGGACCTATCCGTCTCTTCTGGTTTGCGGCACAAAACAGCACAATACTTTAGCATCGAAAAAAGTTTGATTTTATTTTGAATTTGGAACTTAGATCAGGCATGTCCACAGCCCCCCTTCAAAAAACGCTTATAATTTGGAAACTAAAAAACCACAAAACTTCAGTTTGCGGGGCGCTGGCATGTCCACAGCCCCCCTTCGGAAAAATGCTTATAGCTCGCAAAACGAATGGAGCACAAAACATGTAGTTTGCGGCAAAACACAGCACAAAACTAGCACAAAACTTTGGCATTAGAAAATAATCGAAATTGGGAAGTAGGGGGGGCTGGCGTGTCCTCAGCCCCCCTTCGGAAAATTGCTTATAACTCCGAAACGAAAGGAGCACAAAACTTTTTGTATGCGGCAGAGATTTCGAATGTGGGGGGCGGAGGACATGAATCCGGTGAACAACTTAAGTTACATTGAATTATTATTTGATATATTGCCCAGGCAGTGGAAATAATTTCCTACTTTACTGGGAGAGCTCCCGAACGGAAATTGGGAGGTTCTGGTTCAAATCCAGGTCGAGGTATTTTTTCCATAAATTATCCTCACCGGTATTAATTATCATTCGCTTCCTAATTTAGTTTTCTATATGTATACTGAAGAATTTTCACTCAAGAACCATTTGTTTCGATTTTATTTAACAGTATAATGTACATGAACTTTTATTTGAGGACACCCGGTAAAAAACGTTTACAAATTTCTCTCGCCCGTACAAATCAACGAGAAAAGTATTACGGGGCAGTTACCACACATTCGTGGTAAGGAAGAATTATTGCATGTGCTCTCGCATAGAAATAAATGAAGATATAATAGAAGCATAAATACTGCTTTGTACAATAAGGAAGCAACGTTTACGAAAGCATCTCTTTTATACGGACTCCTACGCGAACCCATCTACGACTCCCGCATTCAATAAACGCGATTTAATAAATTTATCGGCTCTTTGTTAAAACCACAGGCATAGCGTTGCATAAACAATATTTAATATTAATTTAGTTGGTGTGTATTGCGAAGTAATCTTCACTGATGTATAATGATACTCCAATGTACATACATGTCCAGAACAAAACGCAGTTAATTCTTTGCTTTTAGAATATACAGAAACTAGTATATTACATTGTCTATATATATATATTGTTTTTTTACAGCGATGTTTATAAATACATACATAATTTTGCACGGTATGTATTTCAGTTCTACTCAAATTCTAATAAAAGTCATGCATTTAATGCACTTCTGAATAGCAAAACGTTCATTTTACAAAACTACATCATTGTAAAAATTTATTTTATAATTTTGTTATACGGGGTATCACACGGAAAAGATCCATTAAAAGTTTTTGATGTTCCAATGATTCTATAGAACGAGTATCAGAGCCAGCGCTCATACCCCCCTTGACCCCCTTGGACCCCCTCGACATTTAGATTCAAACTTGTCAATTATAATACTGTTAAGATGATACTACTTCTGGTGTACCGGAAGTTTATATGAACCTTTTTATTTAAAATGGAAATATATAATTTTTATTTCTCGTATCAAAACACATAGACCCTAATCAGCTGTTCTTTACGTTACATATAGTTAAACAAAATAATGACAGAAGCAAATATCTTAAATGCCTTTTGCTTTAACGTTTTGATGTCTATCATTATAAAGGACGAAATGGACGAAATTAAACTTCAAATAAAAAATTAGTGTACGTGGCATTTATATTATTATGTATACATGTTTAGAAAAGTGAATAGCAGACCATTAAAACACATCTAAAAGCACATCTAAAACGTTACTTACATGGAGGAAAAGTAAATTAAGAAATAACACCATTATCAAAATCTAAAAAACTAGTGGTGTAAAATACACCGGGTGTTCCATTTAAAAAAAATAAGTTGAAGTTTTCAAATGTAAGAGTTAAGTTATAACTTTGAATACCCTGTTTAAGATATATCAATAATAGTAAATAACAAAGAAACTCAATTTAACTCTACCGCAGAAATCAACAAAACAAAAACAAATAGGAAATAAAAATAGGTAAAAAATGGTGGTTTTAACTAAAAGGAATCCTAATAAAAATCGATGCATTTTGTTACGTGGAAACAAAACTACAGTTTCTAAACAATATCACCTTCAAAACCGCTAAATTTTCGTAAAAATACTTCACCGCAGTGCAGCGGTACTTTCAACCATACCCACTTTGTGGTTGTCCTTTGAGAATTGATATTAACGGAATTCAAAGTTTCATCATTTTCAACACAAACGTTGTTAAAATTAGAAAATACCAAAATATAGAGAGGCTGCTTAAAACCGAAAATATAAAAACATAATTGACGAAATCAATATTCTAATGTCGTGTTCATCGAGCCTGCAATAAATAATCTTAATAGCAAATACACACTACAACACTCAAGCACTGAATTCTGGAGAAAATAAATTTTAAATTGAAAATACGCAGAACAATTTACAAGAACAAAATTTTTATAATCGTGTTCATCGAGTTCATCGACACTACAACTGGTTGGTAGTCACTGCGGATCAGGTTGTAAATTCACTTTAAACTCAAACTTTTTAACCGTAGAATCTGCATATATGAGAAAATGTATATACTGTGGTATAGTTAATAATTAAGTAAACTTAATAATGTTGTATTGGTGTTTTCAATTACGACAAACATTAAAGGATTTAAGTATCTAACATTAATTATTGATCCTCCCAAAACCAAATTTGTTACAAACCGTATCGCAATCGTAAACACAGAAAACAACATTATCCCCCGAAGTTATATCACAGAGATACTACAGAATAACCCTATAGTTTAGTATGTCCTCGGAGCAACCCGAAGTGCGAGGCCATATCCTCGCGCAATTTGTGTCGAATCACGGCTACCGTGATTTTATCTGGGTCCGGGATTGCTCTCGTATTCTCCGCATTATCACGGTCGGCGGTGCTACCAGACGACCCGAAACTATGTGCGAAAGGCCGATTTCTGCCCGGAGAACGCGAAACAACTCGAGGATAGAAGAAGAATTTCGGTCGTTCTCACTGAGCGAGGTGCGCGTATATCTCGTAAAAGTTAAAGGGTTCGCAGACGGTGAATTTATCCGCTTCCTTCCCAGTCGTAGTTCGTAGTCTCTCGTGGTTTATGAGTCGAACCATGAGGACGATACCACGACGTGATAGTTCTCTACACGGGCGAGAGCCGTTGAAAATTCTAAATCACTGCGAATGGCCGAGTAATTCTTTGAGTTATGGTTGGAGGCTCTTAAAATATTTTCGGATGGTTCACCGTAACAAGTAAAAATAGATAAAAGTGGAGGGATGGCATGTTGTCGGGTAAAGTTGGTAAAGTTCGAAAACTCTGGGTAGGGTGGGTGGGCGATGGATTCTTGTTGAAGAGAAAAATAAGTATTTTGAGCTAATGCCCTTTAAAACTATTGCATCAGTAACGTGCTTACTTCGCCATAAATAATGTGCTAAATACAAATAATAAATAAATGAACACAATAAACGGTTAAAAGCTAATTTGATACCGGTATTGGAAAATTATCACCGACTTTTGAAAGACGGTCAAATATAACAGAAAACCCTAAGCGCAAAAATGTGTACGATGATAATAAGTCAATAGTAATTTCCCTTTAGATACAGTTATTTAAAAATGTCGACAGATTTTAACACTTAATTAAACGTTAATTGATAATAAAT
The DNA here is from genome assembly GCA_964023965.1 of Melinopterus prodromus. NCBI lineage: Eukaryota > Metazoa > Arthropoda > Insecta > Coleoptera > Scarabaeidae > Melinopterus > Melinopterus prodromus. The sequence continues at coordinate 82,781,143 of OZ030390.1, forward strand.
TAAAACGTTAATTAATACTAAAAATAAGTAATTGCCTCTATAGTAAAATTTTGTCATGCATTTAAATAAATGTTTCAAAATGTTTTTATGATTCATCATCGCCCAGTCCAAAGAGCTGACTAAGCTCATGCTCATTAAATTTGGACCCTTTAGAAACCTTGCCCGAATATGCGAATATGTTTTTTGAGCAATGTTACATCTGAACACCCGAGACGTTACAGAACTGACGCGAACATTAGTTTAGATTATATCCTTAAAAATTAAACATCTGGTTTACCATTTTCTTAAAGTACACAAATGGGGCTGAAAAATGGTGGTAATTTTATAAGGTATTTTATGTACCTACTATTTATGAGGCTGGACTATGAAAAATTGAGAATTGCTACTAGCCAAAAAAGTACCATTTCTTGGGATACTTTCGAGGTTAGTATACTTCCGGTTTTTCTGAAAATTATGGCATTATTAAAATTTTAAATTGCTTAAATACACAAAAACATCAATCGTCAATTTGTATCACCAAGACAACAAAATCGAATTTGACAGTCCCCTGTATTTCGCGTTACTTACTGTCTTGATGAAAAATATTGTTTTCGGAAAAGCATTTTTAAAATTGTAATTTAAAGAACAATAATCGCCATGTCTACAACAAATTCTATAAAGATCAACAAAAACCAATAATTAATAACGAACAATAATTATATTTACAATCGAAAACACCGTGATATCCAAAATTATCTTGGTCAAGGGTTGCCATGGAATGTAAAACGGGTGTCTTAGCTTGAATCATCCTTTTGAAATAATTCTGTCAATGTCAAGCTACATTGGCATCATCAACGACTTCAGCATAATGACTTGACAGATTTTGACACTCAAAAAATTATTGACATAAATCATATGTACCATGGGAGTTGCGACAATCATTTTAAAATCCATGACCACCCTTGAGCAAGGTAATGTTTGATATGACGGTACATGGCAATAACCTCAAATGATAAGAGAACTGTCAAATTCAGATGTTAGCATTCATATAGTGCACTACGCTGATGTTGATCATTAACTCAATATTTTTTCTATTTCACTGCTTTAAACGATCTTTCTACGGTACGGCTTTCAGCAAAATATCGTAAGTATTTAGTGTCTAGTGATTTTTTTTCTATCGAATAATCATGGTGTACCTATGAAGTACTCAGGAAACATGACTTATCAAAATCAATTATATCATGCTAGAGAGCGCCAGTAATACAATATCGTAAAAAGGTTCGATTTGGTTACTGTTTATTTGATAATTTTTGACTTTTTCAACGAATGTGAGTCTAAGCTATTAATAAAACAGCAACTATGAGCACGATAAAATTAACAAAAACAAGAAAATATTCGATCTAAACGCAAGATGTCGATAAATATAACGTTATACGGCGTTATAAGCAACTTATTTATTCATATTCATGTTTTGTCGATATTTTAATGGGTTTTAGCTCATTTATTATGCAAAATGATATGTAAAATATACACTAAGATCTTTGAGTTACAACGTTTTTGCTTAAGAGACTATTTAGAATATATCAACTATACCAAGCCTGGTTTTGCCTTCAACACTGCAATTGTTTAATGCTTTACGCAATTTACGACACAAGCGCAATTTACAAATCAATATCTTAGTAGAATTTATTGTAAGGCATGCACTGTAAACATCCCTAGTTTACGGGAGGTTTCAGTAAGATATGCGACAATCTTGCAACATTTATATACAAAACTCCTAGTCGAGATTGCGTACGCCTACCTAGATTTACATTTTAACTTATCTCCCAAACACGAAATAAAAGTCAATTAAAATAAACGGAATTTTCACGGACGGATTCCTCCGTGCGTTCCTCACCCACGGAATGGGCCGGCTAATTTCTCGCCGCTTAAGAAATTACCACAACAATACAGATAAATTACCCAAGATACTATAAAGCGATTTCTTTTCGTCTTTACAATCGTATGTATATATGTGTGTGTGTGTGTGTGTCTCGGTATAGGTTAGGTACTGTGCTCGCGACAACTCGTAGGTGGAAATTAGTTAACAGCCGGCTTTGTCCAATCATCAGGTCTCAGGTGTACTGTCTGTAAGTCTAGATGTTATCCGCGTCCGGAAAATATTGACAAGCTGCGGCGATTTATATATAGGCGAATGGGGCATTTCTGATATGTGGGAAGCGTCTATGACTAGAAATGGACAAATACAATTAAGGACGTGGGTTGTTAAAGTGGAGAAATACGACGCGCGACTGTTGTCTTTGCTCTAAAGACAATAAGTGATGAAACGCAAACGGAAACCTAGATCAATGTGTCTGGAGGATATTTATAAGATATTAACAACGTGGCTCGTAATATAAAGCTGCCGATGGATTAAATGGCTATATGTATCACATATTACGTTCCAGTAACATGCCGTTCCGGTTCCGTTCAATTCGATAGGTCTATTGGCGGTTACAAAATGTACCGTTTTTAAAACCGCACATAAGATAGAAAGCATGGATTTGGAGAGGAACCGGAATATAGTTGTGCATCAACCTTGAAGCTGCAAACCAGACGTTAAATATCTGGATTTCAGATACCTAACCGAGAAAATCATAAAGAACACTCAATGCAAATTTTTCATAATTGGATAAAAAAGTGCATATGGCACAACTGTGATAATCACTCCTTCCAAGGTAACTAGTGCTAATGCCCACTTACAAGATGCTATTGTAAGTAACAATCAAATAGTTATTTAACCAACAAGTATATTAAAAAGAGTGATTAATGATCGAGACTGTTTAACGCACGAGCGATTAGCGAGTGCGTTAATTGTCGAGATCATTAATCGCCGTTTAATATTCTTCTGTCGTCGTCTACATAGATTTTATTCGTCGATGTCTGGAGGTTATATGACAATTTATGTAATTTGACACTGAAAGTTCTGGACTGTGTGCCTGGATAACGGAATGTTTTCATTGGATGGTTTTATTTTACGTATGTTCGATTGGCTATAATGAAATCGTTTGTTTGGCTATAAGAAATCATGGATTAATAGAAATCGTGTATTAATAGAGCATTTTAATAATGATTTTCTATTCAGTAAACATACTCATAACTAAACGATCAACGGAAAAGGTATATTTTACATTAATTTCAGAGTTAATTAACTTTTCACATATGCTAAAAACACTACTAGGTCGATAGTAGTGTTGCCAGATTAACTGATTGTACAGTAGATCTACTCATCTACTGTTTGATATCATATACTCTACTTGTCTACTGTTTTAGTACATACCTATATCGACGTTTTTTTATTGGAAGGATGTCTAAAATTGACGAAAAAATTAAAATATATTAAAAAAAAGTAGTACTGCGTACTATTTACTCCGTCAATTGTGTTACAGAACTAACTTAACGAAATTTGTTAATTTGTTTGATCGCAATCGCAAATTCTTTCAAATTTTACTAAAATATTTTGGTACTTCTATTAGCTGTTATTATTTGAAAAAATAATAAAGAATATCTACGCTTGAAATGTCTAGTTTATTCGGGTAGTTTATTAGTTTATTCGGGAAGTTGGAAACCCCATTCACCTCATTGCCCTTAAAGTTTGTTCACCTATATCGACGTTTTTTATTGGAAGCATGTCTAAAACTGACAAAACAATTGAAATATATAAAAAACGTAGTAGTGAGTACTATTTACTCCGTCAATTGTGTTACAGAGTTAACTTAACGAAATTTGTTAATTTGATTGATCACAATTGCACTATTTCTTTCAAATTTTAATAAAATATTTCGTTGCTCCTATCGGCTGTAAAAAATAATTACCTTTGTATTTAAAAAAAAAATGTCTTTACTAAAATAAATTTGCATTTGGATAAATGCTAAATGTCTTTGAAAGTCGGTAGTAATCCGTAAATATTTCTTTTTATGATTGTAAAAATAATAATGAATATCTACGCTTAAAATGTCTAGTTTATTCGGGTAGATTTCACTTTTTGAAGTTGGAAACCCCATTCACCTTCACCATCATCATATTCGCAATTTGAGAATATATTAAGCACATTTATTTTTATCGCACTGCATAAGTAACACTTCTATTCCTTAGAACAGTTTAACTATTTTCGTATATTTATTTGCAGATCGAATAGAATATAACAATAGCTTATTTATTTACATATATTTATTATTTTACAAGCAAATTTAACCACATAACGAATTACCTTTACTGCTTAGATATTTGTTTACTAATCTTCGTGTTAACTAAAGACTAGTTAATTAAAAATTAAATAGCATTCATGAGGTTGAAAGACTCCATTCCATGGTCGGTGTATGTAGGTACCTACATTGTCATATGTTCTGTTGAATTTGGAATGTATGTGCATCTCTTGGAATAAAGTTAATTCTAGTCAAGCAGTCTTGTGTTACGTTAGAAGTCTTTTTCTATAGTACGTGCATGAATCCTGGTATCGAAACTCCTTAAAGTCCCTTCACCCAGTTTTGCCAAAATCACGAATAAGAAATAATACAATGTCGCTCGATTTTGCTATAATAATGCATGCGCGCTTTAAACAAGTTAGTTCGACACCTATTTTCCAGTGTACAGACCAGCATATGGATATTCATAAACAGCATCAGGGAACTAGGCCGTATCATGGTATCATGGTAAAGTCCTTTTAGAACTATATAACGATATTTTATCATCATACTTAATCATCAAGCGTTAAATAGAAAAAAGTCTCACCCGAAATAAAGAATTTCAGAGTTAACATACAGATTACGCACGAAAATTTTAATACCTACATTTTAGGCCCAATACATCAGACGGGTATGTGAGAAGTTAAAGTCAAGTTTGATCTAGAAGTGACTTAGATCACCGGTCAAAATATATTGTGTCAATCGTTTAATAAATGTAAACAAGGTTTTTAGGTGTGAAAACGTTCTGCTACTATTCAAAATTATATTTAGATTTCTTTAGATTTTGCAACGTTTTTTGCTTTGACGTATACCAGCTCCTCCGCCAAATTGTAGATTAAATTATTTTATTAGTAATATAGTTTCAACAGTTCCAACGTTATGAATATAACAACGCGAGTTTATTCGATTTAGCACTAGTACCGATGATAGTAAAATGAAGTATCCCAATACATACTTTTGTTGCAAAAACCTTACATTGGCAGCTATAATACATAGTTTTGTGAAGGAATTAGAACCGCCCGCCGCGCCGCCGGCTAGATTATTAATTTTAGTTTATGAACACCAAACGTGCTACTCAGCGGCAATTCTCCTCCAAATACATACACATTACGCAGTCGTCCCCTACAATTAATACCAACCCTTGGCATCTCGCTCATATTTAATACAATCTCCCCAACCGCAATAATTTACAAACCCCGGCAAACAAGAACAGCAATAACACTTACCTTTGCACGCCTTCCTATGCGACATATGCTTCTTGTCGTCCCTATAGTAGCCCTCCATGCAATAATGACAGTGCCTTCCTGCAGTATTATGCCTGCAGTTGAGACAGACCCCACCAGATACTCGGCCGGACAATTTGTACAGATCCATGTTGAATCGGCATTTCCTGGCATGCTGATTGCATTCGCAAGCTGCAACAAAGAAAAGAAACGAATCAGGTTTTGTCATTCAATTATTATTACCGACCCAGTCGGCCTTAACGACGATATGATGCTACCCCCGCCTACTTATCAAATTGTAATTTATGTTCGACGCTTAAGCGCGCATACTGATGACTCCTCGGATGGACTTCTTATCTGGCTAGCGCGGCGGACAAAAAGCGTTGATTGGCGCTTTAGCTTCGCATCGCACGCGGTGTTTTGTCACGTTTAATCGTTAATTGAGAAATTTGAGCGCATACGGGCGAGTGCGTCGTCGAGTGAGAATTAATAGCCGTGGAGAACGTGCTTTCGTATCTATACCTATAGGTGAACGTTTCGCTGCTTTTTGGGTTGGGTTTGGTTGATAAAACTGGGAGGGACGTTTAGGTAATTATCAACTAATGGTAAGGACGTTCTCTATATTGGACTTTCGCCACTTCATTGGTATTGTATAAGTTTGGGTTGCAATTTTGTGCAGTTCTTTTATTTTCATCAACATTCAAATTTTTTTCGAGCGAGATGTAAAATTACATTTATTAAATTTTAAATTATGCTTCTCAAATTATAATTATACCATCGTATATGAGAAACCCTGAGAGAGACGGAAGTTATCAAAATAAGCGGATAGAATCAGGAATACAGAAAATACAGTAACACAGATGACTAAACTGAAAAATAAGAGAAAGAAGATAAACCAGGAAAAAAGAGAGAGAACTAAAGAGGCAATGGAGAAGACACACAGACACAAGACAGAACACAGAAAATAAAATTCTGAAGATAACGGCGCGATATGGAAAGGTCTATAGTCGGCGGATAAAAGATGGATGCTAGAAGACAAGAGAAGAGAAGACGGAAGAAGGTATAAAGAAGACCGATGGTATAATACAGAAAAATAAAGACAGAAGAAAAAAAGCAAAAAGGACAACAGAACAAAAATAATATAACCATTAAGAGAAACCTCAGAAAATGCTGTGTCAAAATGAGAAGTCAAAATGATGGGAAGAGAAGCAAAGACACGAGAAGGACGACTGAAATAAGTGAAGAAAGGACAGTACGAAAGAATGGAGAAGTCGTAAGCCAAAGCGGCCAAAACTATTAAATATCTCATATAATGTTGTGTAAAAAAAATCAATGTGGCGAGGCACATGACTTGCATGAAATTATGAATGCATGAAAATTAAACTAGTTAACCAGGATTTGACAGATGTTTTGATACTATTGATAGTAGGTGTTGTCAAAACATCAGCATTTGACATTAGCTACCGTCATTAGAATAAAAATATCTCCTCTAAAATTTCAATTTTTTTGCACGATTAGATTACTTTATCATACTGCCTATGATAAAAAATGCCAATAAACGAAACCATTACATTATTGAGTTTAAAAAAATCTTTAAAACACTTTTCTTTAAATTCTAGATATTCTTCTTCGTTTTACTTCTTCTTCTCTGAATAATACCAATAGACCACTCAATTTTTTGGCTAATCTCTGCTATGTGTTTTTTAACAGCAGTTGATCATCAGCTCTGTCAGATCTGCCCTATTGATTAGGGCACTGATTGCATTATTATCATGTTCCTAATTCTTGCCAGAAACACGGCAGCAGTAGGACCACATTATATTGTGCATTTATTATAATGGAATTACGGTACTACTAGTCAATGAATGTCAACCCATTTTTCAAATCATCTTCATCTTTTCTTCTAGATCTGTACGCATTTTAAGGTCTTGCTTAGATAACTTTCCGCATTCATTTTATCAAATATTAGGTTACTAGTTAACGTACCTAAAAATATTATTTAAAAAATTGGAAGGTTACAAAGTATTCAATACTATATGCGCAAACACTAGAATGTCGGCATCCTCATCATATTGCAAATTCTAGGAGATAATCTAATAGAACAGATAGAAACGAGAAGGCAAGACACTCAGAAGTGAAGACAAACCTGGTACCAAAAGGGGCTAACATGAAGATAAATCTTAGAAAAGACAGCAGCAAAAGTAAGTCAGGAAATACAAGACAGTATGACAGAACGCTCATTAGGCATGTTTTCAAGAAAAGTATTTGATGGGTATCATCACATGTATTTTCCGGGTAGGTGGGCAAAATATTGAGAAAACCGCATTGACAAGAATACTCAAATACTCAAGAGGAAGATACGTCGTTTGAGTTGGCATAAAGGTGATAAAGTGATAAAGAGTTGTAAGTGTTAATGCTAAAGAAAAGCGTACAAGAAAAAAGTTTTCCCGCTTTTTAGGTAATGATGACTAGTTTGCAAGCCTATTCATTTAACGCAGCGACTGTTGTCATGTAATATTTTCGATTTCCTAGACAAACGTTGAAACCAGATGAGCACTACTAACAACTACAAACAACAAACGGATAAATATACATCTCCAACGCTAATGAGAGAAGTTTAACTGACGACTAGAGATTATACAATGACGCAACTGCGTGGTAATTACAGCGGAAAATGATATCGGGTCGGACCGTAGTGGGGGAGAAAAATACGAATAACGCGGATGCGGGGGTTTAATGCGTAATGGAAACCGTGTGGGGCTGACAGGGGCCCGAGGGCGGGCAAAGGGCCCGAACTCTCGTTACTATATCGTAGCTGTTGCGCCTCGGGCGCTACATAGGAAACATCCCCATTCTGTCTCTGACATTGCATTATGCCTATGTATCTGTGTGTGTGTGTGTGTGTGTCTGTTTGTGTGTGTGTGAGAGAGGTCGCTATGGACCCAGTGCCACTCGATCCCCTGTACACCCCCGTGCCATGGCGGCCTTATCGGAGGCGGTCTGAGGGCCGCTCCGACCGGATCGAAAACCCATTTCTGCCCACGCAGGTGAGCGTATCTCTTTCAATTTACTGCGACACAATTTCCACTGGCTCGAGTCGGATATCTACTGGATTAATTCGTGCTTAGATTGGGATCGATTCAAATTACGGGAATTTGTGGTGTTTTGACGCTGTTGAAGGGTTGAGATATTGGTTATTAACAGACGTTTGGCTAATATTGAGCTAACAAGGTATAAGGACTATTTATGAATTATTTATTTCTAAAAGCAGTTTGTGATGACTTATTAAGAAGTAATTGTTAAAGTTAGATCCTCAGTAGCATTGGCTGGTTAGCGAAAGTTGGTGTAGCCAAGGAATGGTACCATACAGATGAGGAAGAGAAAAAAGCAGATAAGAGAAAACAGAAAACAGAAGACATTAAAGAGAAGACGAAAGAAAACGAAAGACGGCGAAAGAGAAAACACAACAGAACCGATAGAAGAGAACAGACAGACTACAGAATACAAGAGGATAAAACAAAGGATAAAATTTGATACAGGTAGTAGAGAAGACGCGAATTATGTATTATTTTCTTGTACTACATGGCCTTCGTTATGCAGAATAAACACCTGATTTTTTGTTGGCTTTAGCTTATCACCGTGATTTCGGAGTTTTGGAAGATTAAGTAACTTTGAAATTACCACTATAACAGCATTTAAAGAAGTCACAAGCCATTATTTTCTTTAGAATCGTTTAAAATAATTGCAAATAAAACTTTAAAAAGAAAGAAAATTTTAAAAATTCTAAACCGAAGCCAGTTTGTAGGACCATCGAAAGTATAAAAAGGAATCCTGAGTTATTATTGGAGTAAGTAGATTCAGAGTGACAACCGGGGAACTCACGATTTTGAAATAAATTTTAATCGAGGCGTTTTCAAGATAATACGGATTTATGAATACCAAAATGATGTTTAAGCAACGCCGTGGCATTGGATGTAGTTACTGACCCTCTACCTCAAATCGTCCATCAATCGCTCCAACATCGCACTATCAATAGTCACGATTTCCTGAGAAATGGCATCCTTCATGTCATTTTGTGAATGCTCACAAAACTATTCAAATACCCCAAAGAAAAAAATCACAAACTGACAGATCTGGAGACCTTGGGCCCAAAACGTGAAGTACCTAAGTTTTTCTGGGAACATACCACACATACTTGGATTTATTCGCGATGTGCGGTTTATGATTTCTGTGATTTTTTCTTCTGCGATTTTTTTCTGTATGGGTGGAGTAGAAGATATGCTCATAAGCCTCGTAGTTTGGATGACAGCAAGAATGTAATGTTTCAGAAAAATGATGTTTATCGATAAACAGCGATATTGGAGCATGTGATCGACGATTTCGGGCAGAGGGTTGAAAACGGCATCCAACATATGGTCACTATCACAATGACATTATAATCCATTTTTGCGTGAATAAATCCCTATTATCTGAAAAATGCTTTGTCTAACACATATTATAAAATCATCCAGCACCCGGAGTTTACAGTGTATAAGACTATACATATAATAAAGACATTACCTATTAAACTAATGCATGTTTTTGACGAACAAAAGTGATATAGAAGTTACAGACCCGAGATCAAGGATCTTTTGCGAAAGACAAAAGGTATATACAAGATGACATGCTTGTGTGGAACGTACTATGTGGACGAAGCATCGAATAGTCAAAGAACATAGTAGACACACCCGACTGGACAAGCTTCAACAGTCCGCAAATGGTGAAATGAAAACTGCCATGAGTCGGGACACAGGCTGGATTGATAAAACGAAGCCTTGGAGTTCTTTACTGGATTTCTCAGTATTTACTTATTCAGTTAGCTTTGAAGGAGCAAAAAACATGGTTTGCAAACCGTCAGTAATAATGAATTTTGACGCATTGTTATTTAGCAAGTAATTTGTAAAAAGATAACTGGTTTACATTTTTCATGTCCATACTGAATTTCAGGAAAACCTTTTAAGGCATATATCATTAATATATCAATATTACCTCATTTGAAAGAGTCTTGAATTTGGTAGTTTCTCACAATTGAACAACCCACAATAGTAGATTACGCATTTATAATCCGGAAAATATACTCAAATCCTAAATTCATGCGTTATACATTCTTATTGAAAGCATATGGCTACCTTGTAATGCCACGGTACATAATAAAAAAAACTACCTTTCATCTGAACCTATTTAAAATTTTGAATGTATCCTCCGCCTATAAAATCAAACTTTTACGAGTTTTACCGACTCCTAGTACGGCGATTGCTATCGGTAATTGTGGAGATTACGTTCGTATTAACGTTTTGACAGTGAAAGTCAGCTGCGACCAGCCATTCGCCCCGCCGGAATTAATAGCAACAATCTTTTATGTCTTATTAGGCATAAAACTTAAATACAAGCACTAAAATTACGATACATTCTTATAGCCAATCGCGACGAGATGAAAACCAACGTACGGCTAGTGCCTGTAATAGATAACGTGCACCGTTGTAAAACTTTATAACCTATTTTAGATAGAAAACCCACGTAAAACCCTCATGAATTAAATATTTCTTCATTTTATAAGGTTGACATACAATGTCGGCAACGTAAGCCCTCTTAACTGTAACGCTAGAAATAACGGGTTATTGGGTTATTTTATTAAAAACATATTGTTCATTTCATGTTTTGAAACCTTAGAGTGTATAAAATCAGCCCCTGAAACAGTGTTTTATTCTCCGGTCAAAATGTTCTGCATTAAGGCGGCACAAAGAGATGTGGCTATACAAATGATAATTTTCGCTAACGCTTTAAATTAGGAATTTGAAATTTGGATACAGCACAGAGAACGTTTAGATTTAGGTGCTTATGTTGATTAAATTATTATATTATAATGAATTCATACAGAAAATAAGTTTTAACAAGTATCATGTTTCTACATCATGTTTTTTACACCGATACAACCGACGCGTTTTCTAGAAACTCGATCTTTCAAACTGGCATGCGCGATTACTTTTGAATCGTTTAACGGATCAATTTATTCTTTTTTCCCCTAGAGAAAATACTTTTTAGCAATAAAAAATCGATATTAAAGTTCAAGCAGCAGCCATTTTGTCAATTTGTAACTTTTTTAACCAGATGTTTGTTTAGCCTCCAATTAATTTCATCTAGCTTCACATTAGAAATTTCCAATTTTATTTATTTTTGTAGGAGCTATCATGCACGTCTTTGAGACAAGCACGAGGCACAGGACCTGATACTTCCTACAACAGTATCCACTTCTTGCATATAGTTGTTTATGGCGCTATGTCCGCTTGTACACTAAAGTATGATAAATATAAGGCAAAAGAAAAATATTGATATCTCTTACAATTTATTTGAAAAACTGTCTCAAAGTTGAGCTACTTTTTAGGTCTCTACATGAGAACCTCCCCTTAATAATATAATACAAATAACATATAGAATACTCGAGGATTATAGCCATTATCTCCATTATTTAGGCATCTGTCCTATAATAGCTATCGGACTATCATATCCATCATCATTCTCCAGATTTACAATGATTTAATTTGTGAAAATGATAATAATTGAAACTTAATGATTACCTTGGCTGACAAAAAAAAACGAACTGATTTTTAAGTCTTTTTTCGTATAATCTAGATCTGAAAACAGAAATTTGTAAAAGTAATCTAAAGTACGCATTTTGTAAAAATACTGCACAACTCAAATTTTTACTTTATCATACGCAGTATGAATCTGGTTGTTTAGTCTATGCGTTTTTGAAGGATTTTACAAATGAGCCGCCGTTTCTGTAATTTCGTTAAAATAGTTAAATAATAAACGAGAGTAGAGGAAATTTTATACAATTTATTTCTATGACCTTTTTTGGTAAAATGAATAGTTTAGCTGCATGAGCAAATTCTATTTGGTCTGTCTTCATTAATATAAAAATCAGTTAGCCAAGATTTGACAGATACTTTCAGTGTAATGAGTAATGACAGTAGGTAGTGTCTAACGCTGACGTTTTGACAGTACCTACTGTGAGTAGTAGAATAGTACTTATACATGTTTGTTTGTGACCTTTGTATGTTGTTCTATGTTCTCCACGCCTGACAAAATGTAAGTTTTAACAATTGTGTTTTCTGGAGTTTGATTTGTTTGTAAATTGTGTAATTTATACCTCATTTCCTATAGCGCCTAAATAAGTGCCCAGTAGGACACGAAACATGTAGCGAATGCTAAAATAAAACAAAAATAAGGAATTTATTGTATTAAAATATCTGTCAAATCCTGGTTTTATTTTAATGCAGATATGACCGTTCTCGATCAAATAGAATCTCATTTACTATTAATTTTATATATAGTATGATAAAGTAATGTGCCTGGCCGCATCAGACTTTTTACTTTATCAAAATTGAGGTAGCCAGGATTTCACAATTATTTACATTCTGTCAGTAGGTAGTGTCAAAGACTGTTTTTTTTTTGACAATACCTACTGTCAATATTATCCATATACGTATTAGGGATTCTACGGAGCTTGTTCTATAGCGCCAATGTGTAGTCTCGGTTCTAACAATGTTAGACGGAGATATATATTTTTGTGTATCGCTGTAGTGCACGGGATCAAACTGCGCATGCGTGGCCAGTAGTTATTAGGACCGTCGACAGATGGCGCTATTGTAGCTTAAAGTGCGCGGTCGGTATTACCGCGGCCGTTAGCCAGTAATATTCGGCATCACTAAGGCCAAACCAGTGACAGCCCATAGATAACCTTATACATGGGGCAGCTCACTAACCCCAACAAACTTGACGCATGCTTAGTGTGACCAGTGGCACTACGGCAGATGAGGTAACAGCCTGCTGTTACCAACATTCCTTATATCATTTTGTATTTATATGATATTATCAAAATATCTGTTAAATCCTGGCTAACTTGTTTTATTTTAATGCACACACGATCGATATCGATCATGCAGTTAAACTAATATTGTACGATAAAGTCATGTACCTGGCCACATCAGATTTTTTAGTATCAACTATTATCTTTTTGGCAAATTCAGCAATAGGTGAAAAGTAAAATGCTCTAATATCTAAACTCAACAATAGATCTTTAATGAAAAGTAAACATAGTATGCAAGTTTTGTAGTAGTAAATTGTAGTAAAATAAAAAACAAACGTGTTTTTTAGTACAAATTTAATTTATTTTTCTCGACTTTGACAGCCGGGCGACCCCAAAATAATGTTCTAAAATTATGAAAAAAAAATAATAATAAAAACACACTGTTCTTGTTTTTCAGGTTATAATAACTACTGGTGACCAATAATAAAAAGTAGATTTTTCGTTTGCCCCAGACCGCCAAGACTGTAAATATTTGACACACGCTAAGCACGAGCGCCACCATCATAAACTCCTAGCTGAAAACAATTCATAGTATGTACTATGCGCGCCAAAAAATGTCGTATAGCTAATTTTTACATCATGTAATTCTGGCCTGTTTTCATTAGTCAACATGACAGAGATTAATGTCAAAATGACGCATGGACGAACAATTTACAAAGCTAACAAAAATATTTTCAGTATATTTGGTTGCATATGTAGTGTACGACTTTTTTTGCGCGCATAGTATTTAGACCACTTAGGTTATGACTTCATTTAATCTGAAATTTAGTTCATACGTCCATATTCAATTCCTATGTAGGTGAAACGATGCTAAAATATATCGCGTCTGGCGTTCTCAAATAACACGTCCGTAATGTAGGATTTGCGGCGATGTAAATGTCAATTTCGCATCGCAAATCGTGATAAAATGGATTTTGTTTTCGTGCGAGTGCAGCTTGAGCGCACGTAAGTTTCAGTCCACGTAGCCTGTGCGTAGGTCTATTAATGTGAGTTTTCTGCCTACGATAATTCATTTAGTGCGTTGTTTGTGTACGCAGCGTTTTGCTTCGAAAATAATGACTACCTGTGTGTTTGTGTCTGCGTCTGTGTGCCGAGAGCTCACTTTATAAAGCTCATTGTCTGCCGCAGTTGAGTTGAAACAATGAAATTGCCCTTGATCTAATGCATGCCGTAATAACGCCTAAGTATCCCGTATATCATTTTATCAATTATTTTATTCGTTCGGATGTTAAGCACTAACAATAATAGTCTTTATTGTATCACTGTACGCCTACATTTGATACAAACTGAATTCTTCTTACGAATTCGATACCTAAACACGATAATTGATCGCATAGTAGATTAGTCTCAGGAATTAATGGATATTCAGACCGTAATGGCCGACTATCGATAAGTTGGCAGTCTGTAATTTTCGGATAAATTTCATGGATTTGCTAACATTAGCGATTTGCCGCGAGTAATTGCATGGATTTGCCCGGTCTGTGGCGACTCGCGTTGCCGTTACTTATCGCATTATAATAGCCCGTAATGATTAGTTATCGATAGACTTTAGCGCGGGCTTTCTAATCTCCAATTTAAAGCTTTTGAATGGATTTCCTGCATCCGTTACTATCGATCTTATGTCGATAGGTAAACGTTTTGTTGAAACGCTGAAAAATATTTCATTACTGTTAAGTTGGTAATAATTTTTGCAAAATACTTGATTAGATGAGTAGGTACCAAGCTTTCTAACTTAACAATTGGTAGACAATAATTAATAATAACCATCACGAGATTTTAATACAACTTGTTTAATATTCTTTTTATCATTGTTTGAGTAAAATGTCTTTTCTGGCCCTGGCGGTCAATCTGTATATTATATAAGGAGCCCGGGTAAAAAAAAACGAAATATCCGTCATTTAAAAGGTTCAGGAGAAACAAAATATTCATATATTAAATTTTATAGTGAGTAAAAAGTATCATATGGAGTTAGTGCCTATTTTCAATTTATCAGAAAGTTACAGCCGTTTTAAAAATTAACAAAACTGTATTTGAAAAGGTTCCACTGATTAAGGAATTGAGGATATGAAACTTGATGAAACTGATCATATGAAACTTTTTACTCTATATCACATTTACTAGAAAATAAGTTTAGTATCCATTTAGTACCATTCGTCATTCTCTTTCTGCTTCCATAATTTCCGTCCTCAACCGTTATCTATCATTTCATTTTATTATACACTTTGATAAGTTGCCCGTTTTCAACAATTTATTATTAAAACAAATGTCAAAACAATTAACAATAAAGGTAATCAATATCACTTCCGTGTAATAGTTTTTTTTCTAATTTTGCAGCCATTTCCTTAAATATGTATATTATGTAGCTATGATATGATATACTTATTGTAGGTAGTTGTATAAAAAAGAAATCAGCATTTACTACGTGATTTTTAACAAATTTCCTCAGGCCGAACCCAAACGTTGGAAATTAGAAAATCTGAATTTCAAATTGTGCACTCCGTTAGGATCTAGTAGGCGTGCTTTACGCTTTGTAAAAGCCGTTGCGGAGCGATAAATCGCGACATCCAGGTTCTCGAGATGCACCATTTACGACTTACTACTTTTTATAACGTTACTCGCATTCATGCGAACGTAAATATGTACAAGAGGTCCTTATCCAGAGATATGACATAATTTGTGTTAGTGCTGTCGTCCTACGCAAATATTTGGCAGATAAGAAGTGCCCTGAGATACATATCAAAATATGTCTCGATAATTAAAGAATCCCTCTGACATCAGCACACTGCTTGATGCAAATGAATTTCAACTCCTATAGTGTGAATGTTGAGAAAGCTTTGATTTTGAGATGTCCCCAGAGCATAACACTGGCCAACGAAAAGAATTACCGGGCAAATGACAACTGGTTCGGATAGGATTTTTTCTCAGGAATCCGAATCTGAACACTGAAATGGCGAATTGGCTCTAGTTTTCTCGAACAACAGTGTTAAAGGTGCATGCAAAACGGAACGCATGCACAACAGTAACGTCAAACTTTGAACCTTCGAAACACGTGTATACGGTTGCTTTCTTCGATGACGGAATTGCATTTTACACCATCTTTTTATAGGAGCTCGCGCCCATTGCAGGACCGGACGACACTCATTGGTACATTATTTTAAAATTGCATCTGCCGAATAAAAGGTTCTTGAAAATGACAACTGATTTCGGTAGGATTTGAAAAGAGGTATGGTGAATTGGCTCTAATTTTAGCGGAAAACAGTGTTAAAGATGCAATAAACCTTTTGATAAACCTTCCTGAACACGTGCAAAACAATAGGTCGATAGAAATAGAAATAGAAATAGAAAGAATTTTATTGCAGAAAACAAACAAACATACATCAATAACAATACACATATTCTGTATAAAAAATTTGTGTTGGGTGCAACCAGGTGCGCGTTCGAGCATGACACCTAATCGGCAGCAGCTCGGTTTTCCACACGGATGATATAGAAGTTTCTATGATGGATCAAATAAAATTAATTATCAATCTACCGCTTTTTGTTAATATAATGAGAAATCACGTAGAGTAAACTTTAAATATTTGGCACTACTTTTTATTAGGAGCGTGTGTCAATTTAAGCGCTTACATGTACACTTTTCCTAACGGCAGAGGCTTTCTTCGTTTAGTATTGGTATTAGACTAAATGTAGGGTGATTTTGTGTTATTGCTTTTGAATTTGATATCAATTTTTTAACATAAAAAAGCTTGAAAGAAGGAAAGATCTATTTTTCACAAATGTATAACGCTCTGTGCTTAGGGAGTACTAATTTACCAGTTCTGTGTTCAGCTTCGGATTCCTGGGAAGAAATCCTATCCGAATCAGGTAATTTAAAGCCGGTCAAATTTTGTTGGCCAGTGCAACAACAGGTTGAAGGATCCGACACCCCATATCTGGAGAAATTTTATTAATAGGAGACACATAGGTTACTCATAAAATCCATAATAATAGAAAACAAAATAAATAATGCTTCTTTTGGTAATTGCTGGATTTATATCCGGGTTTATTGCCTTTTACTATTTTTTCCTGAAATCTATTTTCGGACAAAACCGCCAACTAATCTTCATTGTCATCGCCATCCACTTCCTCGACATAAGTCCTTCCATGGATAGGTTCAAGGTAAAACTCAACAACAATGAGATGCGCGAGGTAATAAGCTATTAACTACATATCCGTACCAAGTACCGCATCAAAAATGTTCATCTCCAGGAAGATATACGGCGTGCAGCCAACACAATGGCGTTGGCTTTTTTACGACCCGGCACGGTGCAGTATTGAGTTTCGAGAATGCCCTGGGCCTTCCATTTTATTAAGCATGGACTGCACTGGACTGAAGTCGAGATATCGAGCAAGCACGGTTATTTGGATAATGCTGCCGCTCTTGCGTAAACTGCATTAAATACAGGTTCGAGAATTACAGCACGATCCATTCTGCGGTGCATTTTGATAACGGATAACAGAAGAATTCGATTTAATATGAATCGAAGTGATTTATGTAAATGTCCTCTCAACGATATTTTCAATTAAAAACTAATAAATAAGTTTTAGTTAGGTGTAATGCTAGGTTGCATCTAATGGGTATAAAGTATTCAATTAACTCTATTCAGTGGAGCTTTTGTATGTATGAGAGGAGTATCCGATGTAGGTGTCTAATTAAAATAAAATTTGATTCATAAGAGAAACGCTCGAGAAAGAAGATAGATGATGTATGCGCAGCCAAAGCATTGGTTGGTTTGTAACGTGTGTGGTCCGATCATTTATCGGACTTCCTAAAGGAATCGAGGTCGAATTCGTGGTAAATTATTCTGTGATTAACGATTTATAATTGCTAAACAATGAAACAATCAATTGTAAATTAGCGTTTTGTAATGACTGGGTATACTAGTCGATTTTATTTGTCGATTTAAAAAGCAGACGACAGCATGGTCAGTAGACAGTATGGTTAGAAGGGTAATTGTTTTGCTAGTATTTGATATCGTTACTAGATAGAACGAGAAGTCATTATGACTCGAACGCAAGAAAAAATAAACCGCATTTGTACATAAGGTATGCAGTGGAGAATAAATATCAAAACTTTGAAAAATACAAACTATTTTATATAGTTATAGGTACTAAATGTAATTTAAACAATAAAAAATAAATAAATACAGAAGCTATTTTGGTACGGGTCCATAATGTAAAAATGTTTAGGGGTTAAATAAAAACTTTTAACTTTCCTAGAATATCAGCCAACAGCCAGAAAAAGACAAAATAATCAGAAAAAAATCACAACTTACAGTCTAAATCAATTATAAGAGGCACAAGACATCAGGCAACAGACTGATACCTCAGTAAGTTTTATGTTACATTTTGCGTTATTTCTTTTGTTCTTTGGCGTTTTTCTAGCTTTTGGCTAGTGATTATCTGTTGATCGAAGCTAGTAGTGATAGAAACTAGTTCATAAAACACTTTGACCTTCACAAGGTCACGCCATACAATCAAGTTGCTGTTAGGCTATATGTTCATTGATGTTTTTGTTCGTAAGACGCTCTATCACCCCTCCAATATACGGAACGTGGAACAACACAACTATTTAAATTTTAAGTATATTTATCAGGTATAGTCTGGAATGACAGAGCGCAAGATTTTTTTCGATAGATATTCAATTTAAAAACATGATGTTTTTTAGTTGAAAATGTGACATTTGTGTTACAAATTTTGAACACCCTGCATAAGATATAATAATGAACTTAACCAAACATCAAATTGGTGTCTTCAATAATAACCAAGATATTCAAACTGTCCCAATGTGCCCCATGCCTGTCCCAATGTGCCTCGGGCCGGGGCACATTGGGACAAACTGCAAATTGGAAAGAAGTTGTTACAATTCCAAAAATACTTTATTCAACTTAAAATTCCAGTGTATATACCTGGATAAATGTATATGTTAAGTAGTATTGCCATTACCAGCCAGTTATTGTGAAAAATAAAACAACTATATGCGGATGTCAAATTCCGCTCCAATGTGCCCCGGTCTCCCCTACGTAAGTAATTCATACCCGAAATCAAGAAACACCAACAAAAATTTAAAACGAAAGGCGAATTTAAATTGACAAACAACCGCATATGAGCGAAATAAATAAAAAAATCTGATCCTCCTTCCATGGATTATTTATTTGAGTTTAAAGAATGCATAG
This sequence comes from Melinopterus prodromus, assembly GCA_964023965.1. Lineage (NCBI taxonomy): Eukaryota > Metazoa > Arthropoda > Insecta > Coleoptera > Scarabaeidae > Melinopterus > Melinopterus prodromus. The sequence continues at coordinate 82,800,692 of OZ030390.1, forward strand.
GTAACAGTCCGATCAAAATTTGTTAGTAGTTCTTGCAGTAGTTTTTGCAGTACTTATACGTAATGTCTGTGTACCTATCGATTGGTTATAAAGATCGGACAAATCAAAGCATGTCATCTGTGCTTTTCTTCAATAAGCGAGAATCCATAAAGAACAAATTCATAAAAAAAATGTGTCGAAGAAAGCTTAATTTGCTGAGCTTTACTTGTAACATTTCTTCTACAATAATGTGGCTATTGGGATGAATCACAGCAACATGTTGAAAAGTGCAGGGGCTCAAGTTACACAAGAGAATCTGACCCAGGTTTGACCATTTGTTTCACCCGATATAAAAAGTTGTAAGAGTTTTATTTTCAATATTGTAAAGGCGTCCGAATTGGTAAAAAAATATGGACCATAGTTTAGTGAAATTTGTGGTGCCCTGCTTTATCAGGTGAAAATACTTATACTAATTGGAATATAAATACGAATAGTATTAAAAAATTCATCGGATGGCTTTGCTAATTTAGAGGAGCCATAAAGTAAGTCTAGAACTGTCAAGATAATCACGTAGCCTGATACCTAATCAAGCTGGTATATGTGCTCGACATAAGACATTTACCGGAGCTCTATTTTTCAAGTTTACAGTTACATTTTATATACCTACGTCTATGGCGAACCGGACAACCGAGTTTTCTTTTTCTGGATTCCGACGTTGTTCTTTGAATGTGTACGTACGCGCAAGGGGATCCGTAACGGCAGCTCTATCAGAGAGTGAAGTACGTGTCTCTGGGTTGTTTAGTGTCTGCCGCAGTGCTTTCTATACCTGGCACAGCTTCCAATATATTCGTTCAAGCACCTGTGTAATTTAAATTGCATTTGCATTTGCAGTACTAGCAGTGGTCGTAGACGTTTTATGTGTACGTACGTTGCGGAGCCGTCTCATTTCGTTTTCTATAGTTGCTCGTTGGAAGTTGTTCGTTGCCTGGGCTCTCTTTTATGCCCCCATGAGGTGAGCGGTCTCTGAGAATGGAGAGTACGAAGACCAATCCCACCAACCGTGGATGAAGATCTGCTGAGCTGGTCCTCAACGACCGCACCTTTTACACCGTTTAATGGGCTAGCGACTGATGTTTGTAGTTTCGGAAGTATGTATTTATTTTAGCGCTAGACATGGAGTTTTGAGAATCGAACGGAAGGAGCCGGATAAATATTTGTTTATTTATTTCGAGTGGCTGCTCCCGGCGGTGGTCATGATTGTGCATATTATTATTAGGAGGATTACTAAGCTAAATTAGTGCCGTATCGATAAATATTTATGTAGGTATCCAAGACACCTGCGTCCACCCAGAAAATAGACGCGGTCGAAGTGCTGTGGCCAGTAGTGGGCCAACACTGTGGGGGTCATCACGGTTTGGGAATGACAGAGGACAGAAACGACGACCTTCATGGGAAGAGGAATGTGCCTCAGTTACATTATTTCATTCATACGTCAACTCGTAGTGTGAAACCTATAAGTTTAGGTTTCTATAGTAAGGTAGTCGAAACAAGCCACACAAAGTGTTTGGATGAGTTGAATATGATGATGGACGTCTTTTGTTCATTCTATTTTATGTCATAATTTTAACCATGTTTTGCTGGAAAAATGTTTTAATGAATGAATAAGGCATGTATGTAATGAATACATGAACAGTTCTAAAAGACTTTCCAAAAAAGAGTGTAATAGTTCAATTGAGCCTCTTTTTAAATTATGTCGTGTAATTTGCTGCTCTGTTGTTTTCAGCCAAGGTCGAGTTCAACCATAGACTGCCAACCAGTTGTCTCGATGTACTATGTTTCATGAACACGATGTTTATTGAGGTTTACCAGTTCCCAGCATTGCATTTATGTTGTTGGACAAAAACCAAGTAATTCTATAGACAAATTATTACGAAATTCTATTACATTAGGTACATTATTTTAAAATATTAAGTAGTATCCAATTCCACTGGAATGTCTGGAATTAAGGTCTAACAAGGAACATGTCTCAAGAGACAGGTGATTGAAGAATTAGATGTGATGCTGTGCTTTGGCGTCTTGCATAAACTCTCTTCGAAATGTTAGACCAGCTTTTCTAAAAAGACGTTACCAGCACGACTATAACATATTTCAATATTTCTTTTGTCAATTATAGAAAAATATATGTACCTTTATAATAACCTGGTGCTACTACCGCTGTTCGGCAGGAAGTGCTTAGAAAACCGTCTTGAAGGGATACAATCCAATAAATTTGATACTACTTTCATCAAACATCCCCGTAGTATTTCACAACATGAAGTTTGATATTTCTCAAAAGCGAATACATTGGTATACCTAACCAAAAATGCTGCCCCCTTACGTAATTTTTATTATGTTCATTACATCGCACTATTTCCCTTATGGACACTAGGGTGGTGTTTTTTAGAAAGCACCGATCCCCACCAAATCGTTTCGAAATCCAACAAAAATGGACACGTATTTTTTCGAAATTTTGATTTTTTATGGTACTTATCAAGACATCAAATTTACATGAGAAATATAATTTATGGTATTTTTGGAATAATCGTTCGGGGTTTGGGAAAATTCACGATTAAAGTTATAGGACCTGTTGAGGACTTTCCAAGGAATTTTCCAATGAATTTGACCTATTATACAAATGGATTTGACGCCCACAAACCACCCCCACAGTGCCCTGAAAACTACCCTCAAAAGAAAAAAAAAATACATTTTTCAGAAAATCTAATGTTCTAACCATTACATTCTCCTTTGCTCATAGAAATCATTCCTATAAGTTTAGTGGAATGTTTATAAGCATTTGTCAATTAATTACAATTTTATAGGTTAATAATATGGTGATATACAGGCGGGATATACATCCAGCCTGTATAGCACCATATTATTAACCTATAATATTAATTTGACAAAATATGTTGTTAAATATTTTCATTTGTAATTACAATTTGTTTAAACAGATTCTATTTGTTTGAATTATTCATTTTTCTCGAAAATCGGTCTGTATTCTGTTTTCTGTGCTCGAAATGGCAGTTTGTATCTTAGAGTGAAATTATTCATTAAACATTATTCCTATTGTTTAAACAATCAATTATTATTCAGATTCAACTTTTTTTACTAATTATGGTAGAAAAGTATTTTTTGTGAAATTAACTTACAGATTTCATGTTCGAGAAATCTTGCCTATATTTTCTAATAAACCCACATTTGTTTATACCATTTGTGTAATTTTTTTTTTAATTCTGGCTAGCTGTTATTCTCAACTGCCCTGTACCAGTAAGTTCTTTTTAAAAAAACTGACTTTTCCACCATATTTAGAAAAGAGAATGAAAAGATTACAAGGTTCAATTTTTTGAAGAATTTATTTTATTATTTATTTATTTATTTTATTTTTTTTTTATTTTGTTATTTTTTTCATTTAGGTGAAGTCTTTAAGGTACTGTGGGGATGGGTTGGGGGCGTCAAGTCCCTATGTAAAAGGGCCACCTTTTTCCTTGGAAAGTTGTGAGGGTACTGATATCCACAATTTTAGTGCCCAATTGGCCTAATTGAACATTGTTTCGGCCAGAATTGCTTGATTCGACGTTAGCATTTCCTTTTCTCCATAACCTTTTCTATCGGATGTAAATTATTCGTAGTGTTTTTTATGAACCCGATTCTGTCGTGCATCGTACAATGTTACATCAATTTTGACACTCTCTTGTCATTATTTTCTTATGCACTGTAATTTAGCTGTTATTGTGATAAAATTTGAGTTGAACAAAGGCACAATTGGAATGCATGGCCCATTTATCCGCGCTCATAATTGCAACTAACAGTAGACGACTGAAGCACGCTACTTTATTTTATAACGAGCAGAAAACATAACTACCATCGTTTGACTGGTTGCCGGGACCAATGTTTAACGTCGTCCCTTCCGAAGCATGGAACGGACGAATTCCTCCGATTGACACGCCGGGATTTAAACCCAGCATGTTTACTTGACAAAAAATACATAAAACACCTGTGGAACTAGGAAGGTGCTCATCCAATAAAACACCCATCCTGCTACATACACGAGAAAAGTTAAGAGAAACAGTTGCGAATATCGCCATGGTGCCCCACACGCGCATATACGTAATATGCGCGTGTGTAAAAAAAACGTTTCGTAAATTCCATACCATAAACGTTGCGATATGTCGCCGCGTTTATGATCTTCCACACCGCGGCGTTCTCGCGCGTCCACATACATATACTGGTTTCGGCCGTCACATCCATAACCCAAATGCACACACAAGCAAGAAAGCAAGCAAAGCAAGCGATGATCCCGAGAGTGGAGCCAACCCAGCAACCTATTGAAGGCGCGATTCTCATAAGACCGTTGTCACATATCGCGATGCGCGTTATAAATCCAGCGATTACGGAATAAACGCCGCGGTACGCCGCCACCTATAAATCCTCCATTTGCCTTGTACTCCGTAAGCGGATGATTAATTCGAAACTCCTCTGCTCCTCGCCTTATACCCTTAAGAGACAAACAGGTGTTGGCGCGCCATCCTATTTTTGTCGTTGATTCTCGGTTTCGCGGTCGAATGAAGGGAAAAGTCGCGGATTCTTTCGCGGGATCAGACAATGAGGTGGATAAAAATTGAGACGGTTCTAAATGGTGAGAATTACGAGAACAGGTGTCCGAGATGCCACGCCGTATCGTCCGGAAAGGTAAAGACAACGTTCTCCGTTGCGAAAGAAGCTCGTTTTTACGATTGTGGAGTTAAGACTGTCTGAGAGCGCTGTTTTTAGACTATTGCCTTAAGGCTGGCTTTGCGAGGAAATGGTAAAAGTATAAGAAGAGGTGCGTTGTGGTGTCTACCGCAAAGAAGCTAGCAGTGTGTTCTTTTTATTTTCAACAGTCCATAATTCTGTATTACGGGGAAAAGATATGAGAGTGATGTATGTGTTATACAGGGTTAGCCAAAATTACCGGAACACTCAAATAATTCTCCAACGGTAAGAAATTTCAAAAAAAAATTAATCAAAAGTTTTTTACCTTAAACAATCCATCGTTCAAACATATTTTTAATATACAGCGTGTTCATTTTATTATCGAAATCTTGTAAACTTTTTTTTTTCAAATGGAGTTTGGACTAATTCCAAACGTTTTTTATTAAAATAATTTTTTTATAAAATGCGCCATTTATGAATTTTAAGCAATTAATTAAAATTAGTCCAAATTACCAGAACACCTACATAATACACCAAACGCAAAAAATTTCAAACAACTTGTATATTTTTACATTTTATAATTCTAAGACTAATTCAAAACATTTTTTATTCATATAATTTTCTTGTAGAATGCATTATTTTTTTAGTTATAAGCAATTAACTAAAATTAGTCATAATTACCGGAACACCTACATAATTCTCCAACCGTAAAAAAACATATTTTAAAACAAGCTCTGCTTAAATATACTTTTAATATAGAGGCTGTTTATTTTATTATGGAAGTATGGAACATCCTGTACATCGCATCATCTGCATCATTTTTTAGTTATCAGCAATTAATCAAAACTCCAAAACGCAACCTATCAACAAATTCCCGTAAACAGTTTTCTAAATGTTCGACAGTAATACTTTGAACTTCGTCCACTATCCACTGCTTCAACGCATCAATATTTTGCGGCCTATTGGTGTAAACCTTAGACTATAGGTGTCCACAAATAGAAAAATACAATATTTGCAAATCCGGCGACCTAGGTGGCCATTCAATGGATCCTCTCCTTCCAATCCACCTCTGCGGAAAAATTTAATCTAAATAATTTCGCACTTGGACACCGTACTGTGGCGGGGCACCATCTTGTTGAAGCCAAATGTTATTTAGTTCTAAAACAGTTTCCAGTAGTTTCCAAAACAGTGTTATGATAAAATCAGTTTATTGCAAGCAGTTTTTGGTAACTTTCAGTTTTGCACAATTCGCGACATCGCTTGCAAAATAGGTAAATGTCAAGTAAAAGTACAAAACCACAATGTGGCTACCAGACACCAACTGTCGCAGGCAAAAATTGTCTAATACGTGATGTAACATGTTATCCTTTTTTATCCTTTTGATTAAGATAAATTGGTATGTGGGAAAATATTCTTAATTTGAAGTTCAGGAGTTTTAATTAATTGCTTATAACTGGAAAAATTATGAAACTTAAAAAAAAATGATTCCAATAAAAATGTTTAGAATTAGTCTTAGAATTATAAATGTAAAAATATACAGGCTATTCCGTTTGAAAAAGAAAAGCTTACCAAATTTTCATAATACAATGAACAACCTATATATTAAAAGCATATTTTAATGATAGCTTGTTTAATGTCAAAACACGTTTGTTTGAATGCGTTTTGATTTTTTTTACGGTTGGAGAGTTATGTAGGTGTTCTGGAAATTATGACTGATTTTAATTAATTGCTTAAAACTCAAAAATGATGTATTTTATAAAAAGATTATTTTAATAAAAAATTTTGAGAATTAGTCCTAAAATTCCAAAATTTAAAAATATACAGGTTCCATTTAAAAAACAAAGTTTACAAAGTTTCTATAATAAAATGAATATATATTAATAATATATCTGAACGATGGATTGTTTAAAATCAAAAGACTTTCGCTTGAAAGTTTTTTTTTAAATTTCTTACTGTTGGAGAGTTATTTAGGTAATCCGGTAACCGTAGAGCAAATTCACTATTTCTTGTTTCATAACTCCATGCGAAAAATCCTACCGAACTCAGTTGTCATTTTCCAACAACTTTTTATTCGGCCAATGCAATTTATATATAAAGGAACAAGCAGTATGGTCCGTCCGGGCCTGCGATGGGCACGCGCTCCTATAAAAAAGTGGTGGAAAATGGTCAAAGTATATGCCATCAGATTTCTCGCTATATGGTCTTAAAGGAGAAGATTCAAAGTTTTATTTCATCAAACATAACAACATCCACTAAATAACGTTAGTCTTTTGCATGTGTTCAAAAGTTGCAAAAACGCGTTTTTTTGAGAAAATTAGAGCCAATTCGCCATTTCAGTGAATTTCTGTGTTCAGGTTTGGATTCCTAGGAAAAATCCTATCCGAATCAGTTGTCATTTGTCAAACAATTTTTTTTCTGTTGCCTCTGTTATCTTTATAAACTACAAATATGGAAAAGGTGGATGATTTCATCAATACCATAAGAAATAATATGTAACATTTTTGTACAAAAGATGAAAAATCTACATTTCTACATTTCCTACTATACATACTACATAATTTAGCTATAAAGGAAATACAACAGGTCTGTTATTTGCTAAAGGTTGACATTAATTGGTTTGTTTTTTTTTTAGAAATTGTAAAGAAATTCGTCAAGATTATCAATGACATAACATACCAATATAATTCTGAAAATTTTAGACTTGATTACACCAAGTAAATCATAATAATATTTTTGGTCTACTTTCGAAACACGTGGGTATAATAAGAAAAAAGTAATGGGTTTGGGCATGTACTAAAATACACATAAAGTTACAAAGCCATATAAATTCTCATCACTTTACACATAGCCGATGTGGCATTAAATAACCGACAAATAGCGGCATATTCCGCCAGCATCGTATAATAGAGTTTCTGGTGCAAAAATTATCTATAATATTCATTATTAAATTTATTAATTCATAATTCTTTGTGTCCGTGTGTAAGACGGTATATAAGCCTCTTAATAATACTTTTAATTCAATTTACTTTAAACCAACCTGAACTTTTTCTCACATAAATATCTTGTTTTTTACTGTAAATCCACATTATGGGCAAGCTAAAAACGAAAATGTAATTTTTAATTAGTGAGAACGCTTCCCAGAATCACCCGGACTATCCCGGATTTGTCCGGAAGCGCACAGATTATTTTTGAGCCACCCGGGTGTTGCCTAAACACAAAAAAATAATTCTAGTTTAAATTCTAATTTATACGTCGTGAATAGCATAGTAAAGAATGGTTGCAAGACTTAATAATAACGTATTATTGTTTCAGATATTATTTACATAAATGAACCAAATACTTACCTCACAAACTGACTCCAATTAAACAATTCAAGTGCATGTCGTGCAATTCCAATGAAATGCAAAGCGCTCTTCAACACCGTGAAGAACATCTGCTATTCTTCTAGACGAGTGCGGAGTCGTTAAGTTGGTAACAATTGTCAATGGAATAGTTATCACAGTAATGTCTCCAGCCCACGCAGGACACTTCAAAACGTGTATGCTCTTTAGTAAAATGAATGTACCATCCTTGTAGTACAAACGACAGTAATTTACTATACAACTTTCGGATACAACGTGTTAAAATTACTGGTAAAACACGTTCCTTTACAGTACTCTAAACAACGGCCATTAATTATATCGTGAAATCCTGAACAGAAAATACACGATACTTTGATCATTTCGGGTAAATTTTATTGGAATCGTTTGCCTTAGGTGTCAACAAAACATATTCTAAACTAGGTGTTACGAAAACGTAGGAATTTTGTTGTTAGTTTTAGTGGTATACCAAAAAGAAATATTTATACAAAAAGAGGAGATATGTTTAGTTTCTTGGGTAATACATCATGGAATTCTTTCAATTGAATACTATCCAAATAACTAGGAGGAAAGAAGATCCTCGACGTTTATTATGCTATAACTTGTGCGCTTTATAACAGATTACGCTGATGTATTATAATCAGTTTTGTAGCAAGCGCTACTACAAATAGTTCAATCACGAATGCGGTAATTTAAATTCTTGCCAGTGACCTTTTGTGTATGAACATAAAACAATACCGACCACACAAATGGATATTTTTTTGTAGACTGTCGACATCCAGGGTACGAATCGTGAGGTAGCCATCGTACACGTTTCTCTTCTCTCGTTGATTGTACTATCATAAATGTGCATATTTATTTGTTTGTTTATTGTTGTCATCGCTGTATCTGCTGCTAACCATCTCGGGTGGCTGCCGTTCTCCGAAGATAAGATCCCCTTTATTACCGTCATGAATAACTGATGCGAATATCGTAAATTTATTTTCTTCATTCTGTTCGGGCCGCGCTTAATAAGTAGAATGGTTTATTATGGGAACGAACGGAAAATATTATTAAATTTGAAAAATTTTGCGTGGGTGCACGGTCGGTTTGTTGCTCGACCTCCTGACCATGTGATACCGAAATAGCATAAATTACACCTACTGCTTAACGCTTTTTAGCAGTTTCACCTGACTCGAGCCGCTCTCGACTGCGTTGGCGAACTGTAAACAATATTAATAATAATTATATGTCGGCTTTACGGTGAAAAGAAATTAATCCCGGTGCATATTAATTTACTATAAACTATGTATGTATATAAATGAGGTAGTGAGCGAAAATATACACAAAAGTCTATTTTAAGTTTTTTTATCAATAGAGAAGAGTGGTTTTTGTTTATGATATAAGTAAGCATATGAGAAAAACAGAATACTTGTTTTCGTATCGATATTAGTGAAAATCATGGCAGGTTTCATACTCTAGGCCAGTGGTTCCCAAAGTGGGTGGTACCGGCGGCCAGGGGCCGGTTCGCCAGGCCAGGGCGGCGGTAGAGACATCATAGATAAAATCTGAGCTACTGAGGCCTATGATGGGAGAGCATTGTGCTAGAAACGCAAAGGTCCCTGGTTCAAATCCAGGTTGTGGCTCTAATTTTTGATTTATTTGAAATTTACATCCCGCCTATATGTCATCATATTATTAACCTATAATATTACTCTGACAAAGTATGTCGTTAAATATTATCATTCGTAATTACAACATATAGCAATATCAGAAGCCAAGCCCTTAACACTAAATTGTTTAAACAAATACACAGAGAAAATAATGAAGATTTTGCTCGTTTGCTACGTCATACTGAAGCACGGTGGCTTTCAATAGATGCCTGTTTAAATCGATTTTATTTTATGTTCTAGGGTTTTTTCAAGACAAAGAAGATTCACTACGACATAACTTAAGAAAATACAAAGCAGTAATTACTTATTTGACAGACATATTTAGCAAGTTCAATGAAATAAATTAACAACTGCAAGAAGACGAGCTGAATTTGATAAAGACAAAGTCGTATATACTGGTTACAAAAGCAGATGCTCAAACATTATCCCGAATTGCGGTCAATCGTAAAAAAAATTTTAATGGCATTTACGTCATCATATTTAATTGAACGAGTATTTAGTGCAGTCGGAAATCTTTTGAAAAAAAGTGAAACCGCCTGGAAATAACTGATAGAGAAGATCTAAGGATGTTGCTGACAAATCTACCGTCAAATGTCGACAAATTAGTGTCGACACACCAGGCCAATCTTTCACACTACGATTATATCCAATATGTAAACATTATTAATAATCATGTTCGTGTTATATTAATCATCAGTGTATTGTAGTAAACGCAATTTAAAATTTTGAGTTCAATGTGATTTATTTCTTTCTTATGTAGGTATCAAAAGGATGAGGTAATTTCTCGAGGGGGCCCTAAAACTAAATTTCGGAGGCGGTAAACAAAATAATTTTGGGTACCACTCGTCTAGGCTCTACAACATGGCATTACTAATTAAGGGTTGCTAACCGAAAAGAGTTATTATTATTCGCGAAATGTGCGCGGGTATATAATTTATTTAGTAGATTATTATTGATCATTAGGTATCATTCCAACAAAATTTTCATAACAGTATGTGATTTGAATCTCAAATTAAAATTTTCCACAATATTTATTTGGAATTAGAGCAGAATTTCTGAACATTGGCAATTCAGTAGCTCTAATTAAAAAATTAAAAAATTAAAAAAATAATTTTTTTTTTCAAAATAAATTGCATATATGTTATTTTACATGAAGCTTGTTTTAGAGGGAATACTAAATAAGTTTATTACAAATCTATTAAACATAAGTGGCACACAAGTGGTTCAGTACGATTACGTTTGAGAGCCAGTGACCAACCACAAATATTATATTCATTATAATAGAACAAGAAGAATCATATCCCCCTGATAAGAAAACAAATTTATTCTTGTTATTTTGATCTGTCAGTAACACTTTCTTTGGTTTGTTTCGATTAGCTTGTAGAAATATTAGGAACAACATAGAGACAGTAGGCCATTTCCCTGAAACTTTGTTATTTAACGTCAATGAAGTGATTTAAACAGATCAGAAATATAAGAAATCAAGGTTTATTTAATGCTTTTCAATTACGTGAAATAAAAAAAAATAAAATCGGTCACGATAATTACAGATTTAAAACTGTTTTAAAATCAAATAAATTATTTCCTGTTTATCCAGTTATTATACTAGTAGGCCCTGGATGATTCAGATTACTGTATATTTATCATCATCTTTACTTGATTAAAGCACTGATAGTTATTAAAATGATTCTATTAGCAAGGACGTTAATTCTATTCAATACCATGTAGACTAAAATATTTTTGCATAGCGTCTGCACCAGCAGCTGTTTTCTATTGCTTTTGACAGTCCAAGCCAGACAAAGAAAATTTTATCCGTACTGCTCCTAATAGCTGCAACTGTTGACCGAAAATTTTACAGCTCAGTGCATTCATTAATCTTGATTATTATATACCAAAAATGTCATCACCAGGTAAGTGGATAAGGGATCTCCAATGGTAGATTCTATCAATCTTTCAAGTAATAAATGAATTTCTCCCCCAAAACTCACCCTAAATGTTATTCTAGACCGAACTACTTGGGAATCTTGACGTATCATTCGATCTAATTGTCATTACTTCGAGTATCCATTCGTACATAAGGGGGGAAATAGAGGTGCTTGCTCATCACAAGCTTTTAGTTCGGTAAAAATTCCCCCGAAGGGAATCAAATTCACGAATATTATTTTTATATTGTAAGGAAGGACATCCAATTGTATGTAAATTGTGACACGAATATCTTTTAGCCGGTTCTGCCTTTTCTCGCAATAACTATAAAAGCGAAGAAGAATGCCGTTAATAAAATCCCGTTCTTTCTGCAATCTCGCCGGTACACATTTTGTTGTCTTCCGGTTGAAAACGAGAAATGTTGTAACCTTATGCCTTGCAGTGTGTTTTTTTATGATCGTAGTCGAAAATTTCGAAGCAATCCCGCCTTGTCGCGCGAATTTCTATCGCAGTTTATGTACCTATATATTCTACCATTATCTAAAACTGAAGTTTATATCACAAACCAATTCCGAAAGAACGATTGAATTAAAAAAATTATTGCATATTTATTTGTCGTTAAACACACGTAAATCAATTTGTGCGATTGTTGGTAATATGGCAAAAAGTGCTCATAATATTACCACTGAAAGAGGTGGTGTATAAATGTATAAGCATTGTTCTGCAGAAAACTGGAATTTATATACATGTTATAACAGGAAAACAAATGAAAATCTGCAGTAAAAGTTACACAGAACCTACGTCATGAAGTGAGTAATGCTACTATCACAACATGAACGGGGAATGAAAACCCGTAATACGTATGCCATGTTCCAGCCTATATGATATCATATTCATTGTTTTTGTGCTTGCCTATTATAGAATCTCGGAAAACTATGGAAGTATAGTAAAATTAAGGCCATCATAGCATCATCCGAAATGCATCTGAATGCGAACGCAGTAAGGAGGTAAGATCGAGTAGCGGTATTTACCGAAGTAGTGGCCTCGCTCGCTTCGCCGCATCTAGCTCTTAACTAAGTATCCATTGCATTTTATTATAAAATTGCACATTTTGCATAAATAACCATTAAGAATTCCATACACAGTGATAGTAGTTTTGCAGTGAGACAGTCTTTAAATAAAATTTGAATATCGATATTTACAAAATTCTTCAAATTTGTATAAATCACGGTATTGTAAAATATGGTTTGTATTTAATCTTTAAACTGCACGCCGATCTTATCCGGAATATTATACGATGCGAAAATGTTGTTTTCGCGTCTCTATGGAGACACGAAAGATGCTATTTGCCAGCCAGCCCCAGCCCGGCCTGTAATGAACACTTTTCGGGGCTATCCCGGAAAATGCAATATCTCTGTCCAATCAAAACACAGTATCGATTCGGTTTGACGGTTCTGATTAAAACGTCAACGGATTTTATTTGTCAAAAGCCAATATGTCAGAGATTAGTCTTTAGAAACGGGTGATTTTATTACGATATTGTTGTGCAGGATAAAAAATTATGTGTGCACCACGCCCAGAAAGTGGTTTTCCGGGCCTCAAGAAGTGGCAAGGCTCGCTACGCTCGCCTGTGCAACTCTTTTCTTGCCCGGAAAACAACCACTTTCTCGGCTTGGTACACAATATACTATTGTAGAGTTGCTATAAATATTCAGTTATATCTTTTACTTATATCTTTTCCTTGTGTTATGAGTATTGTACGCAACTTTTGTTGACGGAATTTATTATTATTATTATTTTGTTTTACTGCCGAATTATGTTTTAAAGTATGTCTAAATAATTACTTAAGAACCGAGAGTCTTTAACTATCACAATAGACGAAGACATATAATGCGTTTTCCTACTCATTGTATTGGTATACATCATCTTTAAGCACGCAGTTTCTAGTATCCAGATAAATAAAATGTATTACGAACTTTTGGCTAATCAACATACTAAAAGTACAGTGAAACTAAAGGATTTATTCAATTGTTATATTTTAGTTTGTAAGAGTGGCCGAAGAACTAAAATCAAGCTTCATGAGAGAAAAAAAAAGCCTAAAATTGACATGTGACCTTCAACAGTAAAACGGTAGTAATTACGACAATTATTAATTTTATAGCGCAAATAATTATAGAGTCTGTTTCATTGTAGCATGACCTGAAGACAATCGACAATGATTCTAAACGTGGTAGCCACAAGATCACCAATTAAATAAACAAGAACGGAGCACGTAAGTGTTGTAATTATCCGTATCAATACAACCGATAAAATAGAGATAGATACAACAAATATGGATATGAATGGGTGAATGCTGGTTGTCTTGAATGATACCAATGATTAGCTTTCTGTACTAATATGGTTGAGAATGTGGACTGTATGTCATGCTGAAAATTGTTCTAATTCAATTCTCATAATAATAATTTTCTGTTATTGTCGTGGTTACGCGAGATCGGCCCAACATGGCAACGAGTCCGTAACATCATGGTTTCAAAATAAAGAAACATTTTTCCATATTCCAAGTCTTTTATTCTACTTCAATTTTGAATATGGAGAGGGTGGAACAATTCATTACTACTAGAGATAGATACTTATTATAGTAATATCACACTCTATCGAGTTATTGGTTAGTTGGTGCATTCAGAATTATGGCTTTTGTTCTTCTGAGGTTAAAATGTATGTCTACGACTCTTTACTCGTGTGCAGGTCTCTATATATCGACCTAATATACGACTCTATATATCTAACTTTTTCATCATATCTAGTTGTATATTCAGATAGTTACACCGCCTTTTTCACCGAGATCTTCAGCTGTTTTCCAAAACAATACTGTATCGTCCACAAAGTGGAGATTGCCCATCTTTACTCCTATGTTCCGTTTATCACCCTTTCAAGTACTCATGTACTCAAGTACCTCATGATATGTTCATGATATATCTATGATGAAAAGTATATCTTCGTGTAGCTGTGTTTTTGTGAGCACGTGAAATTTGGTCCAAAAGAATAAATTTAAAAGAAAATGTTTTCATAACGAAACAATATTTTATATCTGTGTAACGTTGGGTCGCTAAAATTCCCGACTTCAAAACATACAACTTACTGTTCTTGGACTGTCGGGCTTAGGTTATGTAGTAGACATCCATACGAACAGGATACGTCATAACAAACATGTTTTTAGCTTATGTTTGTGTTGACATTTCTGCACTCACTGCAATAACATAAAATTCAAATAACTTTTAAGTACCGTAAACTATTAATTCATAGAGATATACTCGCTACAATCTAAGCAGCTAAATCAACATCTTGACGTATTTCCAACTATAATTGGTATAATTCGAGGCTAGCATCAGGAACAAGTCCGTGAACATCGGCTCCTCTATACTCGTGTGCAGGTAGCAAGCATATTTTACGGTACTTGATACCGCGGTCCCGTCACATAAATAAACACTTTTCTATTTAGTTAAATAAACCAGAGAGAACCTGCGACCATGGGACACGTAGCTGTAAACTATCAGCTTATCTGCTGACACAGTCTTCACCGCAATATTTCACTTAAGCGGACCCATAACATGGTCGGATAAATTGAGGAAAATCAATTTTGTAACCGTACATGTATATACGTTTGTTGGTAACGAGTCCAAATACGGATCTGTAAACATTTTAAAACTAAGTTTTATTGGCGAATAAATTTCATTCGAGTAATGAAAACTAGAAATGTATCCTTGAATTGAGCAATAATGAGAAGACATAAGCGGTGATTTCTTATGATGGCTTATGGAGAAATATGTATTTTGTAAACGATTCTGAAGGAACACGACCCAATACATATGACATATTCCCTATAAGTATAGTGCATTCATTTTAGATTGCGTATTATCTTCTCCATATAAGCTTACTGTTGATTTGTTTACTAAAAAATGTAATCTCGTTTTTAATATTGCAAGAAAAAGAATTTTTAGAACAAGCTATATAAACATGCTTAATTCTTCGTTATAGTTAATTTCTTCTATCCATTATATATTTTTTTGCAATTAATGTGACAACTAGTTAATTAACCACGCCGGTAGACATATTGTTTAATCCAAAAAAATAATAGTTGTTTAATACACGAAAAACATATTTATTTGCTTTGGTTATTTGAGTAAAAACAAAACACAATAAATATATTTGCCTCTACAGAAACAATTTATTTGGGTCAAACACAATTTTCTATCTATATAGAGTATACAGGGTCTCTCACGACGAGCTGCCATTAGAAGTATATGGAGAACCAAATGAAAGAACAGATTAAAAATTATAACCCTACAATAAAGCACACTATAAAAAATAAAACCAAGTCGTAAGGTAATTTAAAAAAAAATTGCTGTATTCAATTTCAGTAACTCTTCAATAACGTTGTCGTTTTCCGCTAAAGATGCTATAATTCTTTTTAGCGCATTATTGTTCGTGGCGTCCCTGATTGAGTTAGCACATAACCCATTGAAAGCAGCTCGAACTCTATCTTTCATGTTCTCCTTATCAATTATTGGGTTCTCATAAACTACGTCTTTAATAGCTCCCGAAATTAATAAATCCATTGGCGTCAAGTCGGGGGAACGCGGTGTATATTTGTATTACCCATTAAGCGGATTCCACCGATCACCGATTATCGCTCGTTACGCAAGCGTCTTGCTACAACTGTTATCTGCGCTGCAGCACCGTCCATTTGAAACCACCCAATAATGGAGGACCCAATAACTGATAAGGAGAACATGAAAGATAGACTTCCAGCTGCTTTCAATGAGTTATGTGCTAACTCTATCAGGGACGCCACCAACAATAATATGGTAAAAGGAATAGTAGCATGTTTAGCGAAATTTTTAATATTGTGTTTTATTGTAGGCTTATAATTATATGAATACTAAACCAATCATAATGAAAAATGACCTAAAAAACTTGTTTTACTAAAAAGTGTTGTTTATTCCAACTTGTTCAGTTGTTTTCAACGCAATCTAGATTTGGCAATATGTGCAATTTCCACTGTGATGTTTAAAAATCGATTTAAGTAGGTACATTTACATTTTAGGTATAGGACATTGTACACAAAGTTGATCTAAAATTTTCCATAGAATTGAGAAATGTATTCATATGTTAGGGTTGCCATTTGAAAAGATCGACTTTTAATACTATTCTCGAATTCAACTTTGATCTTATAATTTGAACACCCTGTATAACTTTTAGAAGAGTTCTACCGATGTGTCGATAATACGTTACCTTCACAACAATTTCGCCGGACAACTTTTTTCCAACTGTCAAAAGGGATAGTTTATAAGTAATTGAAAGTAACCGTGCAGCTGTCATTTTTTAATGAAAACAATTAATATCTCTAAAATGACACATGTTAGGTATAGGGAATGTAACATAAAATTGAATTAAAATTTAATGAAGATTTCAAAAATGCGATAAAATACAGGGTGTTCCATTTGAAATATAAAAGATGACATCATTTCCGGTGTAACCGGAAGTAACCGAAAACTCAAAATATTTTAGTTGAGACGATCGTGTCCAACAATATAAGTCCACAAATTTTTAATCTGTCATGTCATTTGGTTCTCCATATACTTCTAATGGCAGCTCGTCGTGGGAGACCCTGTATAGTGTTGCCACCCGTCATCGTTTCGCGAGGATTGTTCTCGAGATCATGCATGTGTTCTCGCGTCCTCTGCATGATACTATTGTCCTCATAAAATTACCTTACAAATTTGTATAACCGCTTACTTGAAATCAACTACATACATAAAATTTGGGTTAAACAATTTTTATCTAAAATAAAATTTGCGTTTGTTGATTTCTACAAACACTTGGCACAATGGGCTCAGACCCAGTTTCAAGCTATTAACAACCAACAAGATATTTCTTGAGAAATCTAATAAAATTTGTTTGCTAAATTTTAAATAATTCTAAAGCATATAAAATACTTTGCCCTAAAGATCGGAAAACCCATCATTGTCAACTGTCTCAATATTTGGCTGCAGTTTTTGTTTTTTGACATAAGACATGGGTGATGCTATATTGTTTGAAGCAAATATATGACAACGTGCTTACCAATCCACGTTGTCATATAATTGAATACGTTCTTAGTTTCTAGAAAGTCGACAACCCAGTCACAGTTACTTTACGCTTTTTTTATTAGGGTGCCCCAACCATTTAATTTTTTCAAGCCTCATGTTTTAAAGCATTATTGTCATAATTTAGAATATAATACTTAGAGGTTGCTACCAGCTGAAAAAGCTTAACTAAATTAAATAATAAAACTTGTATTTATTGAAAGAATAGAAAAACATTTTATGTTTGTTAATTTCAATAATAATATCTGAATCAGCGTTTTTCTGTATCTGAATCAGTAGACAGATATTATTAATTGGCTACAAGTTTTTGATGGAAACAAGTACCAAAATGCGTTCTGTACATTTTTGGCAAAGAGATTCTCAAAAACTAAGGATCACAGTTTAGATTCAGATATTTCAGTTATTAGTCAGGTTTTATTTACAACTACGCTCAAAAGTATACTGATTAATTTTTTAAATTGGTGATTTGTAAATTTATTTAAGGTAATAATCATACACCTATTATTTTGTTAAATAAAAATGTATCTAATTTTAATCAAACTTGACTGCCTACTAATGTTGTGAAACACAATACAGTAACTGGTTTCAGACAATCCATCGCTTCGATATTTTCAATATGAAAATCATATTTTTACGTAAGGCACTTCCGGCCGAGGTCGAATCATCAACCACTTTCAGGCAAACTGTGGCCATTTTGCTTTAAATGTTATACGTAAACACAATTCCAATCAAATATGATATAATCGGTATCACACTTTTTGTCATCAAAAATATTTTAAAATTTTAAAAGATGGAAGCTCTATTCAAGATGTTCTTGTGGTGAGTTTTCAAAAGGTGTGTACATACAAATTATATACGTTAGAAGTCAAAAATTTTAATTAGAGCTTATATAACACTATTTAGCCGTACATACGGGTCTCACCATGAAACTTTTTAAAATTTGAGAGATAAGAAAGATTATGCCAAATAATTTCTTTCCTTCCTCTATCGCTCCAAGCAGTAATTCAATTCAGTTTCTCTCAATGCCTATCGGGAGCTGCCACAATAAAACAACTTTACTTTTTTGCTGACGTTTCGGTCTATTCTTTAAACCTTACTTTTGAGCTATGAGTAAGGTTTAAAGAATAGACCGAAACGTCAGCAAAAAAGTAAAGTTGTTTTATTGTGGCAGCTCCCGATAGCCATTGAAAGAAACTGAATTGAATTATGCCAAATACTTTAAAAATAAAATTTTGCGAATTAACATGCTGAAATATAAATAAAAACCGAACGCCTGGGAACCATAACAAACTTGTGAGATCAAAATGTAAAAAGAACGTGATTATGACATTTTTCGAAATTGTATCTGTTGAAACCTTAAAAGAAACTCATAGAGAAGAAAAGTTTGCACTTTCATCGGAACTTCTTAAAGAAGGTTTAGAAAAGTTTTAAAGCATCGGCAGCTCTTGAACTGAACGTCGGGCGCTTCTAAAAGAAAGGCCAAATTGCAAAAACGATTTGCAACAAATAATTATCAACTGCTCAATAGAAATAATTATCAGATAATTATTGCTTTAATAAACGACAGCTCTTAATTATCAAACAACGACAACACACTGTTTACACACTGTATAATGACCTTCTGACTTTTACCAAGTTCACAAATATGGTTATACTGACAAAAAATACCAACTTTACCTCTTACCTTATTGGGATTTCATTAATAATATCATTTTTTCAGTTTTTCAGTAGCCCTCACCTGAAACAAACAAAAAATATTTTTAGAACATAATGAGATTTGGGTATTAAAATAGAAGAAGTTCATTCAAGACGAACAGAATGGCAGAGGAACAATAAATGGCTAATGCAACTCATTTAGGTTTCTTTGCATTTATTGCATTTTGTTGCAAGTTTCCCAAATGTTGTAATCGGATTAGAAGTGGTATTTTATATTGTTTTAGTCTTGTCTTTAATTATTATTATATCTGAAATAACTTGACAATTATCGAAATAGACCTTGAAGGAATGCTTCTTTATGCCGTTAAGTGTGTTGCAAATTTTTGGTAAGATTTGGCAAGATGTAAGGTAGTCAGGTAGTAGTCGTACCTGAATAAAATCGCTGCCTAATAACATCTAAAGACAATCTTAGCAGGAGGAAACATAAATACAAAGCAGAATTTGAATAAATTAAGACGAAGAAAACATAAATACTAAATACAATAAATCAACGATTTCAACAATAAAACAATATTTATAACTGTAAAGAGATATTTATTGTTGGAAACTGGTAAAAAAAATATTCTGGGAATCATTATTCCAGAAAATTACCACAAACACTAAAAAATCTAGGAAGAATGATGAAACATGAAGATGGATGCAGCTAACTAAATTTTGTACAACAAATTGATGCTAGACAGTACAACGTGAAGAATGAAACCATGTAAAGTTTAAAGTTAATGTGAAAAAACATTAAAGAATACCAGAACTAACTAAAGTACGTCAACGTATTTAATAAACAGAAAATCCTTATTTAACAATAAAATTACGGAAATTACCAATACTGCTACTCGCAAACCACGATCTCATAATTCTTCTAAATCCAAACATCGTAATCTTATTACCATATATCACGTAGTGCTCCCGCCCCGAACGGCCCAGATGAGCATGACTAATAAGGACCAATTTACCCCGAACGTTCCTAGATAGGCATCTGTAGACCCTCCCATCAAATAAACGAAAATTCAAATCATCCAGCCGTGTGACCTTTAATCGGGTACACATTGATAGTTTAGTACCTGGAAGGTGTGAAAAAACGCACCATCCACCCTCACGTGGCATCGGTGTGCATTTCTGCGCCCTGTTTTGATTCTACCTGGCCAACACGTGATAGCAACCAATCGAAGAAATATGGGTTCACATTAAATGTAAAAAATGGGAATTTAAATTTGAAAGAGATCGAGCTCTAGGCTTCCATTGTTGGCGAGAGTTGCTTTCGAAACTGGCTTCTGGTGGGCACCAATTTCTGTTTGTCCGATCGAAAGGAGATTGATGGCGGCAGTTGATTTATTTGCGATGGAATTGTTGTGAAACGATCGAATATTGAACGTTTTATTGTTGGAGGTGCATGGAATTATGCAAGGAGAAAGTGCTCAATTTAAGGATATACATTACGGATTCCTTGGAGCAGTTTAGGGAAAGTTGAGGCTGAGATGACAATGGTGATTGTTTCTAGAAATCATCGAAATTTATGTGATGCTTATCGTGAATAATTATATCGATCACGAAGAACCATAAATAACACATTGCAAAACTTCCTTTGTCTTTTGGTTTCTTTATTATTATCAATGCTTTTAGTTTATTTAGATACTTCTTTTCCTCTGAAACACGTCAGTGATGTGGAATCATTAAACGAATAGAAATTAAATAAATTTATTCATCCATATGAGCTGTTAGCAACAATAATTTAGCGATCCCTAGTTACCAAACTTCCATCTCTCCCCCACAGATGTCACGACGGACTTTTAGATCCTGAAGTGGCTATACAGTCAATGAATTTTAACTGGCTCTGTAGCTCAACTGGGAGACCCTTCAACCGGAAATTGGAGGGTTCATGGTTCAAATCCAGACGAGGGTATTCTTTTACGAAAATTATCCTCGCCTGGATTAATTACCATTTGATTATTTAATTGATTCTTTGGCTATGTTGCTTTAGCAACCAGATATTTTCAGTAATAATATAACAAGAGAGTGAGAATAAATTGAAAATAATTTGACAGATTGTTTGAAAACTTGTTGCCAGGCAATAGTCACGAGAGCCCGCAGGGCTCGAGTGGCTATTGCCAAATGGCAACAACTTTGAACAAAATCTGTCAAATTATTTTCTAATTTATGGCACTCTCGAGTTATATTTGACTAGATTATTTTTTGATTCACAAATTTTTACAATAAAAAAGATCAATAAAACTATCATAAAATTATTGAAAAATTTAATTTAATTAATTATTACTTACAATATATGAAAATATCGTTGACACATTGTGAATATATTAAAAGAATTAACAATTTAAATTAGTACAATGAAAAACGCAATTATTAAAAATATTTCGAGACTCATTATTTATTGAGGATTTGGAATTGCTTGTTATATTAAGTGTTTCCTCCTGCGTATTTTCTCTAAGATTATTTATTATATTTGAATGATGTTCTTGGTTCAATTGTAAGTATGGTTTAATCGAACTTGCAGAATTATGACCAGTGACCTTGATTAGTTCTTGTTCTCCTACACCAGCTTTTGAAAGGTTACTTACTGCACTTGATCTGGCAGAATGGTTAGTTATTTTTTTAGTAACTGTGTCTAGACTTACTTTTTCTGCGGATTCTTTCATCCATTTTGAAATGGAATTTATTCCCACAGGAACGTTTTTATACCAAAAACCATGAGTTTGCCAAGCCGGATTTGGAGTAAGAAACAAGCGTTCGGTTTTAATATTTTCTTCACGTTTACTCATTAGTTTTTCAAAAAGACGAACAGGGCAAATATCTGGGTTATTTATGTTTGTAGTCAACCATTTACTATTAGCGCACCTTTGTGCTCCACTCTGTGCAGTTTTTGTAAAGATGGGATTGTATTCAATGCGGCCAGTATTTAATCTTTTATGTCGGTTTCTTTTTTAAAATAATGAACTAAACATTTCGTAGCTTCTCCTCCCCTCCAAGCTAGTTCATACGATGCAACGTGAAAAAACTTTCTTTGCAATCCACAAGGTGTATCTTCGTCCCAATAGTTAAAAATTTGCAACAATTCTGTATTAGAAAGTGCAACAGAACTTTGTTTGTGCTTTTCAGGATGTTTTTGTAAAATTTTTCTTTTTGCATCTCTTGCATTCCGAGCATTTCTGAATTCTATATCATGGAAAGGATCAAAGGACCTGTTATTCTTATTAAAGTAAAGTTTTTGAACTAATTTTGCCGTTTTATTCCACATTGTCTTTATTACTGCTTCTTTATAATCATTCCGTCTTTTCTTTTCGTGTTATAAGCCCAATCCTTTAAAATCAATGCCAGAGTAGCTGTTGTAGTAGATTGATCCAGAATATAATTTCTTTCTTTGGTGAAGGTCTTAAATTGTCTCCATATAGCCTGATTACTTATAAGAGTATTTTTCGAAGTAGTTTCTAAAATCTTTTTTGTAATTTCAGGATCAGAAATGGTACTAAACCGATGACTTTCACCCATTTCGCGTTGACACAATTAAGTAATTATTTTGACAAGTATCTGACAGTTGCTAGGCAAATAAAAGCTACAGTGATTATTCTCGGGAGAATAATCACAAGAGATTTATTCCCACTATAATAATGACATAATTGGTTGAAACTTACCCTTGTGACAAATAAAGAAGCATTTCATTGGTTTTAAAAAACGTCAAAAAATAATCATAAGGAAACGTATATATATTTTTTTTCATATGCAATGGAGAATAAAGTGAGACACTGGGATAACAAATATTTAGAAAACTAAAACCTTTTAACTAAAATCCTGAACGTGTGTTTACAAGTGACCTGGCAGTGCAGCGTTTATTTAAGTGGTATGCGAGGATGCCCAAAGACCAAAGAAAAAAAAAAACATGACAAAACATCAGGAACAATTTGCATACGTATTCGTATTTAGAGCAAAGGTACAAACATAATATTAGGATTTTTTACTTTTTTTATGTATCTGTGGAAAATTGCAGAGCTAGTAATGATATTCAGGGAAATAACCAAATAAAGAACCCTCATTTAGGCCATTTTAACTATTGTTTGAGAATGGATTACATACACAGAATAACAACGATAAGAGGAAGACATTTGGAAGAACACAGGCATGCTAATCAATATTCGTAGGCATTTGACAAAATTTGGCATAGGGGGCCAGTTTTAAGTAGGAACAGCTACTATCCTTCGGGAACACCGAACTATTAAATCTGTCTGACAGATACTTCCGTAGAACAACAGATAATGAGTACTCAACTGTCAAAAGTACTATTTATTATTATTTACATTTTATTCAATCAACTTATCTGACCCCAAAACTATAATTCAAATAAAAAAATTGCAATGACCAATATGAAATCGAAAATGCCATCTCCGGCAAAACCAGTTATCGAGTTAACGACTCGAGATTCGTTCGTTTTTTGTTTCGTTTTCGGCCGGTACAAGCGAGGAAGTTGAAGGAGGCGAGGTTGATTTGACCCCTTCAGGGGTTAATTATCCTCACCCCGGGGGTTAAACCGTCGAGGGCGGCTCAAGCGGCGCGTCCGCCAGACTTTGGCCACAATTTCGTCTTGTACTAACTGCGGCGAACAAATAAAATCCCAGTGCGACTTAATGAATACGTGCCAAATTGCTCTTTTATCTCATCGATCTTCTTCTAGATTTTGCCTGGAGATAGAAATGTTAGAGTTTGGAGCAAGTTAGGTCAAGTTTTATTGGAGAAATAGTTGTGGTTAAGTTAAGAGGAATCATTCGAGCAAGTACGTCCTACAAAACAAGCATTCATAGTCAGCTATACTTTGTATCAATACTCTCGTGTTATACATACAATTATAGTTATTTATTAATTATAATTACTTGTTGTGGTAATGTCGATGTATTCATTGTTGTAGCGCTTCATCCACGCTAAGTGAAGAAATATGTCTGATTAATGTACTAGTATGTAAGTTAATAAGAAATTCAACAAAAATATTATTGGTCAATGACCGTTCCTGGAAGAAGAAAAAATCTGATGTGGCCAGGCACATTACTTTATCATACCATATATAAAATTAATAGTGTAGCTGCATGAGATTCTATTTGATCGAGATCGGCTATGTCTGCATTAAAATAAAACTACTAGAACTAGACTGGAGATATTTTGATTATATTTAGAGTAGGTAATGTCAAAACATCAGCATTTGACACTACCTACTGTCACAATACTGTACGAGCGATCTCGATGAAATAGAATTTGCTCATGTAGCTAAACTATTAATTTAACCAAAAAATGTCATAGTCATAAATTATTCAGATTTCCTCTACTTTAATTTATTATTTAACTATTTCGACGAAATTCCAGATATAGCGGGTTATTTGCAATATCTTTCAAAAATGCTAAGACTAAACCTCCAGTTCCTTTGTGCCCTTGGTTCAACTGAAAGCTTCTAAATGTGGAGTGTTGTCATACTACGGATGATAAAGTAAAAAGGTTCTGGTTCTGATGATTAATATATTATATTGGCTTCTAGCATACTATATTTTCGAGTTTTACGCCGTCTTCAGTGCTAACTACAAAAGGTCATAACGAAATATGCTCAATATTCCAAATAAGTTTTAAGGTTAACATACCGTCTTACAATCTTTCTTGTATTTATTCGCGAAAACATAACATTGCTATCCGCACTCGAAATATTGTTTTTCAATATTGTTTCAATATTGTTTCACCTAGCTCCTCATGGCAATTCTCCATGCATTTGCGTGTTGAATTGACGTTTCGCAAACGTTGACGTTCGAAATACTGTCAAAAGCATCCAAATATCTTGGCTACCTAGTATTAATACAGACACGATTTCGATCAAATAGAATTTGCTCCTGCAGCTAAACTATTAATTTTACCAAAAAATGTTATAGACATAAATTATACAAAATTTCCTCTACTTTAATTTATTATTTATCTATTTTGATGAAGTTACAGAAATGGCGGCTCATTTGCAAAATCGTTGAAAAATGCTAAGAGTAAATAGCCGGTTCCTTTGGACCCTTTTGAACCAAAAGCTTTTCAGCTCTAAGTTTGGTAATAAAACTTCTAAATATGAACTTTCGTCCCGATACCTTTAGTAGTTTCTCCGGAATCGTCGCCACAAAAATCCTTTACACACACACAGACATACATACACACACACACACACACACACACACACACACACACACACACACACACACACACACACAGACATTTTTTTGGACCTTGGTCAAAAATGTTCAGGGGACCCATAAAGACCTATTTCCGCTAAAATCTCGAAATTTTTTTTCGGCACGATTACAATACTTTACATACTGCGTATCATAAAGTAAAAATTATTTTATTCTAATCTATCAAAAATGTACCACTAGGCCGAAAATTATTTGTATACCTTTAATTTTGCCTTTAATTTTGTGGGTGGTACGTAGGTGGTACGTAGGCATTCCCCTTAACTAAGGCTGTTATTATTTTCGTTTATACATGATTGATAAATCCATACAAGGTATTTTTTAATGTGTAGATGCACACATTTGAGAAGATATATATTCAAAGGGTTGACGTTTGACCAATTTAAGAAGAAATGTATGATGTTTTACTATTAAGTACCTATCAGAACCAATCAATAATGACTGCCAAAAGTGAGCGCAAAAAAACAGAATATAAGCTGAAAAATTTAATTTATTTAATTTTAATTGAATTACCTAGTTACCTTCAAGTCTTTTGTTCAGTTTTGAAAGTTTTGCTTTTTTATTTGCAATCTGAATCTGATAACAGAAATTCTATATTCTGACAACTTTTTGAGAATAAAAATTCACTTTTGGTTTTTTTTGTTATTTTTTACCACCCATTTCCTCAAAATCAAGGAAAATTTAAATTTCTGCCCTCAGATTCTGATTCTACGTAAAAAAGAAAACGAAAAGCCATTGTCACTTGTTAGATTTTGTTCATTCTTGGTCAGGATTGTCACATAGCTTAGATTCGTGTACTTATACTTATTAGTTTACAAGTTTTCTCGATTATCAGACCCTTGAGACACGTCTTATGTATTCATCAATCTCAAATTTCAAGGAATTAAGTATGGAGATAATGGGACAGTTTGAGAGGGGCCTACCGAAAGGAATTAACGGTTGAAAAATAAGGCCCACCGTAATACATATTAGAACAACATATTTTCCAATGTATTTGAGCGAAGTATTTTAGTCTTTTCTAGTCTTCCAGCCAGAAAATATTTTATAATTATCTAACATTACTACAGAATAACTAATTCTGGATATTCCCATAATAATTGAAGGTTGAACTGAATTGTTTATCGATTATATCTATCGAATATTTGTAAGGATTTTACTGTTTGTAAATATTTCACAGCTGGAATGTACATTTAGATTTATTTACAAAATAGGCAAATATTTCTCGTGGTTTGCAATGTCTCATTATTGGTCTGAAGATTCGCTACTGTTCGATTACTTATAACGTCCATATTCAAACGAATACTCTAAATACACTTGTATGTCTGTTATTTCTTTCACTTGCTATATTTGATGCCAGATTACTTCAAATTATCGACATATCTATTTAAGAAAAGTAAATTTCCAATGGAGGAGAAAAGAAACCAAACGAATTCCAAACGAATTTGATTCTTCCCACATATCCTCATCATCAAACCGGGTCAAGTTCGTTAACCAATAAATCTAATTAATGCAACATCAACACCGAATTAAGGGTAATTAGTCCAGTGCAGCGCAGTTCCTAGCCCTATCTCAAGCCGTTTCGAGTTTTATCTCTCCACCAACTGATAGTAATCGTCGGCGAACAGTGCGGCGGCGTTCAGAACCGTCCATTTGTAGCTAACGCCGCTATAAATGATTCCCGAACCCAATCTTAACTGTATCTAATCGAACTCTCTGAACTTCTTCGCTGTAGATCGGCCTCTTTAAAGAACCACTCTCCGTGGTATGAATGCCAATCAAATCTGATTCGATAAAATTGATTAATAGATTACAGTAAATATTATAACAGGTGGGTGCGCAGATATACAGGGTGTCTCAAATGATGTAAACATATAAGTTTAAGGGCTTGTTTATTCATGATTTCTGAGTCACAAATGATAATAGTATGTTGTTCAGTATTATTAGTATTATTAACTATATAATTAATTAAATATCCGATTTGACATCTTGATTCCCCGGTGGAACCGCATTGTTGACGTAGAAATATAGACTAATTCCTTTAAGTTTCTTGCTTAATTTCTAAGACTACAAAGCGGTTTCCACCCGGAAATCAAGATGTCATTGACTCAAACTGCGAAAGCCACAATCTCAATATATCTGATTTTTTTTTATTTTTTTTTTAATTTTCACATTTACAGGCTTATTTGTTACAAACCCCCTGGGATAAAAATAAATTTAAAAAATTATAAGAAATCTTATTGGAGTATTTTTATTGCAATCTTTTACCAGTAATTGCTAAAAACCTTAAATATAAAGTTGCATTTATTTTGAAAAATTACAAGTAAGATTGAATTTGAAGGGAGCAAGTGTTTTTGTTGCTATAAGTTGGCCGTTGTGTTTTATCTAAAAATAAAACAATATTTGAAATTGAAAAAAAAGGTATAATGATGTGTTATGTGTGACGCACTGTAGATTAGGCTGGTTCTTATTTAATAATTTTAAATGAAAATTTTATGTTTATTCATTTTAATAAATTAGCATCCAACAATTATCTTCAAAACAAACAAACAAAAATCTGATGTGGCCAGACACATGACTTTATCATACAAAATATAAAATTAATAGTTTAGCTGCACGAGAATCTATTTGATTGAGATAAATCGTGTCTGCATTAAAATTAAACTAGTTAGCCGGGATTTGACAGATACTTTGATAGTCAATAGTATCAATAGTAGGTATTGTCAAAGCATCAGTATTTGACACTACCTAGTGTCATCAGAATAATAGTTATTTATCTTACAAGTCGCATGTGAGCGAGTCGCGCTATGTAGTTTTCGGCAGGAGTGACATCAACGTTTCTTGTATTGCTTTTTGAGAAATACGTATTTCAAAAAAATCAAAAATGGTTATATTTCTGTATAGGAAATGTTAGGTTGATGCCACTTCTACGAAACGTCAAGCTTAAAAAGCTAATTCTAATTCTGACAGATTTATATTCGTTCATGTCACTGTAGATGTCACATCCGTATCAACATACTAAAATATAACTACATTCATCGCTATACTTTCTTTACAATTTTCTCAATTTATCCAGGCTACTATGTAGTTTTATAATATCAATGCAGATGCTACCGATCTCGATCAAATAGAATTTGCTCTTGAAGCTAAACTATTAATTTTACCAAAAAATATTATAAGCATAAATTATTCAAAATTTCCTCTACTTTGATTTATTATTTAACTATTTTGACGAAATTACAGAAATGGCAGCTCATCTTTTGATCCAAAAACTATTCAGCTCTAAGTTTGGTCATGAAACTTCTAAATATGAAGATTCGTTCATGACACTGTAGATATTATATCCGTACCAACATACTAAAATATAACTACACTCATCGCTATACTACTTTATTTAGAATTTTCTCAATTTATCGTTTTTACAATTAGATATGACAACCGGTTGATATACCGGTTGATATGTGACAGCCATAGACATACCAGGCTACTACATATGGAGTTTCATATCAATGCAGATGCGACCGATCTCGATCAAATAGAATTTGCTCTTGAAGCTAAAGTATTAATTTTACCCAAAAATATCATAGGCATAAATTACTCAAAATTTCTTCTACTTTAATTTATTATTTATCTATTTTGACGAAATTACAGAAATGACGGATCATTTGCAAAATCGTTGAAAAATGCTAACAGTAAATGGCCAGTTCCTTTGGACCCTTTTGAACCAAAAGCTTTTCAGCTCTAAGTTTGGTCATAAAACTTCTAAATATGAACTTTCGTCCCGATACCTTTAGTAGTTTCTCCGGAATCGTCGTCACAAAAATCGGGTACACACACACATACACACACACACACACACACACACACACACACACACACACACACACACACACACACACACACACACACACACACACACACACACACACACACACACACACACACACACACACACACACACACACACACACACACACACACACACACACACACACACACACACACACACACACACACACACACACACACACACACACACACACACACACACACACACACACACACACACACACACACACACACACACACACACACACACACACACACACACACACACACACACACACACACACACACACACACACACACACACACACACACACACACACACACACACACACACACACACACACACACACACACACACACACACACACACACACACACACACACACACACACACACACACACACACACACACACACACACACACACACACACACACACACACACACACACACACACACACACACACACACACACACACACACACACACACACACACACACACACACACACACACACACACACACACACACACACACACACACACACACACACACACACACACACACACACACACACACACACACACACACACACACACACACACACACACACACACACACACACACACACACACACACACACACACACACACACACACACACACACACACACACACACACACACACACACACACACACACACACACACACACACACACACACACACACACACACACACACACACACACACACACACACACACACACACACACACACACACACACACACACACACACACACACACACACACACACACACACACACACACACACACACACACACACACACACACACACACACACACACACACACACACACACACACACACACACACACACACACACACACACACACACACACACACACACACACACACACACACACACACACACACACACACACACACACACACACACACACACACACACACACACACACACACACACACACACACACACACACACACACACACACACACACACACACACACACACACACACACACACACACACACACACACACACACACACACACACACACACACACACACACACACACACACACACACACACACACACACACACACACACACACACACACACACACACACACACACACACACACACACACACACACACACACACACACACACACACACACACACACACACACACACACACACACACACACACACACACACACACACACACACACACACACACACACACACACACACACACACACACACACACACACACACACACACACACACACACACACACACACACACACACACACACACACACACACACACACACACACACACACACACACACACACACACACACACACACACACACACACACACACACACACACACACACACACACACACACACACACACACACACACACACACACACACACACACACACACACACACACACACACACACACACACACACACACACACACACACACACACACACACACACACACACACACACACACACACACACACACACACACACACACACACACACACACACACACACACACACACACACACACACACACACTGCGTATGATAAAGTAATATATAAACTTGTGAGTCTAGATGTCAAAACAAAGCCATTTTCCGGTTAGTTAATTTGTCAAAAAGACAAGAATCAAAAATATATTACCAATACCAAAAAAATCGAACTAAAGACTACCGATTCAGTGGTGCTTTTTTGAATTCTAGTTTATCAGAAATACATATTTCAAAAAACGCCTCAATTAATAAAATTATTATTATTAGCATTACTATTTTATAGAAAATTTTAGTCCTTTCACTATTAATCATTTGTAATACAGGACTAACTTCTTCGCATTCCTAACAACTCAAATTCTCAACAAATTCAATTTTATATTATTCGTTTGATAACCATTTAATAGAGTGGATACACTATAAGTTCCAGTAGGTAATGCAGTTACATGCTGACAGTAATAAAATTGCAACCACAAGCAGATGATGCTATTGTAAACCCGGCCAATAGCAAGTTTTAAAAGCACCTTTGTATTCTGAAAAATTCATACAGATAAATTATTTCAAATTTTCCTTTCTTTCTATAGAAAGAACCACAAAAGGTTATCATTACTATCCATTAAAATATATGTTATTGTTGAGGACAGACAATTTGAAGGAAATTTTAAGCTTCTGATATGATTTTGTCCACTGAAAGAGAGCAGCGAGTCTTTAGATAGATTGTTAGCGCTAAATATGAATCCATACAATAACAAAAACAGGATAGAAAGACAAACAAATATATATCTCATATTTCACATTCACAGCAACTCTACGTAGAAATTTTTGTCAAAACATCTCCACTCAAAAGTCATTTAACAGAAATATTCCAACCTCACAACATCGAATCAGAGCCAATCACGAATGAAAATATAACCTATGAAGAAGAAGCCATACAGTATTTATAATAACACGCTAGCATTTATATTTATAATAACACGCTAGTATTTAAAAAATGAAATTACAGTTCATACTGTTTAAATTTTATTTAGTTCTTCAGTGTGTATTAGAGGCGATGACATCTACAGTGGTCAATCCTAGAAATCACGCAGTAGGTACCATGCATGGGTTTCGTGTAATCAAACTTAAATATATTAAAATAATCATCTATTATATAGCATTTATCTTCAGAAGTCTCTAAAATGTAGACCAACTGTCAGGTTGTCGTCGTAGTTTATACTGAAATATTTTAGCAGCAGTTAATAACCTCAGGACCGATTTGTCAGCACGGTTTAGTGAATTATGTAACGTGTCATGCGGCATTAGTTCCTTGAAACCTAAATTACATCTTGAAGACTCCTGCATTAAATTTCAGAGTTCTAAACTATCTCTAATTAAGTCTCTTTAAGACGCCCTTAACGCACGCTTTGAGAAGAACAACGGTTCCTAAAAATAACCGCACTGAAATCGTCTAGCTAGGGTCTCCACGCTTGGTGTGTACGTACGCCACTGACATCGAATATTATTGTAGTTGAATGGGCCTATTTATAACGGATCGTTTTCTATTTTGTCTGCGGCAGGTTGAGGTGGTACACGAATCGCTACGGTGCGGCCTGAAGGCAGGACTGTTGCGTTCGTTGTCCCGTGTTTATTTTTCGTGTGATGGGCTCGTAGGACACCTGGTGGATCGTTTAGGAGTTGATTTACAAAGACACCCCTGACACGTCCAACGCGCGCTGCCAGAGGATTTCCAGCTATTTCGCCTTTGATGGGATAAATCACGGATGACCGGTTCAATTCACGAATTGTTGCGATTGATTTGAATGGACCGTTGGATAGTGTGTAAATGGTATCAATAGGGGACAATAAGATTTTTGATATAATGGCCGTTCGGTTTGTCATTGGGAGGTAATACCGCGAAAGGAAATCGAAATTGCCAATTCTTTTGTAAATCCTGGATAGCAATATTTATTTTTTTATTACGGTTGTCAGAGGGTGACTGGCTAATTCCAGGCCTCTACAATTTTGGGGAAATTTGCAATTTATTAAAATTCTGGAGAGTTTTAAGTAGCCCAGTCAGCACAATGGGACATTTAACATCGCCAGGACATTAACTATTGTTGCCTTGTGAACGCTAAATATTTTATGTGGATGTAATACTGTAATTCAGGTTGAATATGGATAAAATTGTTTATTTTAGTCGCATTAATGTTATCAGAGTAACGTTTCAGTGTGAACATTCATGTAATGTAGCATGTATGTTCAATCCAACTATTTAACGTTAGTTTTTAGGATGCCTTTGGTAATGTTTCATGTACCTTACAAACAACTCGTGCGCCAATTTTTGTCTTATAAAACTTGTATTATAAAATACTATTATAGATAGTAATTCATGTTGTTACTAAATGGAATTTTCATCACCTACTAATATCCCAAATAAACATCTTTTGAAGAATTATTATTTTGACAATGACAGTATCATCAGCCTGTTTAGATTATCATGAACAGATTTAACATGACAACAATCATTTGGGTGTGAGATGGTATTTATAAACGTAACTACTTCAATAATCCTAAATATTACGAAATGCAAATTTGAAAATTGATTCTACTACTTTAAAAATAACCAACACACTGGTTTTACCATAAGAAAAACTAAGGAGCGTGCAACCGACAGTGTGATTTGTTATTTATAAAAGTGCTTACAATTCGAACCCCGCGATGGTGAAGACTGAGCCACAAACAAGTTTTTTTTCTAATTTTCCAGAACTGCAGATAGGGTTAGAGAAAGGGGAAGATCTATCTAGCTAGTTAAGCTGCGCTTAATTAAGTTTTCGGTCTTAACCCGAAAAATTGGCACACTTACACTTATTATTATTAAATCATCGTGTCAGTAGTGTAAGCAGTATCAGTAAACTGACAGAAAAAGATAAGGTATGGGGTAATGTGTAATTTAATCCAGTATTTTGTGAAACAGATCAATTTCAAAATTCAATCATAAAAAGTTGCTAGTATATCCAGCTCGTAAAAGGATAACAACACTCGTATAGCAAATCCGTTTGCAATGTGCAATGTAGCGTGAAATTCCTAAATAAGTCTCAGCGCACTCGATTTACAAAGTACGACGAGTAGGTACCGGATCGCAGTTATCTGTGAACGTAACGAATTGTAAGTAAGCCCACGGGATCATTTTGACAGTTAGTGAAGCGTTGATTCAATAGGCAATTTCTCTCTCAACTGAACACCGATGCAGGGGAGGCTATGCCCCTCGTTCGATTCTCGGTCTGGCAAACGGGAAACCCGATGGATATTAAACATCTCCTGTCCTCTCTGTCTTGTGCGTGTGTGATGGGAGGAATTGCAAATACACCGCGACGACTCGTGTTGCCTCTGATAAATCAAGCGGGCCTCTTCTCCTGTATCCGGTCCTCTGACCCTTCTTCTTCCACTATCCACTCCTCTCCTTCGTTCCTGATTCATTCCCCCCAGGGCACATCCGATCGATGTAATAAGTTTCTCGAGAAATATATCAAGTCATCTCCTCCGTTGCTAAACAAATCTATACGGCTGCTATGATGGAATTTGGAAGGGGATCGGAGTAGCGTATTGCAATTTTTTGTCATTTCGTTATTCTGTTTACAGTTTCAGTGAGCTACAAAGTCTACGATGCACATTTTTTAAAATATCTCAGAAGGTTAATCTTCTCAAGCAGTCTAACAGACTTAATCCAAAGAACGTAATTCAGAGATTCAAAAATAACATGTTAAGAACTATTGTTGGTGCGCCATGGTACGTACATTAAAAATGCCAATCTTCATCGGGAGTTTCTCATGGAGATAACGCTCGAGGATTGTCCTCCACCACGACAATTGCATCGTTATTAGATTTACAAGCATTTTTTTTTTCTTTAAGGTCCTCACATAAGCACGAAGAATGAGAAAGGTAACACATAAAAACAAAAACACAAATAGCGCCAAATCACCAATTGACTAGTCTAATAGATCGCAGCCCACCATTTAACTGATAGGGGACCCTAGGGAAAATTAAAACTGATAACTGTCAAAATTTAACAAACCTATAACCATTGTTGCATTTCAACACGTGTCTGGTACACCGAGAGATATTTGGTTTCATGCTATTTTACACTACATTACTTTTTCTAAACTTCCTTTTAGTAATTAGAAAAAAGTTTTAAAGTAAAAAGAGATGGGTGTATTGCCTATCATGTGTACTATGTTTGTTTATTTTATGCAGGCTTATTTGTGCAATATTTTCCTATAAACATGTTACTGCAAATTAATTTACATAAATTAAACCAATTGTAGAAAACGCAGCGCGTAACTGTAAGGTTAGACGTATAAATTACTGCGGTATGTCAAAACAAAACAAAATGTCTCACGTTGGCACTGTTGGCAGCCCTTACAATTGCATCCACTGTGCATGCCTCTGTGCTAAGAAAATGTTAAGAAATATAATAGCACGGAATTTCCAACTATATTATTATTTACAACTTTTTTCTAGTTACTAAGAAGAAGTTTAGAAAAATACGAAAGTAGTGTAGTGTAAAATAGCCCGTACTTTTGTTGTGTTGGTCTTTGCGTTGTGACGATTTGTTGGATTAAATATACCTACGATCTCTTATATTGTTGCAATATTCGACATTATTGCTCACCAGTAACTAGACCTTCAAAGGGAAACCGATGAATACATTTGATATGTGCGATAGGCTTGTTCGAGTAGCCAAAACAAAACCAGTTTACAAACTGTTCCAGTTTTCATAGCAACATACCTGGTCCATCACAAAAGCACTCGTTGTAAGTTCGTTTTGTGACTGCTAGATCAAACTAGTAACATTTATAAAAGTTATTCTGTGACAAAACGCACGTGGGGTTACCTGATACCTTGTTAAATGTACCAGAATCTGATGTTTGGACATGTTGCTTTGTCAACGGTCAAAATCGTAGATGTGCAAATTGTAGTATCTATATAGTAGTCATATATTGAAGTTGGAGTAATTTAAAGTTACTAGCCTGAAAAAGAAAAAAATTAACAAATCCTAGGAGCTCGGCAAAGGTTCCATTCGAGGTTTAAGATTTCCAGGCTCTCATTGTTCAAACGTCAAAAAGCCGTAGTCGGTACAGTTGTCATGGTTATTAAGTTAGTACACGTTGTTAGACGACAATGAGTAAATGTAGCCAAGTCATTAACTATGTTTTAAAACGCAGTTGTTTTTAGAAATTGAAAGTAAAATAATATATACTTGGGAAAACATACCTAATTTTTCGAATTTTATAATTAGTTTCCTGTGCCTGTTGGAGATTCTTGAGTAAAGTTTATGTACCTGTACATACTTTGAATAACGGTTTTTTTCAAAAACGGAGGGTGAATAGTTTTTTACGCGCATTTGTGAAAATCTGGAAAACTTCCTGATATACAGTTTAAATAATAAAAAAAAACATATGTGAGATGCTTATGGAGAGCCCTTTCAAATAAATGCGAAATTTTGGTTGGATATGTGTATACAGTACAGATAAATTCGACTGTGATAGACATTAGTAGAGCTTTGCTATTACTGCGAAAAAAACGGAGAAATTTTCAAGTTTTGTTTGTGGTGTGTCTTTGCGATGTCTGACTATTATTGAAGCTAACGGAGGACGTGACACAAGACTCGGCATTAATAAAACATCCAAACTGGAAACAAAATGCACCATATTCTTATATAAGTCACTATTAAGATCACTAGTCATTAATATCCAAATCAGCTACCAACATGAAGAAATAACAAGTGCTCCAAAACAAAGTCCTTAGAATTGTGGTAAACGCCCTATCGTTTGTACGAAATATCAAAAGTTGAAAGTTGAATGAAGAAGTACGAAAACAATGTACCAAGCATGAATAAATGTCCCATACACTCCACACTGACAACTTTCCCAAGACCTGATGATTAATGTACCAGCAATCACATACTAGCAACCATAATCATCACAAAAAAGTCGAGAAACAGATCCCCATAAGCTTGATTAATGCCAAATATTAAGTACCCACCATATTCATAAAACATGGAATACCAAGTTTATGATTGTTAAGCTGGTACACCTATATTAAATAAAAAAAGGGTTTTGTTTTTACTTTTGAAGTACGAAAAATAAAAGAAAAGGGACAATTGAAGTTTTTTTTTTTTTCAGTGTGCCTTTCCGATGTCAGACTGATATCGTAGCTAAAGAAGGATATACATACGTGATACCAAAACTCGGTATTCGGGGGCTTATAGAATTTCCATTACATTTTAAGCGATAGAATACATTTCAATTTTGCTTGTATTACCCGTGAGTTAGTTGCTTCCCACAATGAGTTTGAAAATCGTATGCAGAATTGGACAAATTGATTAATTTAACATAAACATAAACACTGTAACGTACACATGCATTTCCCTCGTCAAACATGCGGTAATCCATCTAATACTTCAAATCCCCCAGAGGCAGAGCGACACACAAAAGATTTCACTCGGCGATAAGCTCGCTGGCAAATTGCAAACAACTCAATATAATAATAATATTTACACGCATCTGTCGCGGTTTAACTAATTGCGTGCGCAACTCCAGTTGACAATAGATCCTTATCTCAGCGAACCCCACGTTTGCCTACTTTAATGTATTCAAACGACGCGACTGAATTATAATTCATTACGAAAGTTGACGGCAGGATGCGCTTGTGCGGCTATCCGAGCTGTTTTCTCTCCACATTTTTGTTTGTTTCTTGTTTTCTCGGTGTTCTCGCCAAGGGATTTCGACACAATCACTTTTCGGGTGTTTTATGAATGAGGATGGATTTTGTGGCATGTTAAAGAGTATTTAGGAGCTATATTTAAGTTGATGAGTCGGTTTGCTTGTTGGGCAAACAATAAAATTAAGTGGGGGAGATATTTGATACTTTAATGATGTCTCGCACTGTACGAAATATTTCAGTAACTAATACTTGAGGTTTCCCAAAAGCTGGAGGAGATTTACTGTACACAGCAATATACTAAATCTAACGAAATTTTGTTTT
The DNA here is from genome assembly GCA_964023965.1 of Melinopterus prodromus. Lineage (NCBI taxonomy): Eukaryota > Metazoa > Arthropoda > Insecta > Coleoptera > Scarabaeidae > Melinopterus > Melinopterus prodromus. Next base: position 82,838,862 of record OZ030390.1, read on the forward strand.
CAGTTATAAATTAAAGAGAATCTAAAATGACTATAGGTAATAAACATTTTGGAAGAACAAGAAAATATTGAGTTTATAGTTTTTATTATCTTATTGCGCAAGAATGAGGTTGTTGATAAATTTTTTATTTTTTAATTTAATTAGAATATAGGGTCTTTTGTGAAATAAGAAAATATTAGGCAAATAGTATACCGCATTTAGCATTACAGCAATTCAGTTAGTTTGATTGTGTTACAAACTTTTTAATTTTACGATAGTTTTATGGATATATCTAGGAAACAGATAAACAAAAATTGTCTATTATTATTTGTATTTTGTAATTCCACACTAGGGTGGTTTAAAAATGCATTGCAAAAATTTTTGTGATGATAGAAAGCAACGATCCCCCAAATCGTTTCCAAATCCAAATAAAAACGTAAAAATTAAACAAATGTGGTTTTACTAGATAATATAGGCACGATATCTCGAACATGAAATTTATAAGTTAATTTCTCTAAAAAGCTGAATTTTCTACCATAGAAAAAAGTTTGAAAATGAATAATAATTTATTGTTTAAACAATAGGAGGAATTTTTTAATGTATAATGTTACTTCTATGATAATAAACTGATATTTGCACTCAGCAAAGAGAATTCAGACGGATTTTCGAGAAAAATGAATTATTTAAACAAATAAAATTTGTTTAAACAAATGGAAATTAACTGACAAATGTTTATAAACATCCTACTAGAGAAAAAAATGAATAAAATAATTAGAAGTTTCAGTTTCACAATTCAATTTTCTGAAGAATCTACATTTTTCATTTAAGGGTAGTTTTCACGGCACAGTGGAGGTGGGTTGGGGGCATCACGTTCATATGTATGATAGGTCAAATTCTTCCTTGGAAAGTCCTCTAAAAGTCCTATAACTTCAGTCTTACGGTTTCCCAAACCCCGAACAATTATTCGAAAAATGCCAACAAATGTCCTTTTCCCATGTATTTTCTTATGTAAATTTGAAGCTCAAAATTAAAAAAAAAGAAAAAAATACGTGTCCACATTTTTTGGATTTGGAAACGATTTGGGGGGGTGGGGGCTCGTTGCTTTCTAAATAAAAATAGCCAATTTGAACCACACATTATCTTTAATATATATTTATCCTTCTATGAGCATTTAGAAGAGCCTGAAAAGTACAATACAATACCTGTCCAACGCTGCTTCATTTAATACATTACTTAAAACGTCAAGTATGACCTGGGCATGAAAACTTCATGGATTAATTAATTAAAGTACATGAATTAATTAGAATTGATATCCTATAGTTAATGTTATTCAGAATTCTTATTGTCGGTTTAATCTGATGTAGATTAAAGAACTGTTTCACAGTAATGTCGATGGTATCAAATAATCGAGCATGATTAGGGAACACAGCTTATAAATTTAAAAAAATACATAAATATTTTAAACAATGGCAGAAATATGATGGAAAATTAAAGAAATATAGTTTAAAAATACAAAAGAACTAAATTAAAATACTTCTGGTATTTAAATATAGCTCAATGTCATAGGGTCTCGTTGGTAATAATCTAAAGATCTTTTTACAGTATTTTTTGTTGTAATATACACCATATTTTTTTAATGTATTGGTATATCTTTTACAGAATTTTTGTTTGGATTTATTACAAGAAAATACTGTAATTTTCCGTCAATATTTATCTATGTACGATGATTTTTAATACCTAAAGAAAAAGAAACTCTTATTCCAATTCGGTAAAATAGTACCTAAGCGATGGCAACGTTTTTGACAAGCGGGTAATTCCATTAGGATCTCGCCCCCGAAAACGGATTACATTTATTCTTTGTGGCGATCTCCCCCGTCAAATCAAAGAACTACTCCGGCAAATTGTCGACGGACCCAAATTGCATTCACACCCCATTTGTCCCGAAGATCTTCATCTAACCTGCACCTTCACGTCTGATTCTACTCCTTACATCCGGCGATAAAACAATTTGTTCTCCGAATCAGACCGCCGGAGCAAAATCCATTTGACATTTGAACTTTTTCTCTCCTCCCGTTTTTCCTTCTTTTTCTATAGCGAAAGGAGAAGAGAGCGAAACTAAAGATGATATCTGGCGTCTGTATTTTGTGATATGCCTGTCTGTGACGTGCATGAGAGATTCGTGCGCGCAGATAGAAATTTTATTTCGGACAAGTCGAAGGCGCAACTAGAGAAGAGGCATCGGAAGATTTATTGGGCATCGGCTCTCATTAATACGTCCATTTGTTATCTCGTCTGTTGATCTAACGTCACATCGAGAAGAAACGAATTGATTCCGATCGTGCCTCCGCTTTGAAATTAAAAACGAGAAAAAAGAGTTTATGAAGCGTCTCGATTAAACTTCTCGGAAGAAAGACTGCTCGTGCTGGTAGAAAGTTTGTGTAAATAAGTGTGATATGTGATGATCGTAAATATTTATTGTTTAATGAGAATAGTTCATTGTTCGAATCATTTATTTCCACCAACCTTACGTAAGAATTGCTTGACCCATAACTTAACATTGCATGCCATAGGTTTAAATCGCAGGACAACACTATACCTACTCATAGAAACTTTCCTCTTTATATTTTGTTGAAAGATAACTAGGAATCACAAGCATTATCTGAAATATGTGCTTTGCAAAATAATTTGTTGTTTTAATACTAAAGATGAATATTGCTAAATGTATTGCAAAATCGGTCGATGAGGTTGATATAAACAGGATGTTTCATAATAACATGCTAATACTTAAGGAGGTTATTCTTGGGTCCATTTTGAGGAACCAAATTCATTTGAACATATGACCTAATGGTGCTAATAATAATTTAATAAATTAATATTTTAATTTAATAATTTAATTTATTAATTTTATATTTTACCGTCTAAAAATTATTCTTAATTAAATTTATGTTTAAAGTTGTATTTTATTTAAATTGTTTTTTTTCTCGTTAGAGATAGAGATGCAAATGAATGAATTTTATTTTTTATGCGAAAACCGAACGTTAAACAAAAAGAAATCTAGAGACCAGATTTAGATAGAAAGGAGTGAGGATTTCAAAAATTATTTTTGCTTTAAGAAGAAGCACTTTACTCTTTGAAATGATTCAATACAAAACCCGCACGAACGCCACTGGCAAGAATAAAAAAAATTTGAATTGCAGAAAATGCCTCTTGATGCATTGAAGATGCGTACATCGTTTTACAAAAATATCTAGAGTCGTACCAAAGTTATCATAAATAATAATTTTTGCTTAAAACTTTAACACCCTGTAGTTCAAATGTTAAGACCTTTAGGACATATATTCATATGAATTTTTCAAGAATAACCTCCTTAAATATTAGCATGTTATTAAGAAACAGTATAACAGTATAGCCCTGTATAACTAAACAGAAACAATACCAATCAGCAAAATTTGTCGAAATTTGTTGTACCCAAAACACCTGATTTCCAATAGATTGTGGCTCTGGCAAATGATAAAAAAAATCTGATGTGGCCAGGCACATGACTTTATCATACAAAATATAAAATTAATAGTTTAGCTGCATGAGAATCTATTTGATTGAGATACATCGAGTCTGCATTAAATATAAACTAGTTAGCCGGGGTTTGACAGATATTTTGATAGTCAATAGTATCAATAGTAGGTATTGTCAAAGCATCAGCATTTGACACTACCGTCACTACTACTGTCATCAGAATAATAGTTATTTATCTCACAAGTGCCGAAAATACGGAATAGCGCGACGAGCGGTGATCCGGCGCTTTCGGCAGGAGTGACATCAACGTTTTTTGTGTCGCTTTTTGAGAAATACGTATTTAAAAAAAATCCAAAATGGTTATATTTCTGTATAGGAAATGTTAGGTTGATACCACTGATACCACGAAACGTCAAGTTTAAAAAGCTATTTCAAATTCTGACAGATTTATATTCGTTCATGTCACTGTAAATGTCACATCCGTACCAACATACTAAAATATAACTACACTCATCGCTATACTTTATTTACAATTTTCTCAATTTATCGTTTTTACAATTAGATATAACAACGGGTTGATATTTCTTATCAACAAACAATCAAATTGGTGATCTTATTTTATTTGAATTTTGTATTTTGTACTTTGCTGCACTAGAGAGGCAACGTTCCATAGCGGTTCTCCAACCTGTGATGAAATCAGCTGTTTTCGAGTGTGACAGCCATAGACATTTCTGTGGTGACAGCACAAAAAAATATTTGTCAAAATCCTGGCTACTATGTAGCTTCATATCAATGCATGCGACCGATCTCGATCAAATAGAATTTGCTCTTGCAGCTAAACTATTAATTTTACCAAAAAATGTCATAGGCATAAATTATTCAAAATTTCGTCTACTTTAATTTATTATTTATCTATTTTGACGGAATTACAGATATGACCAAAATCGTTGAAAAATGCTAAGAGTAAATAGCCAGTTCCTTTGGACCATTTTGAACCAAAAGCTTTTCAGCTCTAAGTTTGGTCATAAAACTACTAAATACGCACTTTCGTCCCGATACCTTTAGTAGTTTCTCCGGAACCGTCGTCACAAAAATCGGGTACACACATACACACACACAGACATTTTTTTGTACCTTGGTCAAAAATGTTCAGGGGACCCATAAAGACCTATTTCCGCTAAAATCTCAATTTTTTTTCGGCATGATTACAATACTTTACATACTGCGTATGATAAAGTAATATTTGTCAAAATCATGGCTACTATGTAATTTCATATCAATGCAGATGCGACCGATCTCGATCAAATAAAATTTGCTCTTGAAGGTAAACTATTCATTTTACCAAAAAATGTTATAGGCATAAATTATTCAAAATTTCCTCTACTTTAATTTATTAATTAACTATTTTGTCGAAATTACAGAAATGGCAACTCATTTCCAAAATCCTTGAAAAAGGCTTAGAATAAACTAAAATGCTAAACTATTAATTTTACCAAAAAATGTCATAGACATAAATTATTCAAAATTTCCTCTGCTTTAATTTATTATTTAACTATTTTGACGAAATTACAGAAATGGCGGCTGATTTCTAAAATCCTTGAAAAAGGCTTGAAGTAAACACCCAGTTCCTTTGGACCCTTTTGAACCAAAAGCTTTTCAACTCTAAGTTTGGTCATGAAACTTCTAAATATGAAGTTCCGTGCCGATACCTTTAGTAGTTTCTCCGAAATCGGATTCACAAAAATTGAGTACACACACACACACACACACACACACACACACACACACACACACACACACACACACACACACACACACACACACACACACACACACACACACACACACACACACACACACACACACACACACACACACACACACACACACACACACAGACATTTTTTTGTACCTTGGTCAAAAATGTTCAGGGGACCCAAAAAGACCTATTTCCGCTAAAATCCCATTTTTTTTTTCGGCACGATTACAATACTTTACATACTGCGTATGATAAAGTAAAAACATGTTCTACACCACAAATTTGACGTGTGGATGTTTTTTAATAAAACATAAAATACTGTAATTGTTTGAATTTTATTTATTTAAACTATAAATAGTGCGGTTAGTAGTTTAATGGTAGAAAACTTTAACGGCAACTGAACAGTAACGTGGCGTTTAAACAGTAAATGAAATTATTTTACTTTTTATTCTTAGCAAACGTTATAATTCAAGGATAATTTGCGACTGAAAGTTATGAAGCATATTTGGTAATTTTTTTTATTTTCTTTCCCTTGTGTAGGCATAATCTTTGAAAAAATTACCAATTAAACCAATTAAACTACCTTTTCAACTTTCTTAATGGTATTAAAACTAATAAGAAAATTCATGCATACGCCACTGACACATAGGGGGTCTCAACTTTATTTTTGTTAGAAGTTTGTCAGCATTTGTTGTCATAGCCTTTTACTAGTTTAGTAAGGTAAACGCCCCAAATTCAGACAGATTAACAAATTTTTGTTACATTTGTAACTGTAGAATTTATATTTATGTGGTGATAATGACTATGCCAACTTTTTTAAACAAATATTTCTTTCCAAAGATATCTGGCTATTAATTTTTAAAGAAAATTGTTAATAGTTATGTAATTTATATTATATTTTATTGCCAGTGCTCCTAAATCAGACTCTTGTGGTACATTATTCGGACAAATATAAACATTCAAGTAAATAATAAGTGTTTTAAATATTGTTAAGTAACATTTATTATTAAGAAATGTTAAAGTTTTATGATTTACCATTTTTAATTAAACACAGTATAAGTGCATAGTCTTCATTAGTCTGCCCTCTCTTCCTCGTCTGTATTTTAATGTTTCTTGCATCTGGAATTTTTAGTGTTTCTCTTGGCGCAGGTTTTTATTGTGTTCCTTTTTCGCTTCCTTTCTTATAGAGATAAGATAGAAATAGAGATATATCTCTAGAATTATTTGCTTTTGTGCTTACTTCTTATTTATTAACACACGTTCTCTCCAAGCATTATATAATAATGTTATACAGAAAAAACACTTTCTTTTTACTTTATTTGGGTGTTGCAGGCCCGAATAATGATTTTTTAATGGAGATGGGATGAGTGTATTAATGCCAAAATCTCTACTCTCTGCTGCTACTGTAATAATATTAGGGATTGATGTTGTCCGTAATTCCAACACTCGTGTCGGAATTTTGACAAAATGCGTACAATTCATTGTAAAGTAGCAAACGAAGTAAATACCTAATGTTATTTTCTTGTGTTACTTCTATCCATGTACCTAAGCCGGCACCCCTAAATTTTTAAACAATAGTGATTAAAAGAGTAGTATACCGTATTATTACGAAAATATAAAGCATTTTTAGTCAGCCTGAATAGATATTATTAGAATTTTTTTAATTACTGTTATCCTGCAGCAATGAAAAAGAAGACGAAAGAAGTCGAATTGCAGTTACCTATAAGTGAAGAATCAACTTTTAGCATAACACTCAATTATCAAGATCAGTCAAACTTTTACTTTACTTTTTACTTTACTTTTACTGACCGTTAGAACATTGGTAGAATAAGAAACGATTGTGGGTAGATAAGTGTAATATCAAATCAACAAAGCGGATGTCCTAAAATAAAGTTCAATGTTGTAGATTTCTTATTTTATCCAACTAAACAGAAATATGTCGGAATTTAGCACACTGTCTGACTTTTACCTTATAGTTTGATGTAGTCTACGGGAAAGACGTGGTTTGTAGATTCGGAATTCTAGCGGTTTATGTTCGAGTTTAGTTCGAATTATTTATGATTTTTGTGTGATATGAAATCTACCATTTAGAAACAAACATTATGACATCAATATTTTTTTTAAGACAATATTGATAAAAAATAATGTTGGCCAGTATAATTGGTAATAACTAAATTTTAAATCTTAACTCGTAAATGCTGACGTTTCGCAAACTATGTTGTTTTCTTCTTCAGAGCTAACGGAATACTCAGTATTCAGAGCTAACTAAATACTGAATATTCAGTTTGATCTGGATTCAAACCAGGAGCTCGTACTTTTTATAATTGTAATACACACGGCGTGATACTATATATGTAGGTACTATGTATTGAAACACTTCTTGACTCATAAATGTTTTAGTTTTACTGAATGTCAGGAATTTATGACTGTTTAGGTATACTGCAGCAAGAATTCATTATGATAGTATAAGACTAAGTGATAGTCAAATGCTTCGCCTATTAACCACATGGGAAATCACAAAACCGCACCCCACGTTAAATATACAGGAGAAGGCATAGATGCTATCTAAATTTGATGAATTGGCTCAGACAATCAGAGCCATTGGAATCTTTATAAACATAATACACTAACCAAATGTTTCACCAAATATACTTATAAAAATTATGCAAATTGAATCGTCTCCTACGTTCTTTCGTTTCTTCAATTCGGCAGTGTTGTACAGCACTTAAAACAATTTATAGAGATTACGGCGATTATCCTACTGGGCAATTGGAATGAATAGTATTTTTAATTAAAGTTATCGCACCACTTGCCCAAGTAATGTGCAAGAGGGATTGTCGTATGCAAGCGTTGGCTCCGTAAAATTGCAAGTGTGAAAAATTTATAGGCCCGGTTCCGTAAATTAGATTGCGTGCGAATTATTCGGTTGGCCGTTTTTCGGGGCCGTTTCGTCCGCCCCATCCCGCCACGTTTTGCCGGTCGCGGTTTCGCCGTACCTACTGAATAATTCATGACAGTTACCCGCTAATAAATACATTGTCTACCAATCCCCGACGGGACCTTCAATCAGCTTTTTACTCGGCCCGTCTCTCCTCGACCAGAATAAATTCTTCCAAATCCAATTAAGAGATGTCGCCGGCAATGATTTTGCCCGAAAAAGATTTACTTTGATTGAATAAAATCAGGCGACGAGGATTCCGTTTAGCGATATAATCGAGTTTGTTTTTACTTTTAATCTTTCATCGTTCGGTTGTATCCTTAAAAAAAGTTGTTGGTACTCTTCCTCTGCTCTTCCATGATTCTGTACAAACATGCTATGTACTTGGATTGGGAATGGGTATCAAGATGGGACAAAAAGTGCTTTCTGCGAACGCCACTAACTGTCAAATTCATTAAATGATCATAACCATTTTGCAGCTTTGTCAGCAATTACTCCTAGCTCCTGTTATAAGGCAAATGCTGCTTTCTGGAACATTCTTGGTCTAGACTAGATGGTCGTAGAAAGCCACCTTACTTACGAAATGGCTTATTCTAGATTATTGTGGAGCCAAACGGTTACCACGATAACACTGTCTCTGACACTACATAAACGTATACACAATCTTACCCATTTCTAATTTTTTAGTGTAATTGTAATTTTTCTGTATTTACTGCACAGAGTAAACATTTTACAGCAATTTCGCTGCTAATCATTTTAACTGCCGTAAAGAAACAGTTACAGTGTAACAAAAGTAAATTAAAATTACCGAATGCTGCATAATCATATAAATATTTCATATCCTGTAAAATTACAATTAGTGAAATATTACTAACTTTACAGGAATATCTCAATATCAGAAGAACGTATTCTAGAATTGTTGTGTTAATTTACCAATTATAAGATCAAAATTATCATATGAATGCATTTTGGTGTTTTATGGAAAATTGTAGATCAACTTTGTGTCAAATGTCATATACCTAAAATCCATTTTTGTCTACTACGAAATTGACAACATTACCAAATCTAGATTGCGTTGGAAAACAACTGAACAACTAGAAATAAACCGACATTTATTAACAGGATTTTTAAGTTTTTTAAGTCTTTTTGACATATTAATGTTGTTGCTGCTTTCCTGATTGAGTTAGCAACTCATTGAACACAGCTCGAACTGCATCTTGCATGTTCTGCTTATCATTTACAAGGTCTTCTTAACTTTGTCGTAAATAGATCCCCAAATGCGAAAATCCAGTGGCGTAAAGTCGGAGGAACGCGGTGGACTACTGTATGGCATATTAAGCGCAATCCATCATCTGACATCATCTAACATCAAACTGACTTCAATATTGTCTTAAAAACCTTGTCAACGAATCTCTGTTTACTTATAATTGTTGAGTTGTTTTATGACAAAATCTTGGTTTGGCCATGTTTTCAATTTCTTTGTTATGTTTAAAAATCGAAGTAGGTATGTAAAAATGCATTTTTGGTAAAGGCCATTTTACACAAAGGTGATCTAGTTTATCAAATAGCACCCCATCTGAAAAATCGACTTCTTGAACTTGTCTCGAGTCTTTCATCTTATTATTTGAACATCTTGTCTGTCAATAATATGTTAGGCCGTCTGCACATGGGGCAACCCAAAAGCAACTGTAGTAGCGTGGATACCAGGAGACTACGCAACTAGGCTACGTGCATGTATATTTCAATGACTCAACGCACACGGCGCAACCCTAGTACCGGCAACTAGGAGACCGACGCGATCCGAGTATCAGAGACCCGACATGTTGTGTCGCGCGGTGCCTCTTCGTGACTGGCTATATCGACAGCATATTTATTTATTTATTATGTATTTATTATATATTTATTTCATATTTATAATTTATTTATGATTTATTTTATATTTATGTATTATTTATTTATTTTTAATTTATTTATAACTTATTTCTAATATATCTATAATTTGTTTATTTTATTTATAATTTATTTATTTATTATTTAGTTGTTATTTATTTTTTCTACTCTGCGTTCGTTATGAACTCATAACGAAACCGGTTTCGGTTTCGTTATGAAAACACTAGGTCACAAACATTAGGTAACTTTCAGTTTTCCAAGATTGATGATATTGACCTCAAGTGTCAAATAAGGCTGACATCTCAACCGCTATTGGCTCGCGTCAGTCGTATTTGTGAATTTTACTACAACTACCAACTGTTGAATATGAAACTACTCTAGATAGTAAGATGACAACGGCAATTTTCGAAATGTATGGAAATTTAATGTCGCAAAGTAGAAAAAATAGTATATAACACTCGTTTTATAAGACGTATTAGCGCACTCGTTCCATTTGGGCACTCCGCGCTACGCTCGTCATGCCCAAAAGTACTCGTGCGCCAATTTTTGTCTTATAAAACTTGTATTATAATATACTATATTATTTATTATGTATGTATTTATTATTTTTTCTACTTTGCGTTCGTTGTAAACTCATAACGAAACCGCTTTCGGTGTCGTTATGAAAACACTAGATCACAAACATTTGGTGACTTTTAGTTTTCCAAGATTGATGAAATTGACGTCGTGTCAAATACGGCTGACATCTCAATCGCTATTGGCTCGCCTCAACTACCAACTGTTGAAGAAAAAATTATTCTAGATTATAAGATGACAACCGCAATTTTTGAAATTTATGTAAAATTAATGTCGCAAAGTAGAAAAAATAGTATATAACACTCGTTTTATAAGACGCATTGGCGCACTCGTTCTATTTGGGCACTCCTCGCTACGCTCGTCGTGCCCAAAACAACTCGTGTGCCAATTTTTGTCATATAAAATTTGTATTAAAATATACTATATTTAAAAATAATATATTCATTATTTATTTATAATTTATATATTATGATCACACCCAAGAATGTGCCGATTTGAGGCCAGAGACGAGTATAGGCAAAACTGGGAGAGCTGAAGATTACTCATAGATTTCAGCTGTTATTTTAGACATACGTTACAGAATATTTCTAAATATTGACGCGTGTTAAAACGAAATAGCATACTTTTCATACGTCTGCTGTATAATTTAAATAGGCAAGACAAAAAAGTACGTCTGTTCTTAGAACCATAAGAACGAATGACAGCGGTAACAACCTAACCTCCAATTCGAGCGCGAACGTGTGTTGTGAACAAGATGTTTTCGTTGGTATGTTTTCACTTTGCTTCTGTTAAACATGCTAATGATGGATATATAAATTAGATAGAACAATTATCACAATTAAATGACAGTATTTTTAATAATTAAATATTAATCTTGAACGAACTACCTAGTAGGCAACTTAATATACACAGCTAATAACCAATTCACGCGGTACGTTCATATCTTGGTTCATACGATTTTAAGCGATGAATCACCTTCAGCTCTCCCAGTTTTGCCTATAACCTGATATGGATCGCGACTGAGTGACTATATACCGTGTGCGGACAAGGCGCAACTTCAGTAGCCCAGTCGCCCAGTCTCCCGGTATCCACGCTACTACAGTTTCTTTTGGGTTGCCCCATGTGCAGACGGCCTTACCTTCACAATAATGTTACCAAGCAACTTTTTCCACCTGTCACAGCGGATAAATTATAAATATTTGAAGATCATTTTTTAGTGAAAAAGTTGAATATACCAAAAATGATACAAGTTTAGGTATAGGGTATGTAACATACAATAACATAACAAAGATTTAAAAAATGCTATAGAATACAGAGTGTTCCATTTGAAATATGAAACTTGACATCATTTCCGGTGAAACCGGATCTAACAAAACCTTCAAAATATTTTAGTCGAAAATAATAATATTTTAGTTGAATTTTCAAACCAACCCTGTATGCACTACATTCAGTTTGGAATGGATATTTGTAATTGACAATAGAAAAGAACAGAACCTCAACTTTCTACAGATTTGATCGTAGATTAATAGCATAAGCCGCTTATGCATACATTCACTAAATCATGCCACATTATGCAACACTGAGCCTTTATTTTGTTTGAAATGAACATACAAATACACCTCTTATATTTAACGTCGAAGCTAATACATTAATCTTAATAATATACAGTATGGACGTGATGTAAAAGACAGCAACAATATTTTTACTTTGAATGAAAGTATTTAAAATTACCAGCGAATGTTTTTGCGGAATTCAACCGAGATGTTGACATTTAAGTAATTTTTTGGGATATGGCCAATTAAACATCGTATACGACAACTGGAGAACAAGAACGTGATGAATGAAAAGTAATTAGTTCTTTGCGCCGCATATACATCCGGACACCCTATTAGTTAGGTCCATGTATTTTCGAAAGAATTGAAGAAAAAATATTAAAAAGAAATATGTTGACAATATTAGCGAATTTATAGCTGCTGAACGCAATCCCATAGAACATTCGAAGTAAACCCCAAACAATGTACTTAACATAAAGGTTTGTTCATCTGTCTGAAACACTGGCTGCATATCCTTTACTATTGTACGGCGGCATCAAAAATAAAAAAAAAAACTGAAAAGCTGTTAAAAAGTGAAAAGCAATATGTTAGGGGTTAAGTAAATCGTATAGTTAAGTATAAAAAAAACTTATCTTTTGATCTAAAATCAACTTACATATTCCACAACTAATAACTTCACAACTATGAATCAAAAACTGTCAGTGTACATGTCAGAACAACGGTAGATTTTCAATTACATAAATATTCAATAAAACACATATCGACCACAACTACACAGGCCTACCATAAAAAATATTGAACCAATGACCACTGATTCCAGTATAACTTTTGTCAGAGGAATTTAAATGCTGTGGTTGCCTTCAGAGTGAGATTCAACGATCCTAAAATCCTATTTAAAAAAACTAAACATTGCTTATATTTTCAATAACATCTCGATAATGTCATGTGACCGCATACGTGCATTAGAATTTTTATTTTCTTGTAAATTTTTGACCACACTTTCCAAATATGGAAGATCCTTGTCAATCACCCACTATAAACATGTAGACGTACAAAGAAGTATACTCAGAATTAACTAGATAATTGGAGAAATTTCTTGTTCCCCAGTTTTCTTTTCATTAAGACCAATTTGATGAGAGAGGACTTATGGACTTTCATATTTCTTCTATAATTGCTGTTAGCTAATACACAGCCCATAAACGAGACAACTATTGTTTCCCATGTATGGCTTCACACAATATATCAAGTGTCCCTCTCAATACTTTCAAATATAAATCTTATTTTAAATAGTAACTATATGGTTTATATTTTATAGTAACTAAATAACAGGACTTTCTAGTGTCTACCCTTATTTAATAAACAATATTCAGTTTTAAAAACCTCTACTTATGTATATATGTCACTGTAAAAGCCCGAAATACGGTCAAATCTAGGATTACCGCGTTAATCCTAGGTTTGACCATTATTAATTGGTAAATGTCCGATAAATTGTATTTATCAATATAATTTCGGGCTTTTACCAAGATATAGCGGTTAATTTGAGGATTTACCTCATGGTATTGGTGTAAGCTAGTTTAAATAATTCACCAAACCAAAAATTACCGCAAATGCTTAATTAGCTCTGTGCGCGGAAATAGTTTTGTTATGAGTTTGTGTACTATAATGAGTAGGTAAATTACATTATTACTGTGAAAGGGGTACGAGTGGATACCGCAAGAATATATAAGTACTTTTATTTTATTAAATCAACACAATAAACACACGTTGATTCTTAAAATAAAAATAAAGATTGCGTAACATTAACCAAACATAACTCTTTTTTTACTTTATCATACGCAGTAAGATAAAGTATTGTAATCATGCCGAAAAGAAAAATTGAGATTTTAGCGGAAATAGGTCTTTATGGGTCCCCTGAACATTTTTGACCAAGGTACAAAAAAATGTCTGTGTGTGTGTGTGTGTGTGTGTGTGTGTGTGTGTGTGTGTGTGTGTGTGTGTGTGTGTGTGTGTGTGTGTGTGTGTGTGTGTGTGTGTGTGTGTGTGTGTGTGTGTGTGTGTGTGTGTGTGTGTGTGTGTGTGTGTGTGTGTGTGTGTGTGTGTGTGTGTGTGTGTGTGTGTGTGTGTGTGTGTGTGTGTGTGTGTGTGTGTTCCTTTTGGTTCAAAAGGGTCGAAAGGAACTAGTAGTTTATTCTAAGCCTTTTTCAATGATTTTGCAAATGAGCCGCCATTTCTGTAATTTCGACAAAATAGTTAAATAATAAATTAAAGTAGAGGAAATTTGAATAATTTTTGCCTATGACATTTTTTGGTAAAATTAATAGTTTAGCTTTTTAGTTTATCCTAAGCCTTTTTGAAGGATTTTGGAAATGGGCCGCCATTTCTGTAATTTCGACAAAATAGTTAATTAATAAATTAAAGTAGAGGAAATTTTGAATAATTTATTCCTATGAAATTTTTTGGTAAAATTAATAGTTTAGCTTCAAGAGCAAATTCTATTTAATCGAGATCGGTCGCATCTGCATTGATATGAAATTACATAGTAGCCAGGATCTTGACAAATATTTTTTTGTGTTGTCACATTCGAAAACAGCTGATCTCATCAGAGGTTGGAGAAGCACTATGGAACGTTGCCGCTGTAGTGCGGCAAATTATAAAATACAAATTTCAAATAAAGTAAGATCACCAATTTGTTTGTTTGTTGATAAGAAATATCAACCCGTCTTTATATCTAATTCTAAAAACGATACATTGAGAAAATTATAAATAAAGTATAGCGATGAGTGTAGTTTTATTTTAGTATGTTGGTAGGGATGTGTCATGAGCAAATATAAATCTGTCAGAATTTGAATTACCTTTTTAAGGTGCGTTTTCATTAGTGATAATGGCAGTGGTAGTAGACGCCGTTATAGTATTTCCAATAGAAAATTGATAGTGACTCATGTTTATGTACATGCAAACTAATATGTGGCATTATCACGACATGTAAGAAATACTATAATTTCGTATTCTACCACCGCCATTAGCTACCATTACCTACCAATCGGAACGCACCTTTAAATTTGACGTTTCGTCAAAGTGGTACCAACCTAGCATTTACTATACAGAAATTTTTTATTTATTTTTTTTAAATACGTATTTCTTAAAAAGCAACACAATAAACGTTGATGTCGCTCCTGCCAAAAACTAGATAGCGCTACTCGTTCACATGCGACGGCGACACTCCGCCTTCGGTGACGCGCCGCATCACCGCTCGTCGCGCTATTCCGTACTTTCGGCATTTGGGACATAAATAACTATTATTCTAATGACGTAGTGTAGGTAGTGTCAAATGCTGATGCTTTGACAATACCTACGATTTATCTCAATAGAATAGATTCTCATGCAGCTAAACTCTTAATTTTATATATTGTATGATAAAGTCATGTGCCTGGCCACATCAGATTTTTTTATTTTCTAGTCGATGATATTTTAAATGTAATATAAGTATTTTGAAGGAATTTATTTGGCATGTATTTATCGCAAATCAACACTAAAACGACTTGAATACACCATTCAAGCAAAAGCAGCAGCGATTACGCAATAGAATAACACCTTACCTTATGCCGGCAATTTGACTCTTCAAAATCGACGAAGAATGAATAAAAAGTCAATGGGAACACAACTTACACCAAATGTCACACATTTATCACGTCTTTAAATCAATACCCCGATAGCTTTGATAGCAAACATAGAGAGACTTTACTACGTACCGTCATTTACAAACGGTTTAGCACGGACGAAAACAAAAAACACGCACGGACTGAAACGCACATTTGCACAGCATAGTGGGGGAGGTGCGTATAGTGCGTTGCTTGAATAAAAGGTGAAGCCAGGTACCTGTTGGGTATTATTTTGAACTGTTGTTGTGTATTTATTATTGTTGTTATAGTTTTACTAATACTTATTCTATGTGTATTGGTTGAATTATCTATTGTTGATAAAATATAATTTTGCAATAATATAATTTTAATGACTTTAGATTTGAGATTTAATTTTGAGATTTAATTCGGATTCAAATATTACGTAACGCTAACCAAACATTTTTATTTGGCAGTCGATAATACTTTAAATATAATGTAAGTGTTTTTACTGCAGATATAGCACAATCGATTCAATATATTTTTTTTTATTTACGGTTAGCTTCCTTAAAATTTATAATAAAAAATAATAAAAAAGCCTGAACAATAATGAACCATTAAACATTGTACTTTACCTTTGTTTCTTCATTATTTATTTGTATTTTGTGGCTGGTTTGACAAATACTAATCATTTTTTATCCGGACATTATTTTAACACCGGGATAGATTTGAGATTTAATTTTGAGATTAAAGTCGGATTCAAATATTACGTAACGCTAACCAAACATTTTTATTTGGCAATCGATAATACTTTAAATATAATATAAGTGTTTTTACTGCAGATATAGCACAATCGATTCAATATATTTTTTTATTTACGGTTAGCTTCCTTAAAATTTATAATAAAAAATAATAAAAAAGCCTGAACAATAATGAACCATTAAACATTGTACTTTACCTTTGTTTCTTCATTATTTATTTGTATTTTGTGGCTGGTTTGACAAATACTAATCATTTTTATCCGGATATTATTTTAACACCGGGATATTTGTTCACTGTGTTTTTGTTATCAAAGCATGTTTGCACTCCTCAATTCACCTGTCAAATGATATTATTTGAGAAAGCATAGCTAATATTTTTATATTGAATGCATGGGAGATGGAAACGGAATTTGGCCATGGAGATCGATTCAGCGTAGCCAATAACACAAATTTTAAATCAGAACTCATTTACCTACAGTTGAATTTACGAGTTAAAATAGATATTCATTGTTTGTAAAACCAAGCGTTGTTGTTTTGTGAGTCGGTAAAAAATTCAATTATTTTATACTATAACTCCGGCAATTTACCGAAAAATATAATTACCTACCGAAATTTAGCATCCTTGGTTTAATGCACCTATTCTCTTTAAAAAATCTTTATACCTAGATCACAACATCCTGGTTAAAGCGGTGCAAAAACGTCAAATCGAAGACTTCTCTAATGGACAGATTTTTTCCATTTAGTGCTGATATTTCTACATAGATTTGTTGCGCTATTTTAGCTTGTTAAATGAGAAGATGGTGGCAGTGAGACAGAGTGAACAACAGGAGCAAATAATTCCAATAAGCCAATAATTCGTAGAAATCGCTAACATCATTATCATAACCGTATGTGTATTTTTAACCTTTGAGTTTTTTTTTCTTTTCCAACGCAAATATCCAAAGATGATTTACAGCTACAGCAATATTTCGGCCAAAATTTGGATATGTTTAGCAAACAAATCCCGCGTTGAAGTTCAAGGAATGCTTACGTTATTGCAACATCCTGGTTTCTGAACTATGAATCGCCGATTTTTTTTCTCGGGAACCATAAAAACATGTTAGCGTCACTTATAGATATTTGTTATTTTTAGTCCTTTCTGCTCCGAATTTAAACTTTTTAAAACAGCGAGGAAAAACCAATACTTATGCACTTGCGAGTTACCCGTCACGATATACATCCTTCTCAAGGATGTTATTAGGCCGTTAAGGATAACAGGGTGATGACAAACTTAGCGACCTGCCGATGGTTTGCTGCCATCCGCTCACGAAGGGTTTTGCTCTATTTTTAAGGTGATGAAATGCCAAAAAGAGGATATTTGTCCTTATGACTGTTGAAAAACATAATGAGAAAATTATATAGAATACCATGAATAATGTATTTAACAAAAAATACAGGTAATATCCATTCTCAATTTAGAGGCTTTAGATTTTACTGACGTTAAATATCTCAATCTAGAAGTTTAATCGCCACCATAAAAAGCATTCCAGGCGTACAGAAATGCCTATTAATTATTTTAATTAATTACTACAGATCCTAAGAAATTATACACAATGTATGAAGGGGGCGTATTTATTTTCAGATATCAGGACTGTTTACGACTCTTAAACGGTTCGTCTAAATATACCGCATGAAGGCAGTGTCTGAATCGTGTGTTAATTCAAACGTACCAGCAGCGCCGCAAGCGGATAAATTAGTTACTAGTTGGAAATCTAAAACTGAAAAATCGGTTCGGCCCCCGTGCACCATTTCGTATTTCACCATTTGCACCATTTCGTATTTATTTGGACTTGTAATTGCGTATGTGAAAATTGAGAGCACCGCAGTCACCTATGGCGTCTGCCTGAACTAACAAACACCCCACTTATTAGTATGAGTCACTATTCAATGTAAAATGCCGAAAGCTCTAATAATACGGAATGTGATATTATAGTTTTGTTTGCTTAAATATAAAATAATACTATACTAAACAGAAAATTATTAATTTTGCCCAATAGATAACTAGTAGTTTCTACAGCTAAATTTAAAATGTTATAGGAAAAAGTGTCCTAAGATTAATTTTATGCTATGGTATGGTTTATTTAAAACATTACATTTTTCACAATTTACAAGAAAAATATAGTTGGAAAGGATTAAATAAATGTAGAGGCCGTAATAATCATTATTGTTCTCCAAGGCAAACTCAGATGACAGT
Source organism: Melinopterus prodromus (assembly GCA_964023965.1). NCBI lineage: Eukaryota > Metazoa > Arthropoda > Insecta > Coleoptera > Scarabaeidae > Melinopterus > Melinopterus prodromus. The sequence goes on from OZ030390.1 coordinate 82,857,681, forward strand.
AGTAACAGCACATTATCAAATCTTGTTGTTCAAAAGTGCATGTCAGTAATTATTTTATTATGGCTTTAGAACAAAGGGTTTATTTAGTTCAATGTTACCTTATAGGTATAGTATCTCACCGATATGCAATTGAGGGTGTCAACAGAAAAATACAGAAAAGTACACATTCAGTGAATGTGTTGCATAATGGTGAAAAAATTTGAGAAACAGTAAATGTAAAATTGCGAAGAAACAGAATACGATGATGATATGATGAAAATTCTGGAGCAGCAATTAATTCAGTAAATAGGTAACTTCCCAAAAGAAAGTTGTTGAGACAAAGATCACAAGATTTAAACAAGTCACTTAAAAAGGATATTTTCATGTCTAAAATTTAAACGCGTATAATCCTGTGCGGATCCTTACAAGAAAAGAAGGAGGCACTTCGTCTGGAATTCAGTTTGTTAATGGGAAAACGAAATAGGGAAGATAGTTGTTTTTTTAAATAGCAAAATTCTATTTACGAATAGGTTAAGTTTACTATATGTGGAGTTATCAGCTCCCAGAATTGCAGATACTGGTTACATAAAAATTAAAATTCAAAAACGAATTACAATAAATACTGAAAAGAACAAAAAGTATATGTTTAAAATTCATTATAAAAACCTAATTGGTTCATATCTTTTAACGGAACTGTAAATAAAAACACTTACTTAGAATATATTGGAATAGTTATTGTTACCTGATTTGAATAAAATTATCTTACAGGTTAGGTATACCCTCCATTATCAACACGACGGTTGTCCTGCCCATAGCGCATAACAAGTTAGGGAGCGGTTAGACAGACATTTACTAATTTTTCATTTTTCAATTTCATTTTCTAATCGATGGATTAGACGATTGGGCCACCGAAGGGATGGCTACAGATACTCCGACTTTACGCCGCTTGACTCATTTTCTATGGGGATACAATGGTGTTTGTTGATAGTATGTAAATCAGTATAGAATTGGGCTAGTTTACGCAAAATGTAGAAGAAAGTTAGAAAACTATAGAGCACTGGAAGCACAACATGTGGAGTAATTGTGAGAGAGCGTAAATATTCTTTAAATGTTTTGTAAATTATTTACGAATAAAAGTCGAGTAAAAATCAGATACCACATTCTTATTTGATATCTGGGCATTAAAATAAACTTAAACAACTTTTTCCTTATATGTTTTAAATTTAACTGTAAACAACTGACAGTTTGGGAAAATTTAATAATTTCTTGTTTTGCAACCACATTGCATTTTTAGGGCATCCAAACCTCTTTAGAAACATTGACGCTTACGTTTACTCGAGAAATAAAAATCTTGTCTATTATAGATATACTTAGGTCCATCTGGGGACACACTGTATATCATGTCACAGATCACACTCGATCTAGACGAGCGTCAAAGTAATCGGAGCCAATTTTGAGCGCATATTCCGGCTGCAAAGGATATTATTCGACTTTCGGTTTATGCTTCCCGAACGGCTACCGTGGATTCTTATCCGCTCTTCTAACTATTACAGAGATGATAATGCGAATATGTAGTTTGAGAGACGTGAAACTTTTTACGATTTTTGCTAGAATCGGTTGAAATTTAGAGTGTACCTCGAGAAACGTCAGAAAGTTTGTCAAATCGGTCGGTTGCTAAGCGACTGTTGTTGAAACTTGGCTGGAGCCAGGTTTTGGTCAGGTCATGTCCACGGAACTAATACTCTTACTAATACTCTTGGTTTGTATATCTACATCTGTTTTGAAGCTTGAACACCGTAAGATGGCACCACTACAATTTTAAAACGTTAGTATCACCGTAGTAATTTTCCGAAAATTTGTTACCGCCACAATATACACCACAATACACACCACAGATACACACACTGCACAAGTAGCAAATTTGTCAAACTTCGTGTCAAATTTGTCAAACTTCGTGTCAAATTAGTATAATTATTTTCTATTATTCGCTATTTACTGTTAGAAAGTGTTCGCTTAGTGGGTGATTGAAAAAAACTTTATTCGTAGTTCCACCTTTATTTAATTGATAATGTCTGCTGTCTATAGCATCATGACAATTATTATAAAACCTTTTTATTATAGATTTTTTAATGAGTGAAATCAAAAAAAATCTGATGTGGCCAGGCACATGACTTTATCATACAATATATAAAATTAATAGTTTAGCTGCATGAGAATCTATTCTATTGAGATAAATCGTAGGTATTGTCAAAGCATCAGCATTTCACACTACCTACACTACGTCATTAGAATAATAGTTATTTATGTCACAAATGCCGAAAGTACGGAATAGCGCGACGAGCGGTGATACGGCGCGTCACCGAAGGCGGAGTGTCGCCGTCGCATATGAGCGAGTCGCGCTATCTAGTTTTTGGCAGGAGCGACATCAACGTTTAGGGTGGGGCCACGGACCGAGCGACAACGCAGCGTTGGCGACGGCGCTGGGTGTGTATATATCTATATATACGTATGTATATAGGTATATACACAAGCAGCGCCGTCGCCAACGCTGCGCCAACGAGCGACAACGCAGCGTTGGCGACGGCGCTGGGTGTGTATATATCTATATATACGTATGTATATAGGTATATACACAAGCAGCGCCGTCGCCAACGCTGCGCTGTCGCGCGGTCCGTGGCCCCACCCTTATTGTGTTGCTTTTTAAGAAATACGCATTTAAAAAAAAAAAAATGATTTCTGTATAGTAAATGCTAGGTTGGTACCACTTTGACGAAACGTCAAGTTTAAAGGTGCGTTCCGATTGGTAGGTAATAGTAGCTAATGGCGGTGGTAGAATACGAAATTATAGAACTTCTTACATATCGTGATAATGACACATATTAGTTTGCATGTACATAAACATGAGTCACTGGCAATTTTCTATTGGAAATACTATAACGACGTCTGCTACCACTGCCATTATCACTAATGAAAACGCACCTTAAAAAGGTAATTCAAATTCTGCCAGATTTATATTTGTTCATGACACATCCCTACCAACATACTAAAATAAAACTACACTCGTCGCTATACTTTATTTATAATTTGCTCAATGTATCGTTTTTAGAATTAGATATAAAGACGGGTTGATATTTCTTATCAACAAACAATCAAATTGGTGATCTTATTTTATTTGGAATTTGTATTTTATAATTTGCCGCACTACAGCGGCAACGTTTCATAGTGGTTCTCCAACCTCTGATGAGATCAGCTGTTTTCGAATGTGACAACACAAAAAAATATTTATCAAAATCCTGGCTACTATGTAATTTCATATCAATGCAGATGCGACCGATCTCGATCAAATAGAATTTGCTCTGGAAGCTAAACTATTAATTTTACCAAAAAATGTTATAGGCATAAATTATTCAAAATTTCCTGTACTTTAATTTATTAATGAACTATTTTGTCGAAATTACAGAAATGGCGGCTCATTTCCAAAATCCTTGAAAAAGGCTTAGAATAAACTAAAAAGCTAAACTATTAATTTTACCAAAAAATGTCATAGGCTTAAATTATTCAAAATTTCCTCTACTTTAATTTATTAATTAACTATTTTGTCGAAATTACAGAAATGGCGGCTCATTTCCAAAATCCTTCAAAAAGGCTTAGAATAAACTACCAGTTCCTTTGGACCCTTTTCAACCAAAAGCTTTTCAGCTCTAAGTTTGGTAACAAAACTTCTAAATATGAACATTCGTCCCGATACCTTCAGTAGTTTCGCCGGAATCGTCGCCACAAAAATCGTTTACACACACACATACATACACACACACACACAGACATTTTTTTGTACCTTGGTCAAAAATGTTCAGGGGACCCATAAAGACGTATTTCCGCTAAAATCTCAATTTTTTTTTTCGGCATGATTACAATACTTTATCTTACTGCGTATGATAAAGTAAAAAGTATTTTGGCAGTATCTTCAAATACACACGACAGGCCATCAACGTAAATACGCCCTCAATACCTTCAATATGTCACTTGTCAAGTAACTACTAACGATTTATTCTCTTGAAAAGAATAATGGATAGCACGAACAAATAAAAATAGGGTAGTTAGGTAATTATTACAAAATCCGACATATATTGCAATATTCAATACTTCATTCATTGGGATTCATCATTGGGATTCATTCAATATCATTTACTAATAAAACCGGATTCTGAAATTAAATGCTAATTACTTGCTGTGTTAGTACTGAAGGAGTTATTTTTGCTCTCAAGGCATCGGTGTGGTACCCTGAGACAGCACGTCGGCGGTCGAGAAAATCAATTTGTCCTCTAAAAACATGAAATTATTTTTATTTCAGCTTGTGTCTATTGTCAGTAATGTCGCCTCTGCCACTGTTGCTGTGTCGTTATTAGACATTTTATTTAATTTTTGTAATCATTAACTCAACTATTGTGACACAATTTTTCAATAATGTGTTATAAGATTATGTAGTAATATTTTAAAAGTAAAAATGATGAAATCTGTGTTAATAATTATTTGCGTAAGGTACTTAAAAATATTGACATAAAATGATTATAAAATAAGCAATAACGATTTTCAGCAGATGCTATAAAATTAGCGATATTTTACATGTACGAACATCACAAAGTGTGCTAGCTGTCCGTTATAAATCACCTCAAGTATATATAAATCTTGCAGTTCCCGATCGACATTGACGGGAGGATGTAAATAAATTCCCTAAATACAATATTTACCAGTAGCAAAGCAAGTGCGGCCCTGGACACGTGAGTAACCCGCTTTCGTTGATGATACCGGCTTAATATCAACACTCGACTCCAAGCCAAAAATTACAAAGCGTAGCTTTGAAGTTCTTTTTTATCTTCAGGCTTAAGTATAATAGAACATAGATTAAACACCTCTCAATGGTTTACTTACCGTCCCGCTTTTGTTAATCTAATTTAGGACTTTTAGTCATTCAAGGTCGCAGTCTTTTGATTTATCTATAAATATTTTCGCACATATCGTATAATTATTTATAATGGTGTTAAATGTATTTCATTTGAAGTACGCCGTGGTATTTTTTAATAGTATACAAGCGGGATTTGATAAATATATTTTAAAATGTAATCTAAGGTTGTTTAATTAATTTTCTATTAGCATGTATCATCGAAGGCATAAATTATGGCTATAAATTATGCATTATCATGTTGAAGAATGTGCTGCATTATCGTGTAGGAAACGTTTGATATGTATGGTAGGCGGCCACGTCTAACGGGAGAAAAAGTGAGCCGAGTGTTGGACATGTCCTCTAAATATAATTACTAATTACTAATTGATTTATATTGACATTATATTGGTTTAATTGGCACAGCCATTAATATAATTATGTATTATGAAGTTGCATTATCCGTTAAAATTTTGGGTATTTAAAAAATGTACAGTTAGATATTGGAAAAAAATCATGTTTTTAGTGCAATACACAGTGCAATACACAAGAATGTTTTTTTTATTTATTACTAAACCCTATGGAAAGATAAATTAATTTTGAAAGTTTCAGATTTTTTGTCCTGGTCCCATCAGAGATATTTAACATTAAACATCGTAAAAATAAGAAATTTAGAAATTTCAATTGCTTGTCGTCAATAGGGAGAAGGAGTAACAAAGCTATTTTTTTATTATAAGCCCTTTGCATACAAGGTTATAACTAAAAAATATTTAATGAACAAATTAAGTAACCCCATGTCTAAAAAAATCATGAAAGCAAATTTTAAAACAGAAAATAAGCGTAAACTCTATGCATTATATACCAAACAAATAGCTTGGAATATGCTTAATCGCGTGGTTTTTATTCCAACTGTCTATGACAATTTCAAACAAAGTTATTTCGTTTAACGCAAACACATACCAATGTCAAAAATGTCGGATTCGCTGACACAAAACTGGACATCATTTCTGAACTGAATAAAATAATTAAAAAAATAAAATTGTTTCGCACTCCCAGAACTTGGGCAAAATCAACAACAAAATTTGTTTTTTCCAAAATGGTCAAGCGACCAACTTATCTGTTTCTGGACCATTTCAGATGGATTGACCCTATTATTGTGTAGGTACTGTGAAAAGAATCGTGATAAATCGTGATAAAGAAATGTAAAATATTGAGCTTATTGAATAGCCAAATAGTGAACTAATCCTGCTTTAAGCTTCTAATTGTGGTTTCTAATGCGATTTTCAGCAGACACAGTTAAAAATCTTTGAAAATTTCATATGAACGTGGCGTGAGTCAACAATAACCTAAACAACTGTGTGTTCTTGTGAAACTAGACGAATGCTATAAAATATTTTTTTTAAGAACATAATTTCAAAAAAGAAATTCAGAAAGCTAACATAATTTTTCAAGTGCCTAGAATGTAGAGAATAGTACGTAAACGTCTTTGACAATTTTATTTTATTTTTCTCTGGTCTAGCATTACAACAAAAAGCTCAAGCGATCACATCTCTCAGAAGCATTCTTTCTTTTATTAAAATCGGTGATAACAAAAGCTAAAAACAGTTATTGACAAACAAACTGACCGGTTTGAAGACGTACAGTGTAAAACAAATATGACAAAAGTTTTTAGCAAGCCACTTTTTTCTCTAAAAGAAGGACCTTTAATGCCAACGAAATAATGTAATGCACATACTAATTTTAAAAATACTCTACCATAGCTATGTCTCTAAGCTGCATAATGTTTGTATTGTTCACCCTTAAAAATGTTTCAGAAACGAGCTTACTACATTTTACCCAAATACTATTATTTAATGCATCGCTTGAATTCCACAGGTCGGAAGTGAACGATTAATAGCAGCCATGCGAAAAATATGAATGCTGTAAAAATAACATCTCCTCAATAAAATGAAAGACTAAACATAAACTCTAAAGGACCCATAAATACCAAGGGATTACACCAAATTAAATTTATGTATGCGGGAAAAAGCGATGCCGGTAAATCAGTGGCATTATATTTTTGGCAGTCACATGAATTTATAATCGTTTGTTTTTAGCCTGGCACCGGTAGAAAATGGCATATTTACGGTACGGCGATGATTTTTTACACGCGGAGGATGCATTAATCTCTCCGTGGATAGTAAATTAGCGATTACCAACGATTACCTGGAAATTTCTATGTATAGGAAGCGCGATTTTTGAAAAGTTCGGCCGGCAAATGATAGATATATAGAGTCCGTTCGTACGGACATTGCATTTACATAATTTATACTGATAACGTAATTAATAGCACAGGTATAAATTACAGCCCACTTGAGAATTCTATTGAAATTTATTCATGCCACCAATTAGTATCCACGATCCCCAACTGCAAATAGTCTTATTTAGATCTTAATTTACGTCTTGCCCATCTGACAAATCTTCTATTTACTTCTAAAATCCCGCTACAACTTCCAGGATAATTTGCTTTCAAATAGATTAAAAAGGTCCACTAAACGAATATCTTGTAATTTATGGCGTTCATAATATTGTACGTTATAAAAGTACACTTTAATTGAGTAAATAATTACAGCTTAACAACGCTATTTATAAATCGCAGGTTGCAGTAAAACGCCTTTGATGTTATTTTAAGGTCGACCATTTAAATTTATCATGTTGGTGCGCCTGTTAAAACTTCTATAGACGTTCTTTACGACGAAACGTTCGGTTAGCGGAACAGTTGTAAATTTTATACGGTAAAATACCGAAAGGGATATTACAAGGATCAATAACAGCTAATTACGTAAAGCAACATACCCTGCAATTGTGTAGTTATTTTTTATTAAATACACTTGTGTTAGTTTCTATAATTCATCTAAAAAATCTGTGCTGTGACTATGTGGAGTCTATGCGGCGATTAAACATTTGAGAAAGACTGTCAAATCTTAACAAACAATTCCAATGGGTCTGACAAACACTTTTAAAAAGTATTATTTAGTAAAAAATGTAGCTTGTTTGATGAAGGATGGATCTCAACTGAATTAGGCCAGGATACTGTCACGCGCGCAATGCCAAGCAAAATAAACGTAAGATTAGTTTTGGTTTTGGAAACCATGTACTAAAACGTAACATTGGTGGACGCACCGTGAATCCTGGAATGATCAAAACTAGAGGCGGTTGAAAACCAAACCATTATGTCCCACGGAAAGCGCCACCACGAAGAAAAACCGAAGAAGAAAGAAGAAATGACCAATAAATATATTTTAGCTTAATGGAGGATTCTGGTGTCCAGCCTGCACACAGAACCGGAGAAAGATGGAACGATTTGTTTCTATCGAAACAAGCGGCAACAAGCGAAACAAGTGGGCCGAACTATACAACAGGAACCAACAGATGGACGAAGAAATTAACATGAAAATGACTTGAACTAAGTGAAAAAGATACGCAAAAAGGTCAACAAGTTATCTTAAAGCTAACAAGTTATCTGGATGTTACATCAGAATGACAGACATACAGATTTTGAGGAACAACCAGCATACGATTCAAGAACCTCCGCGGTCTAGGAAAAATTTGAAACGCAAGACAAGACCAATCTCGAGGGTCATGAAACTAGGATGATCAGTGATGATAGATCTGTGCATCTAATTCCAATGAGCACCATTCATGCACTCATTCATGTATGGACAAGGTGAGCAGACGTCCCGCTTTTGGTGGGACAGTCCCGACCGTTTACATTTTTTTCCGCGTCCCGCAGAGTTTTAAAATAGACCCGCTTTTTAGGAAAGATTATTGTTTTTATACAATAGAAAGAGAATTAATAAGAAAAATAAACTATACATGTTATTGTTATTTGGTTCAAACATTCTTTTCCAATCATCGTTCGTTGAAAGGCAGTTGCATTGTTCTAATTTTTAACCATTTTGGGGTCGCCACCCGTTTTCGAACGAGGTATATTTTCACAAAGTAAGAAATGATTTACTTACTTTAGGTAACCAGACCAAATATCAACTTAATTTTCATAAATTCGTCAACAACAAGACCCATAATGTAATCAAATATCAACTTATAATACCAACGGACTGGCATTATTAAAGAAACAAACCTTTGAAAAATAAAGAAAATTAAGCAAAAGGTTCATACTAGCAGATCAAAAATGGTATTTTTTCTCTAAGTTTGGGACAGCCTGAATGGTAACTCAAGCACTTGTTTTCCCACAGATTCTCAAGTACTCTGTTACAAAAACATATCAATTCTCAACATCTCGTTTTCTAATTCATCCCACCATCACAATTTTTTTAGAAGATAATGAGTAGGAAGTAAAATGTCCCAGTGTTTTTGCACCAGAAACACTGTTAAATCTAGCAGGCAGAATATGGTGGAACCTATAAGAATCGAACTTTAACTTCATCATTTCTTTGAAAAAGTAATTGCCTATTTTGTAAAGATTGACAAACATACCATATTCGCAATAATTGAACGTTTCAATGCAATGTTATTTTTAATAACATCGGGTCATCGAGATAGTATAGAAAGGAGACGCTATGACGACGTTTTTCATATACTCAAAACGGCGTCAGTAGGTGTGGCTTATGGGACTATACGACGGTCGGTCTGCATAGGCCCGGACTAATTATAATTATTTTTCTGTAATATTGCAGACAGTGCAACATAGCACATATATTTGATCAACTAAAGAAAGTAAAAATATATAATAAATACAAAAATACTCTGGATTAAGGTTATAACAAATAATGTAAAATAAATGTTGCATTTGTTTAACTTAATGTAAAATAAAACTTATCAGTGTAACAAATATGAATATGACCAAATAAGTATTATACATTTTGTAACCTATTGGCCTGTAAACAAAACCATTTTATTATTTTGATGCGATTTAGTGATGTTCTGTCTATACATAGCTCCATAAAATGTTTCGAACAAACAACACTGGACTCTGTCCGCTTCCAGTTACATCGGTCTACAATCTGTATCCATAATTCCTGCTGCGCACAAATCTTTGGAAACCTACATTTAATTGTTAAATAAACGAAAAATTAAGTCAAATTTTTCTTGAATACGGGCCTGTTCATTGTCATTTGACTGACATCTAACGTCACTTCTCGATGAAACGTAATTCCCGCTGATTTAATGCAGCCAGGACCCTTCCTGCTGCGACAGCTTCTTATATCACATACTGTCATGCTAATCATGCTAATTAGTTAGAAAAAATACTTATAGCGCACTAGAAACTATTTAAACCTATATAATGTATCTGCTTGTCAATTTGACACTATGGGACTAACGGACGGTATGATTTGACATAAAGTGATCCCAATTTTAAGCTGATATGACTCCTCCTCTTCTATACTATCTCGATGCATCGGGTCAATTTAATGTAATATGATAGGGCGTATTAAAATTAGAAGGTATGATATTTGTTTTTTTGGTCAAAAGAGACTTTATTATAACGTATACAAGGTGACTTTTTAGTATACAGGGTGAAATTTTAAAACATTGTTTTGTTTGTTGTTTTTACACAAAAGAGCAGTGGAGTGGGACGCTTTCAACGATAATATTGCATAGGCACGACGAATCCAATTGCATACTTGAGTTATCTTTAAAGATGGTGGAGAAACTATGGCAAAATTTTAGTTTTCTTATGGGCGCCATGTTTGATTTTTAATTTTTTAAAGGTTTTTTTCCTAGTTGTTTTACATATTGTACTACACTTATTGGTCTGTAGTGTTTTGAAAATTTCATTTTTTGTTTGTTTTGCAATATTTTGGAACTAAAATCAATATTGTTTTTTATTGAACTAAAATTATGGCAGTTTGCTTACACTTGTCTGGCGTTCAGATCTTTGCTGTTCGCTTCATTTCAAATCATAAAAAATCATTTAAATATGACAAAAAATCTGATGTGGCCAGGCACATGACTTTATCATACAATATGTAAAATTAATAGTTTAGCTGCATGAGAATCTATTTGACTGAGATAAATCGTGTCTGCATTAAAATTAAACTAGTTAGCCAGCATTTGACAGATATTTTGATAGTCAATAGTATCAATCGAAGGTATTGTCAAAGCATCAGCATTTGACACTACCTACTGTCATCAGAATAATAGTTGTTTATCTCACAAGTGCCGAAAGTAAGGAATAGCACAACGAGCGGTGATGCGGCGCGTCACCGATGGCGGAGCGTCGTCGTCGCATGTGAGCGAGTCGCGCTATGTAGTTTTCGGCAGGAGTGACATCAACGTTTTTTGTATTGCTTTTTGAGAAATACGTATTTAAAAAAAATCAAAAATGGTTATATTTCGGTACAGAAAATGTTAGGTTGATACCACTTCTACGAAATGTCAAGTTTAAAAAGCTAATTCAAATTCTGACAGATTTATAGTCGATGGTTCTCCGAGTGTGACAGCGTGGTGACAGCCATAGACATTTCTGTGGTGACAGCACAAAAAAATATTTGTCAAAATCCTGGCTACTATGTAGCATATCAATGCAGATGCGACCGATCTCAATCAAATAGAATTTGCTCTTGCAGCTAAACTATTAATTTTACCAAAAAATGTCATAGGCATAAATTATTCAAAATTTCCTCTGCTTTAATTTATTATTTAACTATTTTGACGAAATTACAGAAATGGCGGCCCATTTCTAAAATCCTTGAAAAAGGCTTAGAATAAACTACCAGTTCCTTTGGACCCTTTTGAACCAAAAGCTTTTCAGCTCTAAGTTTGGTCATAAAACTTCCAAATATGAACTTTCGTCCCGATACCTTTAGTAGTTTCTCCGGAATCGTCTCCACAAAAATCGAGTACACACATACGCACACACACACACACACACACATACACACACACACACAGACATTTTTTTGTACCTTGGTCAAAAATGTTCAGGGGACCCAAAAAGACCTATTTCCGCTAAAATCTCATTTTTTTTTCGGCATGATTACAATACTTTACCATACTGCGTATGATAAAGTAAAAATAAAAAAGAAGACTTGGTTTCACATGATGTGACATACAATACACGTTGATTACAGCTCCGATAAAATCTTTGGAAAAACAAACAAAAGAAGAAGAACACCTAAAATGTTAAAATCAAAAATGAAAAACCTGCTTTACCGTATAGTGCATGTCATATCAGCTCCGAGGAAAACAGTAAATTTCGCGGGTAAAACCGTCTAAGAAAAAGCAAAATTTATATCATTCCAAGGACAAAAGTGAGTGCAACAATTGTGAAGGAATACTGAGAAGTTAAAAGAAGGCACAACAGTGCAAATAGCCAAAAATCAACACGTAAGTGGAACACTCACATTCTCACTATTCACGTGTCTTAAAACAACTTTTTTAACAAAACTAGTCGAGCGCGCAAATAGTTCGTAAATATATACCTTGCCAGCAAAATTTTTCCTGCCCGTAATCCACATACAACCCGAGGTCTTCTTGTTTGTGTACTGATTAATTAGTCACCTGGACAGACCCCCATGGTGTGAAGAATTGTGTAGCCTGTTATATCCCCTACAACCTTTGTAATTTAACCTTAGTCCGCTGTTATAACAAAAAAATGCCAAAGGCAGCAACAAGAACAGACACCGCAAGAACTAGGACAAACGAAGAGGATGAAGATCCTAAAAATTTTGAAGAAATAAAAAAAATGTTTAGAGAACTGCAAATATCTTTGAATTACATGTCAGAAAAATTCGATAACTTACAAAAAACCCAATTGGAAGTGAACAACATTCTGACGGAAAGCAAAAAAGAAAACGCAAAGCTGAAGGAGAGAGTAAAGAACTTGGAAATGACAGTGGAATGGTTAGAGAAGGAAAAGATTGAGAGAAACATCATCATAACAGGAGTTGAGCAACAAGACAAAAATAACGAGAATACAAAAGTGGTAATAGCCAAAATAATAAAAAATCTCAACGTTAAAATTGATGACAACGATATTGTGAAATTTCATAGAAAATTTGAAAATGGGCCAATAATGGTTCAACTGCAAACAATGGAGATAAAAAAGAAAATTATGGATGCCAGGAAAACTATTGGTTCCATAACCACAACAGAGTGCCAGTTAAAGGGAAAAGAAACACAAATATATATTAATGATCAACTCAGTCAATACACCAACAATCTCTTTTTCAAGGCGCGTGAATTAAAAAAGAAAAAAAGTTACTTATTTGCATGGTGTCGTGACGGAGTGGTGTACATCAGGAAGACAGATAAAAGCAAAAAAATTAAAATCAGGAATCTGGAAGACTTAGAAAATATCCACTAAACAGACAAAAAATACAAAAAAATAATGCAAAAACATTAATAAATAAAAGAAAAAATGACGTACTCAATATACTTACACAATTTTAGAAGTCTTAGAAATAAATTCCATGAGGTAGAAATTATAGCCAAAACTTACAATCCACAGATAATAGCAATAACAGAAACCTGGTTGAATTCACATGAAGAACAACTGCACGAACTTGAAGGTTACCAAGGAGAATACCACTCCAGAAAAACACGAGGTGGTGGACTGGCAATATACACAAGAAACGACATAAAATACGAAGTACTACAAAAATGCACAATCAACGACATAGAAATTGCAAAACTAAATTTAGCAGAGAACGACACTGCTCTTACACTTATTTACAAACCACCCCATGTCATTCACCACACGTTCATAACAACATTGGAGAACAATATATTAAATAGACGAAAAAAACAAATTATTATCGGTGATTTTAATATAAATATACTCGATAAGAACCATCCAACGCAAGATTATATAAGAACACTAACAGAAAATAACTACAGAATCATGAATAAAATAACCCAAAAGCACTACACAAGAATTGATAAGAGTGGATCTGGGTCTATATTGGATCACATAATAACAAACAATAAAAAGGATATCAAAGCCGTAAAAGTTATCAAGGGTGACATCTCGGACCATTACGCAATACTAACAACTGTCGACCAACCACAGAAACAAAAATCACAATATAAAAGTTTCGAACACAAACGAGTGGACAATAAGGCAATCAAGACTGAAATCTGTAAACTACGAAAAGAGCACGTCAGCAACTATGAAGAATTATCAATACTACTTGAACAAATTATAACTTCAAATACGTCTACAGTGAAAATAAGGAGAAGAGAAGAATGCGAATGGCTGAACCAAGAACTACTACAAAACATAAAAGAACGAAATAAGCTATACAAAAAGCAAAAACGTAATCCTACTAACGAACATTTAAAAGAAAAATACTGCCAATTAAAGCAGAATGTGAACAAGATTATTAAAACTGCAAAAGCCCAATACTACCAAAATAAACTGCTAGCACGCAAAAACAATCCCAGACAAATGTGGAACGCGCTCAACAAAATATTAGGAAAAGCAAAAAAAGAACCAAAAATAAAAGCTATGGCGACATCAGAAACAACAAGCACAGACGACCCTACAGAGATAGCAGACATTGTCAACTCATACTTTAACAGTATTGGAAGATCATTGGCTGAGAAACACAATATTCAATGTACTACAACGACCACAAAAAATAACGCAGTAGAAGCCGAATTTCAGTATACAAACGAGAAGGAGATGTACGAGGTTATAAGCAACATGAAGAGTAATACGGCTCCTGGGTTTGACAAGATAACGACTAACATTGTAAAAGAAAATAGAACAGCTCTGGCGCCAATTTTAGCCCACTTGACAAACAGAGTGATAGATGAGGGAGTCTATCCGAATTACATGAAGACCACAATAATAAAGCCTATTTATAAAGCAGGCAATCCCGAAAACCCAGAAAACTATCGTCCCATTGCTCTTCTCTCAGCCTTAAACAAAATCCTAGAAAAAGTCATTCAAACACGTATAAAACAACACCTAGAAAGGAACAATATAGTCAGACAACAGCAATACGCATACCAGACAAACTCGGGCACAACATCAGCAGCGAACGACTTGATCCATGAAATAACAACTAACATGGACAAAGGAAAAAAGGTGGTTGCTATATTTCTTGATCTTAAAAAAGCATTTGATACAATATCAAAAGAAAAGCTGGTAGATAAACTGAAAGCAATAAATATAGACAACAAAAACTTAAACCTTATAAAGACTTATCTCACTGACCGAACACAAATAGCAAAAATAGACGAAACCAACAGTAAACAGTTGCAGTCTGAACAATATGGAATACCTCAAGGAGGAATCATTCCACCTAATCTTTATATAATATACACCAATGATATGATGGACTTAGATCTGAAAGGAACTGTGTATATGTACGCAGATGATACATGTTTAATTTACACCGATGAAGAAGCATCGAAACTGCAGTGCAACATAACCAATGATCTAAGAAAGATAGAAATGTGGTACAGAAATAACTCACTTACAGTTAATGAAAAAAAGTCGGAGTACATGATATTTAACAACACCAGGAAGCACCTTAACATTGATGTCACTATCAACAATATAAAAATTAAACAAGTACACAAAGTCAAATACTTAGGACTCTACATTCAAGATGACCTGAAATGGGATGCACATGTGAACAAACTAGCTCAAGAAAATGCAGGAACAATCGCAAAAATATGGAAAATTCGCCACATAATACCACCAACCCTGCGAAAACCCATCTACCATTCACTTTTCACGTCAAGAAACACCTACTTATTACATGTGTGGGGTAATACAACGAAAAAAAACATGAAAAAAATACAAATCCAGCAAAATAAAGTCCTTAAAATCATGTACTTCCTAGACAGACTGACACCGACAGAAGAAGTTTACGAAACCACACAAGAACTAAACATGAACAAGTTAATTACTCTTAGCAACTTAACATTAATACATAAAATGAACAAGAAGAAAATTAAAACCAACATCAAATTGAAAGTAAACAACGCATACCACAATTACACTACAAGAGCATGCTCTCACATTCGAGCCCATATATTTAAGAGGAAGAAATTTACACAAGCATCACTAACGGACACGATTAAAATTTACAATAAACTACCCGAATACGTTACAAACCTAGCGCCACAATCCTTCAAGAGAAAGGTCAAAAAAATGCTTTTGACGGACGCACTATAGGAAAGCTACTTCACAAAACCATGCACCCTCAACACCGCTATCCCGAGGAAGGAAATCCATCAATGACGTCGGAGATCCAACCCCGAGGTGAAGATAGAGGGAGGAAGACACGTTTTGTATTTATTTATTTTTCTTTTAGAGAGATATGAAACAAAATGTAATTTGTAATTTACAAATAAACTTATATATTTCAAAAAAAAAAAAAAACATGCTGCTCATAACAACACCAATGGTTTCTCCACAATCTTTAAAGATAACTCAAGTTCATAATTAGATTTCTCGTGCCGTTGCAATGCTTTTGTTACAAATGTCCAATTCCGCTCGGTTTTTAGTAAAAACATTAAAAAACATTGTTTAAAAATGTCACCCTGTATAAGAATAAAAAACAACTTGTATAAGTTGCTACAAAATAACTACTGTTCTTTTTGATCAAAACGAGACATTTTTTATGACCTATTAGTTTTAATACACCTTTCCTTTCATATTAAATCCACCCGATTAGAAATATCAGAAATATTGCATAGCCATACATAAAGCCACATAACTTGGGATTGAAGCGTTCTTTTATTTCAAATATGGTATGGTTTCAATCTTCACACTACAAGAAAATCGTTTTTTAAAAAATATTTGGATTGACAAAATATTGGAAATACGAGCGATAAAAAATTTGAAATTTGTACTGTTTTTTGCCCACAGTGCATTATATATTAACTACTTAATAAAATGTATTATTATTTCATATTATTTCAAGAATTTGTGTTAAAGCTAAGAAATTATATTTACAGCGTGAATCGTTATAACTATAACGATTTAGAGATTTTAGGAGTTATAACGAAATAATATTTTTCTTGTACCAAACATTAATTCTTTATTTTCAATAAATATAGCAAAAAAAGTAATGAATGATAATACAAATAATGTCGAGTACTCAATGAAGTTTGTTCAAAAAAAATTGTTTGTCCTAAACACAAGCACCAAAATTTAATGGTATATGTGATAAACCAATTTAATATATGTAATAAACCGATTTAAACAAAACTCAAAACCACATTAATAATAATTTTTGTGTCTGTTATAAAAACCAAATTCTAGAATTGGTCGATTTAAATTTTGCGAGGAAGCGAGGACGCTAGTAGTGGTTTTTAATCACTACACCCCCACGCCCTCCCCCCGCACTATTGTCGCATTCTGGTCACCTTATGTATGGTGCCTACGTTGTAATAAACAAAAACCAACAAAAACGTCATACTTGAATCCAAGACGAAGAAGAAGTACTCTAAAGCAGAATACGTATGTCAAGTTAAATACACAAATTGTCATACTCAGCAGGAAATAATTCATGAGCCTTCAAGTTCTTTCCCCTCTCAGTTGTATCCTCATTATTATGAGAAGGAGAAGAATAAAACCGAATAAAGAAAACTTAATTAACTTTAACAGGTCTAGTTACAACCGAAATCGCTTCCACCCATCGCATCGTTACACGATATACACAATTATAAACAGTATTATCTTCGCATCTCTGTGGTTAGTTGGGACGCTCCGAATATTCGAATCACACTCGAAAGCAGTGTGCGGCTGCGGCGAGCTTTCGGTTGGCCCTCTGGTCGGTCGGTTTTGGTACAAATCGGTTTAGTGAACGCGTCCTATCGGATACGTGTCAGAAGATGCTTAAATGACGGGACAATTTGAACAGATGTCGGCCGGCGACGGACGCCGTCCGTGTACACGCTCTCTGCACGCTCCATTGATACGCGCCCGACAAATGGTAATAATTAGGATCCGGACTGATAGGGATTTTCAGCCGTCATACTGTACGCACGCTGACGTCCAATATCCGCACACAATTCCGCATTCGGTTGTAGGTGATGTACAGGAGAAAGGTCTGTGACAGACTGTCGCTTTGATGGGATTACAGAGGCTTTTCCTCCAAAGTCCTGTCATGTTAATATAGCGATATAAACTACTGGGTTTGAAAAGTGTGTTAGGCATTCTGTTAAGTCGAATAGTTTGTGGATTTTATGGAGTTCTTTATTTGCATGTTGGACACACCAGTGAAAGTCTGCATAAAAGTTATCGATAAAACTTCTTTTACAACCGATTTTACTAAACGATACATTTGTGGAAAGCGCACAACTTCCCGAGTCTATAGTAGTTATAGCTACTTGATCAACTCATAATTACTAATTTTTCAAATCACAATACTCCGCTAATAGGTACTTGACAAATTACATCCCCAGCTACAGCAATGGAAAGCACAGATGTTGCTTTAATTCCCAATTGGTGTATTAATCTAGATTTATCTATCTGACGTTTTACGCCTGAAGATGGCATTAAGCCGAAATCGATCGCGTACAAATATAATTAATTAAACTTAGTCCACAATAGAACAATCCTGTTTTATTAATTCCTGCTGCTATACACTTGGACTAAAACAACGGAGTATTTTATCAATTTAATTAAAACATATATGAGACACTACCTACTGTCATAAGAATGAAGCGTATTTCTCAAATCTTGACAAATTAGTTTTATATTATTGCAGACACGACTGATCTCGATCAAATAGATTTTGCTCATGCAGCTAAACGATTAATGTTACCAAAAAATATCGTAGGCACATATTATTCAGAATTTCCTCAATTTTAATTTATTATTTAACTATTTTAACGAAATTGCAGAAATGGCGGCTCATTTGCAAAATCCTTGAAAAAGGGTTAGAGTAAACATCCTGTTCCTTTGGACCCTTTTGATCCAAAAGCTTTTCAGTTTGTTCATAAAACTTCTAAATATGAAGCTTCGTCCCGATATCTTTAGTATTATAGTTTCTCCGGAATCGTGGCCACAAAAACGGGTATACACACACACACACACACATACACACACACAGACATTTTTTTGTACCTTGATCAAATATGTTCAGGGGACTCAAAAAGACACATTTCCGCTAAAATCTCAATTTTTTTTTCACGATTACAATACTTTATCATACTGCGTATGACAAAGTAAAAACGAAGAGATGTAAACCCTACTTAAACTGTTTGTATCGTTGTCTCTAATTTCCAACATTGGTATTGTTGACGTGCCTTATATAATATCTTTTACTTTTTTGTATTTGTTTTTGATCATGATTAATAAAGAATTTGAATTTGAAGCAACTATGAACATTGTGATATTTAAGAAAACAACTAAAAAAGAATAATTCGTGGCACAAGTAACTTTTTGTGAGTTTACAAAATTGTGAATATAATAAATATTAATGAATATAATAAAGAACTTTGAAAGCTTGAAATTTTGTAAAACAGTTTTGTAATCGCGTCTAGTGAGGAAGCACTTTAAATACACATATATGTACATTAAAAATACCTATAATTTATTTCAATAATATAATAGGGGTCCTGCATGATTTTACATAACTCGTCAAATAAAATCGTTGGGTAGTAAGAAAACCGTGTGTAAAATTTTTCCCCCGAATATTGTTGCACTGAATTTATATTGAATATCAAAATTTAAACAGCGACAAAACGCTCCGTGACGTCATAAGATTGGTGAGAAGCTCAGCGAGCCTTGGCCGTAGAGAGTAGCCGAAAAAAATAGGACCTACGGGCACGATAACGGCATCCAGTCGAATGTATAGCATCTTGAGGACGTTGTGTGCGTTCCGATAGCGAATAACTATAGTTGGGTCATCGAATCTTTGCCAGTTGGCAAAAGTGGCAGTCGTCTGAGAAGACGTACAGCCGGGGAAAATTAAATGGTGACAGGCTTGCCGCTAGTGTACACCAAACGTAGGTCGGAGACTGTCGGTCGTCGTATACCTACCTGGTAGTCATAAAACCGAAGAGTCACTTCTGTTTCATTTCATTTTAAGTTTTCTGTATATAGATGGTATGAATATGAGTTTCGTATTTATATAATATATTTTCGATATTCGGAGCGAAACTGCCGCTCGTAGCTAGAGATTGTTAGTCGTTAATATTTTTGTTTCGATATGCAATTGCAGTATTATTTCATTTATACTAAAATACATAGTAACGTTAGTTATAATTGTAAAAATTTTAATTAGGCACATATTGAAAAACTTCATCATCATGGCTACGTCGGTGTATGCATCAAGGCAAACCGATTACTACATCCGATATCCGCTGTCAATAATTTTTAAAGTAGTTAATTCCAGATAGGAAGTTCATGTAAGTGAAAAAACTCATTTTTCTCGGTTTCTACTTAGTCCCAGACCGAAATAATATACTTTTATCTCAAAATGTTTTATATTTATTTAATTTACGTTATGGTAAGTAATGAAAATTGCATATAATTATGTATTCAACAAAAATAATATAAATATAACATGAGTATAGTATAGATAAAAATAATAGATAGATGTATAACAGTAAAAAAATGATATTTGTAATAACATAACATAAATATATGTAATAACATAAATACAAACATTTAATAATATAGGAATAACATAAGCATGTATTAAATAAGAAAAGTGTTCTGTTAGGTTGGAGGTTGATATAAATTTGCAGGAGTGCTTTTATTTCATATGTTGTTGAGGTTGGTATGACCTGATGTTTTAGGAAATGATACATTTATGACAATCTAAACGGAACATATGTATCGTCAATTTGTTGCACTAAGAAAACAAGCAAAATAATCAACAAAACCAATAGCACGCAAACATTTTAACAAAACACTTATATTTACAATACACGTATTCATACCCAATGCACTACAATAATGATTTTAATCATACAAAAGCAAACTTACCGATATATTTAGTTCATTTGCGATATCTCCTTTGTTTCTGCCAAGTTCCCAAAGGGTGACGATTCTTGCACGATCTTCAATAGACAGGTGATAGGGCATTGTAACTCTTCGAAATTGTGTGTCGATGGCACGAAGTCACAACGTTATGTGATACATATTTTCAATATTTGCCTAATTTGCGGAAAGGCCAGCAAAAAAGTAAATTAAGGAACAAAACGCGACCCATAGTGTAATAAAAATACCTACCTTTGTGCTTGATCGTCCGGTAGGTCGGCCGCAATACACAATACGCACATATTATACAAGGAACTAGTGGACTTGAAACTTTTGCAATACGGCGAAAACGATTGAGTAACTTAAATATAGATTGAAATTTCAATGATTTTATTATAAATTTCAAAGTTATTTGCATATCGTTCTGATGTGATATCATTTATGTTGGATTGTAAATCCTGCCCTTACATGTCATACATAAAAGAAAATTGTTTGTGGATGTTATTATAGAACGTAAATATATAATTTTAATAAACATAAAAATAACAACATTTTTATAATTAAGCTAAAATGCTGAACAACACTGTAGTATCAGTTCTAAAGGGCATATCTGCAGCAAAGAAGAAACCGGGGCAAATACGATTTACAACTACATGCAAAAAATACATTAAATATTACAGTGCACTTTTGTCAGTTTCGGATATCGGAAACATATAAATAGACGAAATTCGATTTCATTCCATAGATACAGAAAAATAAAACGAAACGAAACAAAAGTAACCCATTGGTTTTATGACTTTAGCAGGTAGGTATCCGACGACCGACAATCTCCGAGCTACGTTTGGTGTACACTAGCGGCAAGCCTGTCACCATTGAATTTTCCCCGGCTGTACGTACAACGTTAATGTCAATATTTTCACATACTGTAGAAAGAGTGAGGGCATGACAATCGCATCGTAACTAGCTCATGTCACGTGGCCTTCGACCAGTCATGCTACGTCACACCAATCACAGCCCGTTCATATTTAAAGGGACGAGACCGATTTTAATATTATTAATTAAGTACGAACCGATTTTTTTCTTTAAAAAAAGCGTTCGTGGACCGTCCTGGTATACGTTTGGCACTAATAGAGCGTATTAATTTTTAATTTTGAGACTTAGTGCAAGACCCCTATTACCATTCAGCAAAAATCTGAAATTCCTTTCAATTTTTGAGGTAGTACCTACATAGAACACCAGCCAGAGAAGCAAATTTGGTAAAATAACTGATTGGTATTTTATTCCTAGTTTTACGATTTGCTTTATTAAGGAATATTTCTTTAGGAAAATCTGACACAGGCCCTGGTTACATATGGTTACACATCGTCGTTGCCGATTGAGTAGCACACTATGGTAGCTTACATTTATTACTAATTGTTAAAAAGATAGGTGAAAAAGTGAAAAAGTTTCCTTATAATGTTGGGGTTACAGATTATTTTAGGTTTAGTAGTTATTTGACCAAAAAAGTTGAAAACGCGATTTTGTTGTTTTGTATCTATAACCTTTCATATAAACTGTCCTTTGCCAAAGAACCTATTTTTCGAACTTATATTATTGTATCGGCTCAGGATACACCCTGTATATAAAAACGTCCAGCATTGGCCTGTTACCAATCTGGTCACCCTATACCCCTAAGTATAGTTCTATAGGATTTTTAGTTACACATAGTTATAAATTAAACATTAAAAAAACTTAATATTTCAGTATTTTTGAGCAAAAATGCACAACCTTTCTTCAACAACCTTTTGTATGCATCATAATCCCAATTGATTCCTAATGGATCACCACATCGTTTAATGTCACGGATCAAAATTTATCCCTTTTTTACAACAACAAGAATCAATTAATTTTGTTACAAATAATTATGTAATCCCAACCGGTTAGGTTTTGTTTAAAAATATTCAGATTACACAAAAATAATGAAAGTAATTACGAATACATACTTCATATCCGTGATGGGTTGGCAAATTCCACATACCGTGCAACTAAAATTTGACATGCCACAAATTGATGCATTGGTAGCAATTTTCGGTTTGTGTACGTACCTACTGAAATCTAAATATTACATGATTTAATTACATCTGCAATCTGCGTGCAGAATGTTCAATAATAACTACGCAACTATGCAAACAAACGTTCAATTTTACAACAATCCATGAACAGACCTTTTGGGGGAAATTCCCTGACCTATGAGATATAGTATAAAATATCCGTTGTAGCGAAAAAAGAAAACATCTAGCAATAGGATTTTCTATAATGAATGTTTACCCATAAAGACAATCAGTATAGCTTTCGATAATATTTTATTTAATTACATACCATTAGTTTAAACATAATCAATATAATAAATATATTACCAATCAATAAAGGCTTTAATAACTTTATAATTCGACATCGTACGAAAACTTCCGTTAAAAGTCTTGCCCAATCGCGTCTTTCCAATAGATTAGATTAAGCGTTCCCTCGCCGTTTTCCCTTCGGATAATGAACAAATTTAATTTGGTACAATTTAGTTTAGCTAGCAGACACGGTTTTTATATTAAGGACGCGAATCCGTGGACCGTTCTAATCACATAAAAACCGCCTTGGGCGTTTCAATTAATCCGCTAATGCTTTTATAATTAAATTTCCTCAAAAGGAACTACTAAGTCGGTTTCGTTCTTAATTCGTTCGCTTACTTGCAAATTTCATATCGACGTTTTACATAATACAGAAAAAATGTTCATGAATATTAAATTATCGTCGCGAGGCAGCCTCGTAAGGAGGCACCGAAAGGACAGAGTCATTGTGTGTATGTATTTTAAGTTTTTGTTGAATTTGAATAGAAATTATGGGATAAGCAATTTTCATACGGTATGTAAATAAATAAAATAATAATAATAATAGTAATACAACGTAATATTAGAACTAGACTAAACGTAGAACCAAACAATGATTTTTGTAATGAAATGAAAAATCTTAACGTTAAAAATAAAATTTTAAAATCAAAACATGGTGACCATGCCGTCAGTTTTTGCCCCTGTAACATAAAAAAATCTAAAAAAAGAAAATTATCCAGTAAAAGGCAACTGAAAAGAAAGTTAGGGCCATATTTATTTCTCAATTAATTTAATTAAACCGAACATATTGATTTTGATTTTAGCTTGTAAAAATCAAACTAAACGGTTTTTTTGGAAATGCTTCTTATTGATGATACAATAGCTAATTATAAAATATTCAAAATATTAGTATTTCGATTGTTGTTTGTATTGCCAATTTTCTCATTATTTTATGTATTATTATTTCTACTTCAATAAATTTGCATACTACAATTATTAATTTAATCCAGAAACAAAATTATCAATACAGATTTGGCTGTAGATTTAGAAGATTTTCAATGTCCTAATTTAATTTAATTATGTTATTTGAAACTAACGAAAGTAATACTGTCATTAATTGCTTTTCAGATCATATGTAGAATTTTAGATTATACAATGTGGGCAAAAAAATGGTACAAATTTTTAATCTCTCATATTTTTCACTAATATTTAGTCAATTCAAATATTTCTTTCAAAAACGAATTGCTTGTAGTGTGAAGATTGAAACCATACCATATTTGCAATAGCAGCACGGTTCAATCACAATAAAGTTGCTTTATGTTTGGTTGTGCAACATTTCTGATAATATCGGGCCAATTTAATATGAATTAAAAAATGTATTAAAATCAATGGGTAATCACATTTGTCTTGCTTTGGTAAAAAGGCACTAGAGATCTTATAGCATCGTATATACAGGCTGATTTTTATTGTTTTTAGTAAAAACCAGTGGAATATGACGTTTGCAGCAAAAACATTGTAACGGCAAGAAAAATCTAACTGTGTACTTCACTTATCTTTAAAGACCGTGGAGAAACCATTGGTGTTGTTATGGGCGGCATGTTTGAATTTAACATGTTAGGTGGTCTTTTCGTCAGTTTCAATTATGATGTCTCACACTTGTATAGCTGTAAATTTTAGACGAACTATACATGTTCTTGTTCTTTTGTTTGTTTTTGCTCAATGATTAATTCGGAACTGGACTCAACGCTTTTTGAGTATGTCACATCACTTCAAACCAAGTCTTCTTTTTTATTTTTATATCATGTTTAAATAAAGAGCCCTTCCAACATCAGCCTGAACCAAGCCTGAATACATTGTGTTGCACCTTTTTCATTTGAAGTTGTAATTTTTACGTGAAAAACGGAAACCTGACCGTCAGACAAGTGAAAGCAAACTGCCATAATTTTAGTTCAATAAAAAGCTATTGATTTTAGTTCCAAATCACTGCAAAAGCAAAATTTTATGTTTTTGTTGCAAAAACATAAAAATTTCGAAAAAATCTACATCTAATAATTGTTGTACAATATGGAAAAGAGGTAAGAAGAAACGTTCAAAAATTTCAAAGTCAAACATTGCGCCCATAAGAAAACTAAACGTTTGCCTTAGTTTATCCACCATCTTTAAAGGTAACTCACGTTCGCAATTGGACTTTTCGTGCCTATGTATGGGATTCATTTTGTATGCATGCAAATAAACAATTCAACTGCTTTTTTGAGTAAAAACAGCAAGAAACGACATTTCAATTTTCACCCGGTAAACTTTAAAAAAAATCACCCTGTATAGGATGCTATAAAATCTCTACTGTTCCTTTTGACCAAAAGAAAACAAATGGCATTACCTACTAATTTCATTACACCTTTCATTTCACATTAAATTGACCCGATATTATCAGAAATGTTGCATACCCATTATATTGGATTAAAACGTTCAATTATGGCAAATATGGTATGTTTTCAATCTTCACAATATAAGCAATTAGTTTATCAAAGAAATGCTTGAGTTTACTTAATATCTTTGGAAATATGAGCAATTGCAAATTTGTACCGTTTCTTTTTGCCCACAGTGTAGAAGAATTGGGCCGAATAAGAACGCCACACACAAATAAAAAGCAAAATCCGGAACTAATACTTTTCAGTCTCGCTTCGTACTTAGCGCAGAGAGAATCTATTGACTCTTTACTTTCAACTCAGAAAATTCACATTCCCAGTGTTCCCAGAAAATATTGACAATCCAGTATTTTCTAAATACGCAATTATCGAAAATTTTCTGAAGGAATGTGGTTTTAGAACACGTTTAATAATTTTCGCTCTATAGGGAATATTCTATTTAGCTATACCCAACACTAAAATAAAATGTCTACAAACAAATATGAATAATCATCTATTAGTCTGTTATGAATTATTTATATTTATTTTGTACAGTGGAGCAATGGTACAATACCGTAATATATGTGCAAAATGTAAAAAATGTAAAAATAAATAATATTACCAGTAGCTATATACTTTTTAATCTGACAGTGTGTACGAAAATTCAGGAAATATAATGTAATTTTTTGTTGAAAACATGGCCGAACTGTGGGTTTTGTATCTTTTGTTACAGTCAATAAACGAGCTAAAATAATCATGTTTTTTCTTTTAATTATTAATTTACCCTTTAGTCTTAGTCAACCCAAATTTTTGTAAATACTCTGTTGATGTTCAACTAAATTCAAATTTATTTACGATTATTTAAACCTCAAAACATTTCCATTAAGATGGTGGAAACGCTAAAACAAAATGTCCGGTTTATCTGTATTATATATATTTTTTAATAAATTGTCAAAAATAATCTGTAATCAAACCAGAACATCGTTTGTTGCAGCAATGGCAGCTGCTTGACTACCAGAAAAAAAAACTAAAACTCTACTCTACAAGTATTCTGGAATACATAATTCGAACAGAGTCTGTTTCCCTGTTTGTACGATAATCCTTATACGTATTTTATTCGGCCGTAACATACTTTGCAGACTGCGGACCCACGCAAAACAACAACATCGGCCCGGTAAAAAAAGCGCGTACAGCACACACACAGAGTCGTGTTTAATGAAACCAAATCCGTTAAGCAAAGGGAATTTTCATCACGGCACGTTAGGCTCCGGTTTTAATTCGGTAGAACGTAAATTTTATTAAAAACGTGGGTCGCCAGCGGCGTCCGAACGGCCGACCGCCCGGCAGTCGCACCGTGGTTTGCAAACTCGACTGAAATTATGGAAAACCGTTCTTTTTTGCGTTTATTTCCGCTGCATGCGTTGACTGCATTTTACACCTGGGGCTGAACGATCTTTTAACTTCATGCTCGTGTTTGTTTTGGGTCAATTTGCTCGCTTTTCGACCGAATTTTAAAGCTCTGTAAACAGTTTACATATGCTCTGAATGCCGTGCATATTTACTGTATGACTGTGAAATTTATATTTTATACAAATTGTAATGTAGGTATAAGTAAGAAAACGTAATTAGTGTAGGTACAGTAGTACAGGTATGAATATGCAGGATTTTTTTAGTACCTACGGCAGCGTATAACTTAATTAATTCAGCATTTTGGTAAATATACGTTTCAATGATCACCATGTTGTCGAACCAAATGGAACGAGTGCGCCAATACGTCTTATAATTAATAATAATAATCCACGCCTTAACATCCCTTAGCAGCTTTCGCCACTACGGGGGCATCGGCAGGCCGGAATTATCATTATTATGGCCCGCGTCTGTGGCACGTCTTAAGTTGTTTGGCTTTCAGCATTCGCCGAGGAGTAAAGGAAAACCACAGAAAACCCTTCACTCTGAAAGCGGGGCATGACTCGAACTCGAACTCACGCCCCCAGACTGATAGCCAAGCGCTTTACCGCTGCGCCACAGTCTGGCTATAAACGAGTGTTATATACATACTATATTTTTCTACCTTGCAAAATTGATTTTACATAAATTTCGAAAATTGCGGTTGTCATCTTACAATCTATAGTAGTTCTATCTTCAACAGCTGGTAGTTGTGGTAAAATTCATGAGATGTCAGCCTTATCTAACACTTGACTTTAATGTCATCAATATAATGGACATATAATAAAAAAATTAAAAGTTACTAAGAGTTTGTGATCTACTGTTTTCATAACGACACCGAAACGGGTTCCTTATGAGTTTATAACAAACGCTAAATAGAAAAAATATATAGAAAAAAAACTGTAATAAAAAAGAGAAAATGTTTCTAAAAAAAACGACCTCTACGCTACGTACGTGTATTTGCATTTATATACATACAAAATTTTAAATTTCGTATTTTATCACCATTATCGGTTTAAGAAAATAAAACTAAATGATGACCGCGACCTACTTCTTGTATGAGCATCTTTATTTAATGCATTTTTATGGAAAGTAGATCCAAAATACCGAGCATAGCACATCCCTGTTCCTGTTAAAAAAATAATTCAATGTTTGTTGTTTTCTTTCTTGTTGTTTTTGTAATTTTGAGGTCCTAAAACAACTTGGGCACATCACGTTTAGCACACCCTGAGAACCGTGCTTCAGTTACGGTCAAAGAAAGAAAGTATGAATCCTAACTGATTTTGATCTGTTTTTCATTCCTGAATATTCATTGGAACACATAGAATTTATATTTTAAAATCCTATCTATATCCTTTGGGTAGTTTTAGAATTTTATCGTCACAAAAGAAAAATGCAGTAATAAACTTTTTTTACTATATAAATTAGCAGTGGTAAAAATCAAGCTGTGGTATCTACGAGTAGCTAAAAGCTACCTATTATCAAAATTGGTACATTTTCTCCATAGAATTCAATAAAAAAGATAAAAATCACTGAGACAATGTCCACAATTGACAACTAAGGAACATGATTTTGTAAATTTGATGTAAGTACACATTTTCCATAGATTTCTTTGCGCTGAATAGGAATTTTTGCGAGTTTATACTGAACCCCAAGCTATAGCTAGAAACTTTCAATAAAATGAAAGAACTAAAAGAGTGCTGATTCTGATGATTACTTTTATTGGTTTCTAGCATATCATTATGATTTCCTGTTTTATCCCAACTTCAGTGCTAACGTCATACAACAATAGAAAATACATATGTAAACAATGAATCGACAAACACATATCATGACAGGAACTTCTTTTGGACAAGTGTGTGAGATAAACTTCGTGAATTCAGAGGGCCTTAATCTATATCTCGCTCTTAAAATAAAGTAAGTAGTAAATATTATGTAAAGTAGGACGCACAAACAAAAATAATAAAACTTCAATAAAAATATTATTTCATATAAATATTTCATAAGCCAACCTTGACAAGGGGTGTTATTAACGGAGTCATATAATGGTGCCAAAACATATCTGTAAGTTTGCATGAGGAAGAAAACTTTTAGTTGCATTTGCTCCAATTTTTAAAACAAGATTAACATCAGCCAGAGTGCAGAGAGACAGAGAAATGGAAATACAAGGGACGCGAAACGGAAATTTAAACAAGCCAAAGTAAATTATTTTCATTACGATTTACGGCTGTTCTCTGTGTGTGTACTTTTATTTTGGAAGCGGTCGCACTCAACAATGCACCGTTGTAATTTGTCCCCGGGTATATTATTGAAATTTATTTTTAAATTTTTGCGTGTTTTCTGCTTTCGCATTCTCATTTTAAATCTGTCTGAGGCAGAGATACGAGCTATTTTATGTCCCCTGGCATAAAAGAAGATAAAGAAACACAAGCCATATGTTCTTTCTGAATACTGAAATGGTTCCAAATTAGGTTACATTTACAACCTCACATTCCATTATCAACCTGGCATATTCTTAGATTATATTACGACTATTTATAGATAAATTATGTACCTAATTGAAGAAAACCCGATTAGATTTTGATATAATTAATACAATTTAACCGTATGTCCATTATTCCTAAACCATAAAAATGTTTTTCTATGTACACGATATAAGATGAAATACGACAAGCAAATAATCAAATTACATTACAATTTCTTATTACAGCAGAACCGGTGCATAATTTCCGACAACCGTTTAATGTTTTTCTCGCAATATTTTCCATCGGGAATACTCCAGACTCAATAACTGTTACCGATTGCATTTCTTGCGTAGCTCAGCATTATACCATAATCAAATTGACTACATTACGTTTAATTTGATTTATATCAATTGAGCTCTGAAGTAATTATTATCATTGTGCTGTGACTCTCGCACACTGGGTAAATGCACAAACTGTTAGAAGCAGTGAAAATTAATATCGAGTGGGCTGCTGTCTTATTTATTTTTAACTACTGGGATAAGTTTGAATCCTGCGGTACTCTAGTATAACAGGGCATTTTAATTTATGGCGCTATTAAATATTTTATAGGGCATACGAAAAACGCGGACTCACAAAAGGGAACGAGCGTAAGAAACGGAATTCTTTGACGACATGTGCTGGAGGATAGCTCTGCTGAGCTTTATGAAGTTCTGTGTGTAAACAGCCGTTATGCTGCTTAGATCGTGTGTGGTTCGGTGTACCACTACATGCGATTATTCCTTATACTTTGGTAACATTTTTCCATCATTTTTTTTTTAGAAAAACATCACACGATTTCAATAAATTAAAATTTTAGTGTCCTTGAGCGCCTATCTTGTCAAAACATATGCTAATCTGTTTGAAACCTGCATAACTGGATAGTTCCGGACATTTCATTCTGCTGTACTATTAAGATTATTGAAATGTTTAAACAATTGTTCTCGATTTTTTCCTCATATAATCAATTTAATGGCAAAAACGACTTGCTTGATCATTATGTTATGTCATTATGAAGATTCAGGTGAGTTAAAGATGACTTTTATATACTTTTATGTGATTTATGGATAATAAACGATGACCGTCATACCAACCTATGAATTAAGTACGATTGAAACCATCTTGAACTGTTTTTGTAAATTTAATAAAAATTGATAAACTTTAGTTTCTAGCTCACACCCAAAGAATTTATTTTTACGACTTAAGTGACAAAGAAATTTGCTGAAATGAGCGAATTACGTAAGAGCAATTCATAAAACAAATTAAATTATAATGTATTTGATAATTAGTAACAAAATAAAAAAAAAATACGTTTTTTTTATCGACAGTTTTTGTTGCATCAGTATTTTTATCAATATGTTGTCCTTTCTTGTACGCAAGGAGTTTCCAAAGTTATTTGTCATAAATTAATGAGTTTGTATTCGTTTTTTAAGTCCTTTTAAGTGCTAGAAGTTTTTTGAGGACAATTAAAAAAGACTTATTTTTGATTATGGTAATATGAGACTTTGTTGTCTCAATATTAAGTTTCTTCGAGCAGCAGTAAGAAAAAGAATCCAACTAATTGGGTATTCTTCTACGCATGAGCAAAGAAATTTTGGAGGGGAAAAATCTCCATTGCGCATGCGTAGAAGAATACCCAATTAGTTGGGTACTTTTTTACTGCTGCTCAAACAATTTTCAAACATTTTCAAAAACTTTTGTAAAACTTCTCAATTGCCAGTTTTTATTATTGACTTTGTAAAGGAATCAGTCTTGATTTACACTGAGAAAATACAGTTTTACCAGTATTTTTGCTACTTTAGCCACCGCAACATTTAGCATAAAACTGTGTATCTAAAATGTTGTCAATTTATATGGCTTTGTACTTGTGTACTTATGAACCTGCCCAAGGTCCTTAATTACTGCATAGGTTCAATAATAGCCAGCACCATCATTTTATATGAAAATCATGTAGAATTTCTATACAATATGCCAAAAATCGGTAAAAAATTTAAAGTTATTGAACCTGAAAATAGGGGCTCATTTAATTTTGCCGGTCTGTGTATACAAAGTACGTATCTAGGTATAAGCATTGTGTGAACTATAACATATAATTTTTATTGATATTAACTTCGATATTTATGGAAATATAGAGGTAAAATATACATTATAATCTAAATTAAAATCAGAGCAGATAAAATTAATTACACAATGTATTTATTTTATTTCAAAACCCTTATGTAAAGCATATAAATCTGGCATTAAACAGCGTATGGCCAGCTTTATAAATGACGTATGACTCACGTTAGGGGAAATAGATTAGTAGTTTTCTGTTTGAAATTTCTCTACCGTTTAGGCGTTAAACAGTTTCTGTTCGATCAAGTTTCTATTAATGAATCTTAACATTAGATTAGACCAACAACACAAAAGTGTGAACTTCTATTCAGTAATAGACACCAATAAATGTAGCCATAATTTCAAACTCTATTAATTAAAATATCTACAAAACTCAAACAACCGAAATAAACACGTTCACGCGAAACCCCAACTTTTCATCACATCCATTACAGACTAAAACAAAACTAAAACCATCAAACCTTGTCATCAATTTTTCACGCGGCATCATTAGCGGTCGTCACTCACCTGTAACGAAAAAAAGACAACAATTATAGTCATGACCAGCTCAGTGTATACCGCAAACATGAAAAATGTATAGACATTCAAAAATAGGGTAAAGGCGGCGACCGCAAGGCGAAAATAACTCGCTAAACAGCCGCGCGATCAAAGTGGTCGAGCGCGACCGCAACAATCAATTTGCCGCTGCCTGTCCGGATCGTCTCCGTGGCGCGGCGCGGCACGGCCCGGCTCGGCGACATGCCTATAGCGCGCTCAGCACACCCAGGCGAAAGTATGCATCTACTCTCCTCCTCTTTAACGATGCGATATTATTTACGTCCGTACGCGCATTCCGGCGATCACTACGACGGATACGGCACAGTATAAATTATCGGAACCAGTTAAAATGTTACATATGAGAATGTTTCTCTGTGGAATCGGCCGGCGGTGATATAGTTACGAGGTCAGGTCGGTGCTCTTGGCTGATGTGTACCAAGCCTCCTTGGGTAATTTTGTCGGATTCTCGAGGCTGATTGCGTTTTTTAATGGTGGAGTATCTGGTTGATCTAGATGTCGTAGTAACGGAAGTTAACTGATGCTTAGTTGCCTCAAGCAAATTTTGAAATTTTTTTATGTTGATCAAATATGAATTAGTGAATGGAACTCAAGAAATCGGAAGGAAAACAAAATAAGCTGATATTACATATGATTTGATTTTTGCGATAAGATTCAATGCTAAGTAATTAATGATTTATTTAAATTATGGACTTTCGATAGACTAAAAAAGACGATATAATAAGGAGTATTGAAAGGTGAGGAGCAGAAAGACCCAAGAACTCTAGCTGCCCCAGGATAGACAAGTTTATCATGAGACACGCAACAAATACATACACACTAAAGAACAAAACTAAACATGAAGGCCACAGTCAGTATCTTGGATCATTGATTTAACATAAAACAAATTGTTTGGACAAAATATAAATCACGGTTACATTAACGTGGATAGAGAAGAAAAACACAACCTATAGAAATGAACTAAAACACCACAACGGATAATACACTGTGGGCCAAAAAAAACAGTAAAAATTTTTAATCACTCGTATTTCCAATAATATTTAGTCAATTCAAATATTTCTTTAAAAAACGAATTCCTTGTAGGGTCCAGATTGAACCCATCCCATTCGCAATAACAGACCGATTTTATGTTTGGCTTATGCAACATTTCTGATAATATCGGGTCAATTTAATGTGAAATGAAAGGTGTATTAAAATCAATGGGTAATAAAATTTGCCTTGTTTTGATAAAAAAAAGGCATTACAGATCTTATAGCACTTTCTTCTAAAAAGTGATTGTTATTGTTTTTAGGAAAAACCAGTGGGATATGACGTTTGTAACAAAAACATTGCAACGTGGAGAAACCATTGGTATTGTTTGAATGTTTGAATTTATCATTTTTTGTGGTCGTTTCGTCAGTTTCAGTTATGATGTTGTCTAGCTCTCAATTTAAGACGTATGTTACTTGTTCTTGTTCATTTGTTGGTTTTTACTAAGATTGAATCGGAGCTGGAATCAACGTATTTGAGTATGTCACATCACTTCAAACCAAGTCTTCTTTTTTATTTTTATGTCAAGTTTAAATAAAGAGCACTTCCAAAATCAGCCTGAAGCCAGCCCGATTGTGTTGTTCCCATTTTTAGATATTTTTTTTTTTGTAATTTTGTAAAATGTAATTTTTACGTATAAACCGAACACAAAAACCTGACCGTCAGACAAGTGACACCAAACTGCCATAATTTTAGTTCAATAAAAAACGATGTTGATTTTAGTTCGAAATCACTGCAAAAACAAATTTTTATGTATTTGTTACAAAAACATAAGAATTTTCAAAAAATCTACAGCGCAATAATTGTAGTACAATATGGAAAAGAAAGAAAAATCCTTTAACAATTTCAAACTCAAACATGGCGCCCATAAGAAAAATAAACGTTGGCCATAGTTTCTCCACCATCTTTAAAGATAACTCAAGTTCGCAATTGTAGTTTTCGTGCCTATGCAATGGAATCGTTTTTTATGTAGGCAAACGTTCAATTCAACTGCTCTTTTGAGTAAAAACAGCAAAAAAACGAAGTATCAAAATTTCGCCCTGTATACTAAAAAATCACTCTGTATACGATCCTATAAAATCTCTACTGTTCCTTTTGACCAAAAAACAACATTAAGTACTAATTTTGTTATACCTTTCATCTCACATTAAATTGACCCGATATCATCAGAAATGTTGCATAGCCATACATAAAGCAACATTACATTGGATTAAAACATTCAATTGTTGCAAAGATGGTATGTTTTCAATCTTCACAATATAAGAAATAAGTTTATCAAAGAAAGGTTTGAATTTACTTAATATCTTTGGAAATTTGAGCAATTGAAAATGTGTACCGTTAGTTTTGGCCCATAGTGTTTAATAAAGATGCTATTGAGACGATTATATATTACGTAAAATACGAGGAGGTTATATATTATATAAATTGCGGACGTAAATGTTACATGAAACAAGATAGCAACGAAGAAACAAGCGAAAAATACTGAGAAGAACGTGAGAAAATTGAGAAGTTTTCAGTAGAAAAGAATTATAAGGACGAAAAACAAGAAAAACTGTAGCTATATAAAAAATACAGAAGATTAATTAGATGAACAAAATCGTAAAATAATTTTTAATGTATGATTGTATTTGGTTATATCATCACAATCAATGGCATATTACGGAGAAGCACTTCTACTACAGAATAACCGACATAACAGCAAAAACATTGGAAGCAATTAAGCATTATTTGCTCAAAAATATTTCAACCTTATAAACAAAAGACGACATAACGTATGACAAACTAACCAACGCCATAGTTCGTAACCAACCACAGTATTTGAGTATGAGCCTGGCTATATAGCTAAGGAGCAAAGAACACGTTACGAAGAAAAAAACAGATCTTGGCTTCAAATACATATAGAAAGCCGTGCTTTTGGCAAGAAAGTGAAAAACTTTTTATTGTCTATAATTCATACCCTACAAGTTTGCAATCAAATACTAAAACCAATCTGGTTACTTTCTTCATACCATGTTTTGAAACATTAATTATGGAGAAACAAAAATGTCTAGTGCCTATTTCTATTCTTTTGTGGGTTCTAATTAAGACTCATTAATATTAATTGTGTACTAATAACAAAATGGTTACAAAACAAAATGTTTTGTTCTTTGTGTTATTCTAAACAAGTGAATGCCACCTACCGTCTGAAAAGGATCTAAGCACCCACGCAATTGCTGCAAACATCAAAAATAGCTTCATTTATTTGCACTTTGTTTAAAGCATTTCTTTGCACCCACGATTTTAGCGAAATAGGTTCCACAGTGAGTACTTCAATCCCGCACATTGTGTACATACGCTCATTAAGATTAATGCAAATCATTTGCGTCTGAAGTGTGACCAATGCATTACCACAATAAATTTCCGAGAAAAAGAAATACTTAAATTGTTGGGTAGCGTTCAGTTGGCATAAGTTCAGATGCATTGTTATATGTATACTTAAAAGCAAATTCTAGTACAACCTTTATCCTCATGTTACACATCAACAGCTAGATATGTGTTTGTCAACCTCGTTTTACGCATTGGAATCCATTGGCACAGTATTTGTCGCAGCAAAATAGAAACACCCAAAGCAACTCAAACTACCATTAATCAATATATTATGCATTGAATAATCAATAATGATGTGTATTAGTGACCTCACTGTCCAATCTTTAATTATTCATTCCATCAAAGGCAAATATTCAACGAGCAACAAAAGAAATGTTATCATGCCATAGGAACTTATTAAATATTAAAACCAATACCTATTAAACATAAATAAGATCCAGTCACGATATATTTCTCACGTGCTCTCCCCCGAGTAATACCAGTGGAAGACCAGTGGGTATCATCACCTACAAATCACCCAGAGCTAGAAAATAACTAAATTCGGCCGCAACCTGTAAGATAGCTTTTCGCAGGTAGTAAACCTTTTATCGACTCGCTCGAGCCGAGTTCCTGAGCGAGTTACATACCCCTCTACGACTACAAATCAACGGATGCACTCCTTCTACGACTGTATACATTTCTATCATCACCAGTCAAGATGCAGACCTCCTGGCCGTACGTGTATTCTAAATATCTTGCGATGCGGTTTGATTTTTAAAATTCATACCGCGGAGGTCGGAGATGTATATGTAAGGTGGCTGGTAACAAGGTCGCCTATCTGCGAGGTAAACGACACCAGAGGGTGTGAAATGAAGCAACGGGTGGTCAACTCCAAGCCCACCCACTGGTAGATGTCAGTGTCCAACTTCAGAGCTGTCCGCTTCAACATTGATGGATACTGATAATCATACGTCAACCATACGTTAGGTATTACATGCATTTAATTTGAATTATCTATTAGTTGTCAGAGTTGTTGTCGCAATTTTTGCTAATGACTGCAAATTGTATATTGTGGAAACTCAACATGATCAGATATTATCCGAGAAGCTCTCATCCACTGATCTGACTTGGCAAAAACCGGAATTTTCAGGAATGTTGAATTATCATATTCATTGAAGAGAACGATTTTATTGGCTGAAATTATTTACAGTTTACTTCCACGAAACGATATAATAATTCTCGGAATGTATAAGATACTTAGTATAAATGCTCTGACCAGAAACAGCGTCCAAACCTCCCAACACGAATTGTTAGCGTGACGTTGTAGGTATCCAATTAATCACCACAGTGGTATAAAGTTCACGTTACACTGTAACTCCATAATTGTAGAAAATTATATGCCAGTAGATGCCACGAAAAGTTTGGTAGAAAGATGATGAATGATTTGAGAATTATACTCTCATGTCCATAGATAGAAGGCAGCGGACAAATCTGAAGCCGTTTTCGTCAGTACTTTATACTTTATAGGGGCAAACATCATTGTCCTTCAATTATCAACATAATGTAGTATTTTTCGGTTACCGTACAAGCAGTCATTAGCTTCATTCGTCTGAACTTGGTACTGATTTTTTTATTCATCATTCTCGTCTTGAGATGAGTAAAGATAACTTGCCCCAGTCCAATTTTAACAATCGTGCACCCTTCTCGCCTGTTATGAATCTCACAACTAATTAAGTATCTACTTATGTATGTTCAAACGTAGTTAGATATGGTAGACATATAGACAATTAGTTTTTTATTTGTTGTGTTTTACGTCAACCTATTAATCACAACAAATAAAATAACACCAAACTAACACAAAAGGCTTATCGACAGATTCTAGTAAAATGTCTGGTAGGCCAGACCGGTATCAAAATATTTGTGAAAGCATTTTGAAGGAATTCCAAACAATAGTTGGTGTACTTACTAGAACTGACTAGAAGTTAATATACATACATGGTATAACATGGTGTTATATCATCAGTTGTGTTTGTGACAATTGTTAATTTTAAGTCAGTTAATATAATTTGTCATAGGCCACGGTTGCAAAGTGTAATTAGGGCTTATACAAAAATGCGCGTTTCGTATTGTTTTATAAATTTAGGACTGAAGAAGGCTAAATATTAGCCGAAACATGTATCCTATAAGAAAACAAATATAAGAAGAGTAATAATCATGAGGTTTTACTTTACCCTACTGATATCAATAAGAAGTCAAGTAAGATTATAGAACTACAATATTTTAACTAAATATGATTAGACCTAGTCGATACAAAACACAATACTTAAATATGTATAAAAGTGGGAAACATAATTTAAAAAAAATCTGATGTGGCCAAGCAGATTACTTTATCATACTATATATACAATTAATTGTTTAGCTGCATGCAATTCTATTTGATAGAGATCGGTCGTGTCTGCATTAAAATAAAACTAGTTAGCTAGGATTTGATATATTGATTCTACTGACAGTAGGTATTGTCAAAACATCAGCGTTTAACACTACCTATTTTCATTAGAATGAATATATCTGTCAAATCCCTGCTAATTAGTTTTATATTAATGCACACACGACCAATCTTAATCAAATACAATTTGCTCATGCAGATAAACTATTAATTTTACCAAAAAATGACATAAATTATACAAAAATTTCCTCTACCTTAATTTAATTTGCAAAATCCTTGGAAAAGGCTTAAACGACCAGTTCCTTTTGCCGCTTTTGAACAAATAGCTTTTCAGCTCCAAGTTTTCAGCTGAAGTTATGAAACACACATACACTGAATTTTGTTTTGTACCTTGGTCAAAGATAGGGCCCAAAAGGTTCCGCTTAAGTCTAAAAATTATTTTTCGGCACGATTACAATATGTACTTATTATTACATACTGCGTATGATAAAGTAAAACCATAAAATGTCCTGAAGATTACTTAATAGTGTTGTTATTCTAGATGAAACATTAAATGTTCTTTTGTCTGTTATTGGCTGTCACAATCATGACTTTTTCTCAGTTTTTGATTTTTCATTTTTCCAAAAGCATTGACTTGATAATAGTATTTCAGCTATCACGTCGATAGCTAGTTTGCTATATCTAATGGTACAACACAGTCAAAAGTAGATACATTTTATACGAGCAATATTTGACAAATATCTTTAAAATATAAATATATTGATTGGAATATATAGTGCGGCCCTGAGGTTGAGTATGGCTCGTCTATACCTTACCAATATATATTCAAGAACTGACAATTTAAGTTTGCACATTACTTAATATCTAATATCTATTTCAAATGACCATAGTAATGTTTTTAATCGAATAGCTCATTATTTGTACTTATACATTCAAGCTTTTTTTAAACCGCTTAGATATAGAACATGTTAAAAGACCGTTTTTAAAATCAGTTTATGGTAAACCGACAAAACGTAGTGCTCATGTACCGCCATTACAGGGGATCAGGGTTCAACCCAAATTTGTATGCTTAACTTTTTTAATTTTAATGTTTCTTCACACTTGTTTCTTTGGTATATTTATTCTTTGTGTAAGAAGGATATTTGCTGGTTATTTTAAAACTTATATCGCAAGGTCATGCATCAAACAGTCCAACATACAGAACATCTTGGGGCCGTGAAATTAACTCAAGAAATACCCATCAAATGTTTATGTTGTAGCTAAATTTACATAAAAGTAAATATAAAAATAAAAAAAATAAATTGTTGAAATAACCTTTTCGAACACTTTTATCTAAAATTCCGAGAATTGAATAAACTCCCTCATGTGAAACTTCGCGAATGAAACATCGGGCGGCAGATGTAACCAGCAAGGCGGAACCAGATCGTCATTCGTTTTATAAATGTCTAAATACCAGGGAACGGCACGTTTACATGATAAAATAAATTGCGGATTTATTTGGAAGATGGCGCGAGCATTCCAGCTAGGGCAGCTGTGAGTCATACAATAAATAGTTGTCTGGGGAGGAGTGGTGCAGCTTAGTTCCGTATTGTCCCTAAATACCCGGCTTATTTTCCCGCACAAATGTACACATTATTATGTTCGATTACCGGCAATTTTAAAATCGACCGGGAACATGGAGGGCTGTGAAGTTTATACAATGTAAACGTAGTGAAGTGGATAACTGCGGAACAGCTCAACGTCACGTTGCCTTATTTAGGTAGGTTGTTTGAGGTGGTCTTGTTATTTTATCTGATGGTATGTAATGCGTTTCTCTGGACGATTCAAGATGAGGATATTTTGTCGATAGGTTTACCTACTTTTTGATTTTTCCTGTCAATGAAGGTTGCTATTTAGCTATATTCGCTAATTCAGTTGACAAACGCTTAAGTTTTCTTTTTTTGTGTGGCATGATGGCAATTCAATTGGTATTTTTAAATACTACTAGCATCTAAATTAAATATTTTACGTATTTTTAGTAGGTCTATAAATTACAAAGCAATTGAGTTCTTGAAATGACTTCAAGTGTAATTTAGAAAAGAGGTTCTTTATTTACTTGAGGGACTGTTGAAAACTACCAGTATCAAGTCTGGCAAGATAAATGTCAAGTGCCAACCCTTGGTAAAATGACTCCAATGGACAAACTTGAGTCCAGATTGTAAAAGCACTGGACCGTAAGGGCAAAAGTTTTAAATACCTGTCAGGCTGTGACTTTTTCTCTGAATTATTACGGCAGAAAATGGCGTTTTAGCGGGTATGGATTATGTTATAAATGAGGACTGTTGTAGAGAACCTACAGATTTGAACCCCAGAATATTAGCAGTATTGCTATGATTTTAATCAAATTTTACGTGTAGTATGGGTGTATATTCAATAAATGGCAAAAACAGATAAAGGAAATATTGAATTGTGGACAAATGAGTTATTTTACATATTGTTTGAATGCCTGTAAAGCCTTCAGCAGTATAAATCATTTATTTGATGGCACTAAACATATTCATACCTACATAAACTCTTCTTAAAACATGTTTGTCACTGTATAGCAATGTTAAAGATGTACCAAATATTTGATATTTGTGTCATAGGTTTCTTTTGTACCCATTTCAAAAATTTACTTATGACACATAACACAGATGTAGACATTATCAGTATTGACCATACTGTATATATTATCGTATGGTAAATTGTTATCAATATTGACCATACTGTATATATTATCGTCTGGTAAATTATCGTTCTAAATATGAAAGAATAGATAGATAATGGACATGCAAACTGCAAAAACGGAGCGATGCAAAAGAGATGCAAAAGAAAACTATAAAAACACATAAAAAACTGCACAAAACTATGAAAAAAGTATGGAAACTAGTCCAAATGAGGGAAATTTATTGAATTATTATTAATTCAAATAAATGCAATTCAAAAACAAATTACCATATTGACATTTTTGCACCAGTTTCTTCTAACTTTTAAGCAAAAATCTACATAAACTAAAGTCTC
The DNA here is from genome assembly GCA_964023965.1 of Melinopterus prodromus. Classification (NCBI taxonomy): domain Eukaryota; kingdom Metazoa; phylum Arthropoda; class Insecta; order Coleoptera; family Scarabaeidae; genus Melinopterus; species Melinopterus prodromus. The sequence continues at coordinate 82,898,736 of OZ030390.1, forward strand.
ACATTTTCCTTTTTGTTGAGGTTTTGGTTACGTCCGGTTTCACCTGAAATGGTGACAACTTTCAAATTTCATGTGGAACACCCTGTATTCGATTCGGTATCATCGGTGTATTCGGTATCATTTTTTAAATCTTCGTCAAATTAGGGTCAACTGTATATTACATTAACCTACGCTATACCTAACAGGAGCCATTCATGAGATATTTAAATTTTTTCAATAAAAATGCCGGGTGCAATGTTTATTTAAATTAAGTGACCGTTAGAAAAAAAGTTGTCCGGCAAAATTGTTGTGAATCTAACATATTATCGACACATCGGCAGAGTTTTTCGAAAAGTTATACAGGATGTTAAAATTATAAGATCAAAGTCGAACTCGAGAAAAGTAGTAAAAGTCGATTTTTCAAATGACAACCCTATCATATGAATGCACGAGGGAATTTTATGGTAAACGGATTAAGTTGTCATACACCGAAAATCTATGTCCGTTTATTTTTAATTTTGTAAGTTTCATTGTAGCTAGTCTTATAATTTTATGAAGTCTAATATTAATAAAGTTAAATGAGTTAAAAACTTTGTAAATAAATTTCTGATTATTTCTAATTGTTCAGTTATTTTCCAAGGCAATCTTGACTTGGCAATTGTTACAATTTCTATTGTGATACCTAAAAATCCATTTAAGTGGGTAAAAATGTATTTTAGCTATAGGACATTTTACACAAAGCTGATCTAAAATTTTTCATAAAATTTCATAACGCTCTTATATGAAAGGGGGACCAATCGCAAAAACTGACTTTTAGTACTTTTCTAAAATTTAATTTTAAACTTATAATTTCGCCGAACAACTTTTTTCCAACTGTCACAGCGGATAATTTATAAATAATTTTAAGCAACATAGTAGCTGTCATCCTTTATTGAAGAAAAAAACAATATATGACCTTAAATGCTCTTAAATTTGACAACGATCTCAAAAATATTATAAAATACAAGGTGTGCCATTTGAAATGTGAAATTTGACACAATTTCTGGTATACCCAGAAGTAAACAAAACCTGAAAATGTTGTTGCTAAAAAGTTAAAAGGATCGTACCCAACAACATAAGTCCACACATTTTTAAATCCCTGCCTTCATTTGGTTCTCCATATACTACTAATGCAGCTCGTCGTGAAAGACCCTGTATATGAAGTTTACCATGTAGACAACCAAGCTTTCATTTGCCTCAGTTGATCTACAAATATATTGCCGCATGCTCTGGATTTTAATTATTTACACTATTATCATAAACGCCAGCCGACAGCATAGTGTTGCCAACACACAACCTCCCACCAACACATCATAATATAATCATAATCCCACAAAACGTTTCAAAATGTCTCGTAGCGTGAAACAACCGTATAATTACCACTTGTTCTTGTGTCATGTGTTCACAAGGCGGCAACGCCACCGTATATCAATCCACGCCCCTAGATGTCATCATCGTCGTCTTAACTTTTTAGCCCTCGTAGACATTGTTTCTTTCCCCCAAAACGTGTGAAAGTGACAATTACCGCCCTCCAATAAAGTTCAGGGAACCGACCCCACTCACTTGTTTATTTGATTTACCTTTATACGCGTGAAAAGCACGTATTTTGACTGGATTATGAAAATAAATTTGGAGCAGCGTTGGAGCGCAATGATTATTTTTCAGCTTGACACCCCGAAACGGCTACCTTTTGGTGTGCTTTGACGTATAAAGTAAATGTTTAGATCGAGATTTATGGTAAAGCGTAAATCCACGAAGATAATCGCTTGTCGTTACGAGAAAACAATCCCAGAAATATTCGAAATTTGACGTAGTTTTAAAATTACATTAACCGAATGGTTGGAATCCTGCAGATTGTGCAGAACGCGGTTTCAAAAGCAGCTTTGATCCCTGCCTTATACGATCTAGCCTCATTAGCCTTGATAATTTATCGATTTTGCATAGTTAACACGGTGTAGCATCCGATCAAAGGCTGCTGCGAGCGCACCAGCTCACCTATACTAATAAATTCCACGTTAATTTAGTTCACACAATCTAGAGATCAGATTGCACATGGTATACTGGAGATATGTATGTCTGTGCATGTAATATACTCGCAGATAGATGCTGATTATTGTGTCGGTGGGTTGTATACCTAATGACTAGTTAGCTAAATTAGCAATTGGTGCAAACTATATCAGACTATATGATGTGGGATAGTGATGGAATAATTTCTCATTTGGCGAAAGTAAGCTAAAATCACAAAATCACTATGTTGTTCTGCTCAGGATCACTGTGAAGTAACTGCACACACGTATGTACACTACCATGACCATTCGTTATGAGTTAGACGGGCCAGTCTTTTCATTTATAAAAACAGATATCCTATTTTAGGGAAAAATAAGTTAAAAAAATTGTGATTTTTAAGCGATTTTTTTATAATAATTGCTAATGAATTACAAAATAATTTTAGATGTTACTGAAATGTGGATTAAGATTTTAATCAAACAAAATTGATTTTTGCAACAAAACAGTGTTAATTTTGAAAAATTTAAACAACCCACTTGCAGACTAAACGACAACATTATGGAGAAATAGTTAAGACAAACTATTTAATACAGTCTTCTTACGTTTTTCTTCTTAGGTTTGTTAGGTATATAAATCCTTATAGCGATATACAAATGGTCTGAATAACAACATAGGTCATCCAAAATAACATAAAAATTAAAAATATTATATTTCCAAAGAGTAAGATTTTAAATCAATTGCGATAGATTTATTTATATGTGTTATATTAGTTTATTTGGTTTTTCTGTTGCGTGGGTTTGTCGTCCTATCCACCGTTGAGGTGGCCACAAAAGATTTTTTTGTATTAATTTATACCACATATGTATGATTATAATAAATTTAGAGATTTTAAGACGATTAATGCTAATTACTTATTTACAAAATTGCTTGGTTTTTGACTTAAGTAAATACCTAGTTTTATGTTTTATCAAATTTTCGTAAACTCATTAATATGAAAAGTATTTGGTTCGTTATTTACTCCATATCTTTCTTTGTTAATAAATTGTGTAATGCCTAAATCCAATCACCTAGTTTACAATTATAAACACAGGAAAAAGAACTAAAAAACCGTAAAATAATAAAAATACGAGTATTTATATTTAGTGCTAATCAAAGTGCTACAATTTAAACAGCTAGGTATGGCATTTTTACTTTATCATACGCAGTATGATAAAGTATTGTAATCGCGCCTCAAAAAAAAAAATTTTTATTTTACCGGAAATAGGTCTTTTTGGGTCCCCTGATCATTTTTGACCAAGGTACAAAATAATGTCTGTGGGTATGTATGTGCGTACCCGATTTTTGTGGCGACGATTCCGGAGAAACTACGAAAGGTATCGGGACGAAAGTTCATATTTAGAAGTTTAGACCTAAAAAGCTTTGGTTCAAAAGGATCCAAACGAACTGGATGTTTCCGCTAAGCATTTTTCAAAGATTTTGCAAATAAGCAAATAAAATAGTTAAATAATAAATTAAAGTAGAAGAGATTTTGTGTAATTTATGTCTATGACATTTTTTAGTCAAATTAGTTAGTAGTTTAGCAAATTTATCAGCAAATTCTAGTTGATCGAGATCGTGTCTGCATTAAAACCACATAGTTAGTTAATACCTACTGTCAATATTGTCCAAATATCTGTCAAATCCCTACTAAAATATCAAATATGTTATTTTAACGCAGACACGATCGATCTCGATCAAATAGAATCTCATGCAGCTAAACTATTAATTTGTATATATTGTAATGGTAAAGTATGTGCCTGGCCACATCAGATTTTTTTACATCGGGATTGCCAGGGTGTTTCAGAAATAACGGGGGCATATGCGCCAAGGCCAAACAAGCAATTTTGCTCAAATAGCGTGTGATCTATTTCAAAGTTTTAAGTACTAACAAAATTGTACCTATTAAAGATATCGTCATAGGCCTGCCCTGGTGAATAGCCGAGCGCGCATGACGCATGTTTATGTGGTTGATCAATGATCTGATCATAGATTGACACGAATACTTTTCGCTGATTGTAAGTTGTAATTACTTACCTAAACAATAGTAAGCCTTTCTACAAAACTGTGATTATAACGTGATTTTGCAGAACCTCACGGAAATTCGCAGCGGCTGCCGAGATCACGTTGGTTAGAATCGTAGAACCACTTAGATGCCAGGAAAAACCTGGCATTTTGCGCATACACTTTACAACACACACTTGGTACACACATTAAGAACACTATTACTGAATTTTGATCAGAATTTCCAAAGAACAAGAAACAGCTGACAACAAGCTATGTAGATCTATGTATGGTCAATGCCATCTACGCGTTAACTAAACGTGGTGGGGTGGAGCCGGTGGAGTATCTTGAACAGCTTGACCAGCTGGTGGGTTTCGGCAGTCAGTCGCCGTTTAGCTGTGGTAGCCTGTCGTTGTGTGATAATAGCCACTACAGAGCTGGACTGCGTTGTTCTTTATTAATTTTCTTGGAAATACATTAACTTAGAGCCGTTTTACACGACCGAGAATTGTAACGAAAATTATCACTATAGTTTTGGTTAGAATTATTGACATTTGACAAAAACAATAAATTTCTCTACAATTCTGATCATGTGCGTGATGTGTCCGTGCGTACAAGCGTGATTTTTTCTGATCATAACATCTGACATATTCGTAACCTAAAATTAGATACGTATTGTATTGTATATGTAATTATCTATTATCTGTTATTTTCCAAATAACGAATACATTTTTTTATGTATTTGTTATTTGGAAAAAAATGTTTTTCCTTCCTTGGGCATATGCTCCTTCAAGGTTAGCCGTTATTTCTGAAACACCTTATATTGAGATACCTACTATAAAATGATTAAACCTTTTTTTCCGACCAAACAAAAGTCTGTCATGTCATTGTTCTGGAGAAAACAACATTTGCCTTTTATTGAACTGAAATACGTCGTTAATATCAAGAAAGGCATGTATGTGCTTATTTTTATATAACACAGGTTATAGAAAATGTTTATTTTGGTAACCTCCCAGCCACAACGGCTTTTAGTAGTATTAAAAAGTCGGATGAACCTACAATAGTAACAAACCTCCTGAAGGGAGTAAGACTCCAATCATTATGAAAGAAAAAAATACAAATTTCTCAATGATTTGCAACATCGATATCATCACTCAAAACCACCCGGCATAAATTTGTTCAAGATTCCATACATTCCATCTATATATTTATTAGTATTCAAAAGGACGGAGCAGATTTTATTATTGTTATTTCTTTCCATATGAGCATACTTATCCTAGTACTTATTTTCATGGTAATTGAAATTTTACAAGAAATGTATAAAATGTTGATTCTTCCTTTAATTTTCCTCTGCTTATAACTTCTAATCTGATACCCGGGTCTGAGAAAACTACACTTGCGTATGAAATTGACAAATAGAGAACATAGACGAAGTATATTTAAACGTGCTGTTTCTCCAGAATTTACATAGGTACTCACAGCCTTAAAAATTAACGTCGTTCTCAAATTTTATTTATCTAATTGCGATTTTAACCAGCGTAATATTTAAGCAAAATTCGGTCATTTTTCCTGTCGTAATAAATCACCTTTTCCCTGACTTAATACCTGATCATAGCAGGAACATCATTTCGCTCTCGCAACGCTGCTGGATTTAATTACGGCAAAGTAGTTGGTATAGACGTCAATCATCCCCTAAGTGAAGAGGCTACAGATATAGAGGGTTGCCGGCAAGCTGTTCCGCGATCAAAATTAACATTAAGACAACCGTTCGCCCCTCTTCGCGTTAGTTACACCGCCCCCGGTACAGGGGGCGCAATAAAGTCGAGGGGGCTGTGGGGGTCGGATAGGGCTGCCGTCGCGCTAATTACAACATCAAACAAGAGAGAGTCGACGGCGTACGGGATTACCAACCTTCCGCAACTTGACGCTGCCAGATTTCCCCGTTCGTTGCACCATCATTGCCGAAACGCGAACCAGCGCGGAAAATACGCGATGGGATATTTTGTTGTTGAAGGAGTTGGGTAGGTCGGTGTTTCGCAGACACGGCTGTTTAGTTTACTGTTAAGGTCGGTTGCCGAAGAAGTTTGACATCGACGATTATTCGTGGTTGGCAGCTTCGAGAAGTTTGGGGATTAATTAGTTCGCGCGGTAACTTCGACGGGTGTAATTGATACATATAGGTTATGTAATCGGAGAAATATGGTAACTAAATTTGCTGGTAATGTTATTAGGAGTTAATTTAGTAGATAATATTTTTTCGAGAGTGTTTTGCAGTATTGCTTTAGTGGTATTCGTATAGATGAATACCACTAAAAAGTTTTCCCCAGTTATTTTATACACGTTAAATATAACTATAACAAGAAATTAATAAGAAAGAACTAATATTGTTGGAGATTTGATATGACCACTACTTTTAATAAAACTGGTATGCACATATAACAAGTTCCGGCTTTTTATTTGGCATACCAACTTACCGTGGAAGATATTGTGAACAGAAAATATTTATATAAAATTCCTTTAAAAAAATACGCAGATTTCAAAAATGTGATCACATGCAAGTGTGTCCTTAAATAAATCGACTAATAAATCGAATAAATCGACGTGTAGGAACAACTGTTTGCAAGGTATCAACCAACATTGTGAACAGTCTGTTCAGACATTGTATGTTCTCTGTCATTATGGTTTGCTTCGAATTGAGTAGGCAACCAAATATACTTCATAGTTTTGTAATCAGATTTACACCGAAAGAATTAGGTATTTCCATTCAAATTATAAGTTAAAGTGAACTTGGAACCTTTGCCGATAATACAAAACATAACCGGCTCAATTCTGTCGAGTCTAAGTGACAGATTTTAAGATTATTGGTGGCTATGTCCTAGTCTTCTTAGAATCAACTAAAAAACACCGATATTTGCAGAATTTGTCACCAACATTTGACAGAACTGAGCAGGTATTTTTTTATTATTCGCAAAGGTACGAAAGTTTCTCTAATATATATTTTTATTGCATAAACTTAAAGATGCATATATGTAATCGCCGATAAATTGAATCACGAAATATCAAGTCGAACTAATTAACATTAGTTGAGAAATGAGTATTATTTTAGACTGAACAACAGAAGCAATAACTCAAAAATAATTGAATTTGGAGCACTACCATCATAGTGTTTGTCCTGAAATTTAGTGAGGTATTCAAAAATGTGCGGAAATATAAGTATATAAAATAAGTATAAATATCGTTCCATTTAAAACAACATAGGTTTGAGTTGTTACAATCTTGTTACGCTTTACATATGCAAAACTAGTTTTAAAATGTGCGTCCAAGCGTTCTCATATCAGGGCAAAGTCAATTAAATTTTAAAATATATTCATATGCAGAGATACAATCTTCCAAGACTACTCTTTCGGGATAGCCTGTATAAATATGATGTAATTGTAGTTCTGTAATATTGAATCATATAACATTTTGAAAAACGGGCATCTCGAAAAAAAAATTTCATTTCTTTAAAGGTTGGACTCACATGTTTTACAGCCTATCGAACAGGCTTTCTAACAGTAAGTTATGTTGCCACTAGTTTTGCTCTTCACTGCTATATACTTTGAACTCTAAAGGTTCAGTCTTACACCCAGACTTAGACTTATCCAATCCTGTTTTTTGTTGTAAACTTGTCAAAAGTCTCGTGTTTTTTTACCTATATGTCATCAGTTACTTTATTTTCTTCGCCACCTTTAATTTTTTTCTTGCCATGTACGTGGCCGTCAGGGAGACGTATTTCTAAAATGTCTGCCTAACCTTAGCTTGAACCGTGGACACCTTAGTGGAAGGCATTCGCCTTATCAACACAGCTACCTCTGCCTTAATGTAGTTAATGTAGCTACGCAAGATTAGGTAATAATTAGGTAAATGTATTTAATGATTTATAAACGAGTTTCTCATTGATTTCAAGTATTTCACATCAATTTTAAGAAGTATTTTTTCTCGGCACTAAAAATAAAATATTTGATGTGGCCAGGCACATCATACTAAATATAAAATTAATAATTAGCTGCATCTATTTCATCGAGATCGGTCGTGTCTGCATTAAAATAAAACTAGTTAGCCAGGATTTGACAGATATTTTGATTCTATTGACAGTAGATATTGTAAAATATCAGCGATTGATACCTACTGTCATTAGAATGAAAATATCTGTCAAATCCTGGATCACTAGTTTTAACGCAGACTCGACCGATCTCAATTTAAATCTGCTCCTGCAGCCAAACTATTAATTTTACCAAAAATGTCATAGACATAAATTATACCAAATTTCCTCTGCTTCAATTTATTATTTAACTATTTTGACGAAATTACAGAAATGGCGGCTCATTAGCAAAATCCTTGAAAATAATTGAAATTTCTAAATATGATGTTTTACAATTTACAATTTTAAGAAGTATTTTTTCTCGGCACTAAAAATAAAATATTTGATGTGGCCAGGCACATCATACTAAATATAAAATTAATAATTAGCTGCATCTATTTCATCGAGATCGGTCGTGTCTGCATTAAAATAAAACTAGTTAGCCAGGATTTGACAGATATTTTGATTCTATTGACAGTAGATATTGTAAAATATCAGCGATTGATACCTACTGTCATTAGAATGAAAATATCTGTCAAATCCTGGATCACTAGTTTTAACGCAGACTCGACCGATCTCAATTTAAATCTGCTCCTGCAGCCAAACTATTAATTTTACCAAAAATGTCATAGACATAAATTATACCAAATTTCCTCTGCTTCAATTTATTATTTAACTATTTTGACGAAATTACAGAAATGGCGGCTCATTAGCAAAATCCTTGAAAATAATTGAAATTTCTAAATATGATGTTTCGTCCCGATACCTTTAGTAGTTTCTCCGGAATCGGCGCCACAAAAACGGGTATACACATACACACACACACACATACAAACACATACACACACACATACACATTTTTTTAACTTGGTCAAAAATATTCAGGGCACCCAAAAAAACATATTTTGGCTAGAATTAAAAAAAATTGTCGCGATTACAATACCGTATCATTCTATGTATGATAAAGTAAAAATTGCAATATGCTTATGCCATGTATTTATTAACTTTTATCATGCTAGCTTTGTTCAAAAACTGGTATCACATACGGTCTTATGAAATTATGTACACAATGTTGAGTATGTGATTGGTATAGATGGGCTTATAAATCACAACTGTTTCAATAGCTGTGTTATTACCAGAAATAGATTTATTGAAACAGATCATTAATAAGGTTCATCATTTGGCAGCGATGCACCGTTGCATCTTTCACTGTTACAGAAATCAAACAAAACAAACAACTACTTTATTATCCTCTCAAAATAACTAACAGAAATCGAAAGGAGCACCAAAATGGAAAAGCTCATAGTCCTGACGAGGACAATATGCTATTACCATAAACCAAACTACATAAAAAATGAAAACCATCACCGGTTCGATGGTTGTATTATTAATAGATAAAGATTGATTTGAAAAAAAAAATGATCATTAATGCCGATTAACTATTGGACAAGAGATGCTCAGAATGCATGTCTTATCCCACTGTGAAAATAATCCAGACATCACCGCCAACCAAAACAAACTAATTTATATAACGTAAACTAAATGAGACCTAAAATGGAAAAGCCTAAATAAACGCGATGAAGACAATATGCTAGTCTAGTAGTATAAACACTAGTTACATAAAAAATGTAAGAAGCAACAAAAGTTTCAGTATCCCAAAGTGTTAACCTAAAACTCCCGGAAGATATCTATTACCGAAAGGTCATAAAAACCGTCTAATTATCCAATGTAAGTTACCTATGCGTAATTACCAGCTCAAACTATCAGAAACCTCCTTGAAAATGTTTATTGTTACCATCAGGAAACTTGTTTTCCCTCTAGTTCGTGAGCTCCGTTTCAAAAACAGCTTATTTTTATAGCCACATCTACTAAATTAGTCAATTGTAATTACACCGAACATAAATTCGTGTAACCCCGGAGCTATTTTTAAGTCTTCGAAGTGTGGTTTCGAATTTTTCATCACCGACGAAACAAGTACTAAGCGTACAACTCGCAGCACCATCAATTTAAGAAGAGGAGTGCGAACAAACCTACCACGGGCTTATTTACAATTCAAGCGATGCAAATTGCGATTAATTAAAACGTAATTCAAACGGTCTACGTCTCTTTATTCAACTTTATTAGCTACGAATGCACTTTGAACGTTTTAGTGGTCTGTTTCGCGGCCGAGGCTCAGCTCTCTGTGATGTCTTTTTGGTCCGTTTTCTTCAAGAATAAGACAACAATGCGAGAAAGACGTCTCTCGGGAGGATTTTCTGTTTCGCAACCAGTTTTGACTCCTCGGCCGGCTGTTTTTCTTCTTCTACTTTGGCATCTCTCTCCGTTTCTGTTTCGCCGACATCGCATTCCATCTAGACTGTGTGTCGCCATGGTCGGTTACGAACTCGTGCGCTGATGTTTCCTTGGATTTCTCGGTTAATTTTATACTAAACGTCGGGCTATTAACTCGGCATTTAATTACTCAACTCGAACGCTCAACGGCCAATGCTTTATGGCATATAATAATGATGGAGGAACTTGTGTAGTCCATCCTTCAAACGTCAGGTTATTAAAATTTCGATGTGACAGGTTTGAAAATAGTATGATGTCTATTAGCATACCGTAATCTTCTTCTTTCGATTACTAATACATAATTTAATATGTCGCGTCTTACAACACTGATTATACAGAAAAAGACGGAAAAAATTTTAATTATGCAAAGTATTTTTATTATTAATAATAAGGAATTGGGTGGCCGTTGCCACCCAATACATAGCTCCAATTAACATGAATTTTCATGTAATTAGAGAAAAATACCAATTTTTATTATAATATGTTATCCCGTTTTGGAATTATGGAAATGCAAAATATTAAAATCGTTCGACCATGATGTATTTAAAGAGCGATTGTCGCTCACCTAATTAATGCAAAGAGGTATATAGGTGCCATTTTATAGCTTTTTCCATGAGCTTTCTTATAATATACAACACAATAGGGCTTGTGGGTAATTTTGGTTTCTTAATTAATAATAAAAAAGTTAATTTCGATTATTTCAAAATGCTTGTTTATTAAATAAAAAAAAATCGGTTAATAGCTTACACTGTTTTTAGTTCGTTCCCAAAGTTTGATAGTGTTTGAAAGTGGGACGGAAAAGGGTTAATGTCTTACAAAATAAATGTCTACAAACATAATATTTAGAAGTCAACTGTTTAAAATAATAGTGTATTGCGTTTGCTTGTTGGTATACCATTTTCAGTAAATATTATGTTTGTACACATTCTTTTTTAAGACATGAACCTGTTTCCGTCACACTTTCAAAGTTTGTAAATTACCTAATTGATTTTTTAACTAATTGCTTTTTCCTGTCTTTCCGCTGATACACAACACAATAGGGCTCGCGGGGAATTTTCCTTTTCTAAATTATAAATTAACATAAATTAAAAATTTGAAAAAATTAGGTAATAGCTACGCCCACGCGCCCTATTTTGTTGCATATCAGGAGAAAAATCATGGAAAAAGCTTTGTAATGGCACATATAACACCTCTCTAGATTAATTAAGTGACCGATAATAATTAGCCTTTAAATAAATCACGTCCAACCGCTTTTTAAAATGTTGCATACCATTAATTCCAAAACGTGCTAATTTATATGATAATAATATTATGATAATTATCATAATATTTGGTATTTAAGTACATAAAGACAACAATTGTACAAAATTTCATCAAAATGTAAAGTAAATCTGTGTTGATTTGACATGGAATTAGTGGAATTACCCATAGTCTAAATAACACCAACAACGGTGGAAGAGCGGATGTGGTGACCGCAGAAGTGATAATGTTAAAGAAGACAACTAAGAGCAGAACAGCAGAAAAAAAGGAAATGGAAGACGTTAAAAGAATGTTTGTTGTTTTACAAAATGGTCAGAAGGATTAAATGGAAAATTTTAGGAAGAATCAAGAAGACCTAAAAGTTGGTGGAAGATTTTAAAGTAAACAGAAAGTGTCAGAAAGACGCTAAGAAAATGTTGGAAAAAAGCCCAGAATACGGATAATCTGGATATGAAATCAGATTTATAGAAATGGAAATTAGAACGTAAAGCAGAAGAATGAATAAGTACCTAGTTTTTAAGTTATGTTCCTGAGAAGATAACAAGGAAGTAATTATAATGAAAAGTATGTTGAAACGTTCCAAGATTTTTATCGAAAACGACTTCAGTAAAGGAATTTGAACTATAGAGGAGGGTAAAGCAGAGAACGACAGAGGAGAGAGAAAAAATGAAAACAGCAAGGTTTGGTTACCAAAACCTTTTGACAGTCTAATCTTTGGATGGGAACATGTTTTCAGATATTCAGTAGATAAACTTTTTTTTGAACGGACTTTTTACCATGTCCTTTTTTCACAAGCAGGAAAACCAAACAAAAAACATTAAAAATTAACTAACGGTACATTTAAATGACATAATTTCGTTTTTTCTTTTTTCTTTTCATGTAGTTTAGACCTGTACCTAACCCTTTGCCAAATATCAACTCATTATTTTGAAAATAAGAACGACACTGCAAAGACTTTTTCATGACACCTTCGAGCAGTTGATGGTGCGGCTAGCGCATATGCCTTGACAGGGTTATGTTTTTCGATACACCCAAGCGGACCGAAGTTTAGATCCTCGGTGGGAGAAAAAGTTATACGAAAAAACATATTCCGTCTGAGATAACAGATGTTTTGGGATGTAAAACAAACCTAAAACTTTAAAAACGGTTTCTCGAAAGTATGTTTTTCAAATTGTTGGACATGATAACTGGAAAACTTATTGACCGATGGTCTAGAAATTTATACAGCATATGTTCCATAAATATGTTCCAGTAATCTTTTTATTATGTTATTGAAATTGAAAAATTTACGAGGAATAATTGTAGTGTTATATCTTAGATTTAATATTTTTGAACAGCTGTCATGGGTGGCAGTTTAGAATATTTGTTTCATTTAAAAATTGGTAGGTATACATAAAGATATAGGTATACATTCATATAAAAAATAGTGTAAACGTAATATAATTACCAGAAAAAAACAAGCTAATCGGCCGTTGTTTTTCGCTGGCTCATGTATACCCTTAAGCGTAATATGTGAAATTACAGCAAATAAACAAGAAAGAACCTTCTACCCACTTAATGGCGTTTCTGTATGGGCATAACCATGCAACATCCTCTAAATCCAGACCAGTTAGCCATGATTACAATGATTCATTGTTTCACTACAGCGCGCGCATTCTAAAAAAAAAGTTAGTAGGTATTTTTTTGCCTGTGCTCGATCTACAATAATTTACGGTAAACTCGTTTACATTTTTTTACCATGTTTTCTTTTTACTCCTACAGTAACATGCACTAATTACAATTACCAGTTTTCAATTTTTCTTTTCTACTTTCATTCACAATGCAGACATTGTCATATTGTTTTCGATGTTACAACTGACAAATTGTAACACCGTTTTTGATAACTTTTTTCTGAGGTTGGTCACATTGATATCAAATGCCATATGTTAAACGTAACCACACATAACCACAAACTGAAATTTTAGATCGTTTGCAATCATAAACTGCAAAATATCTATAATCTATACATATGTATTTAAACATGCGTGTAGAATGCTATAGTATTGCCAAAGGGTTGGGACTTTCTTAGTTTTGATCTGTTCATCAAAATATGCCAGCATGACGTTTTCGGTATGTTTTGCGACTGGTAGATTTTGTGTAGATTTTATCCCAACTTTATGAAGATTACAGATTACTACAGGCTCAGTACCAACAGTACTACAATCGGTACCAGAAAAATACCCTAGATTCTAAATATAGTAACCACAATGTCTAAATTTATATCAAATTAATGACGATAAGTAGAAAAATAGCATATTACACTCGATTTATAAGTCATCTTGGCCCATTCGTTCATTTAGGGCACTCGTCGTTGGCGCTCCTCGTGCAATAAACAACTCATGCGCCAATTTGACGTCTTATAAAACTTGTATAATAATATACTATTGAACCAATTTTGGCAGGTTAATAAAATATTTTACAACCAGCGGAATTAGACGCATGAAATGTACACCGTCCACCAAACCAGTATTTTTTTACTTTCGTATCCATTTCACGCAGTTATCAGTAATTTATCTTAATACCATAAATCCAGTAGTGGTAGAAGAAAATAAAATCCGTGTTGACAGAGAACTACCGCGCTTGCTACCACAACAAATCACCGAAACTGAGTGGCGTGACATCGCTAGACCGCATCAAAACGGCCACAAATACCTGCGCTATCCGGTAAGCTGTGTTCTTTTTTCCTCTCTAGTTTCTCCGACACGTCTGTCCGCGCCACGTCCCCTTTTATCTAGATTTTCCGTAACATTATCACCTTGCCGTCTCGTAATCGAAACAATTGTCAAGCCGTTTAAACGGCAACATCCCAGGTAAAGGACAAAGGAGCCGACCAACCCTTTGTGAACCTTTCCCGGAAGAAATTGTAATACTTTCTCGGATCCGTAGATTTTCAGGTTAACGAAAGCTCGGTTTACGATTTTTACGCACAGGTGGCGTGTTCTGCGTTTCTCAGACGATTCTTGTTTAATATTTTTATATTTAGCGATTTTCTGAGGAAATGCTCATTTGTAGCTTCTATGTTGTTTATAAAGGCAGTCCTTCTTAGAATTGCGTTGTCAAGTTGCAAAAATAATAATCCAGTTAAAGACTATCTGAAGCTGCTGCTATGAATGTTAATTGTTTTATTTATATGGATACGACTAATGATTTGAGGATACACTTAGCTAGTTGCTATCAGTATTAGCATTTGCAGGTACATAACGAATGATGCAGATGTCATGAGTTTCAGAGAACATTGATTATTGTGAACATGCCAAAAAAACATTGTGGCATAATGTTTGTCAAAATGTCCCATTCTATAATAATAATATGAATTCAGGCGCTAATATGAATCAAGCCCTAACATGTTAGGTAAAAAATAATATAAACCAAAATGTAAAAACGAGTTGTTCGGTTTCATTGGTATTCTATGCATACTAGAGCAACTTTTGTTACGCACATTCCACTCAGAAACTCCACGTGCCTCAAAGTTATGAATATTTTAAAATTTTCTCATTTTACAAATGTTTTTTTTGGAAATATAAGGCCACATATTTTAAACATCATTAAATTGAGATCTACCTAATAAATGCATCGTTCAGACTAAAATACGTCCCACATGTCTGGAAAGTAACAGAAGTTATCATGGTACCAAAACTAGGCAAACCACCGAACGAGGCCAAATCATATCGCCCAATATCACTGTTACCAATGATATCGAAGTTCTTTGAAAAGTTGGTTCTAAAGGGAATGAAACGTATCATTGAGAGAAATGAACTAATTCCTAATCACCAATTTGGTTTTGGAGAAAAACATTCGACTATGACTGTTATCCATAGAATAACAGATCGTAGAGTAAGCATTAGAAGAAAACCTTATTTGCTCAACAATCTTTCTTGATGTGACACAAGCTTTCGATAAGGTTTGGCACAAAGGATTGGTACACAAGCTAAAGAGTATGCTACCTTTACAATACGTCGAGCTGCTAACATCCTATGTATCTGATAGACTATTCAGAATAACACAGATAACACAGAGAACTAAAAAAAGTTAAAGCTGGGGTACCTCAGGGTAGTGTATTGGGTAGTGTATGGGATTCTCTATCTGCTATATACAAGTGACCTTCCACAACTGGAAAATGTAACAGTCGCCACATTCGCAGATGACACGGCTCTAATGGCAGTGGGATCAACTATTGGAGAATCTATTAGGAATCTTCAGCAAGCTACTAATAAAATGTATAAATGGACCAAAAAATGGAAGACAAAGCACAACGAACTGAAATCTGTCCATATTAACTTTACAAACAAAAGAATCGAGAACATACCTCATGTAAAGATTAACGACGCCATAGTTCCACATGCGAGCACTGCAAACTATTTGGGTATGATACTGGATACAAAACTAAGGTTGAAAGAACACGTTAAGACGAAAAGAGTAGAGCTTGGCCTCATATACAGAGAAATCTACTGGCTTCTGAGAAGAAACTCTCAGTTGTCAGTACAGAACAAACTACAAGTTTGTTTTGCAACCAAATACTAAAACCGATTTGGTTATACGGCATCCAGCTTTGTGGTTGCGCAAAAAACTCCAATATACAAGGAATCCCGACCTAATCCAATATAAAGTAAGTTAGTAAGACCCTTGGGAAGGTGTTTTCGATAGATTTTTTTCGCTGAATCTGGAATCAGGACAAAGTTAATAAAACTATTAAAACGACTTGATTTTTATATTTAAGCGGATTTTTAGCGGATGTTTTCAAATGTCCTTGAATCAGCAAAAGAATGTCGAAGTAAATCTTTGTAAAAACACTTTGTAGTTACATAAATTCTATAAAATGCTTCATTTGCAAAACATAACATCTCTTGCGCACTCACACACCTACAGTTTCCAGGTACAACCGAGAATGTATTACTGCTTTCAACGTTAACAGCGTTCAAACCTCAACGTTTGAGTTTTCATAAATTATATGTGCGTATTTCTGCCAACTTTGGTCTCAATTGCTCGTTCGACACAACGAATTTTACCGGGCCTTTGTGTAGAGAATCTCTTTGAAATCATAACAATCTTCGGGGGTTCACTGGTCCCCTAACATTTTTATGTGGGATCCATATAGATATTTGTTAATTGTTTATAAAAAGAGAAATGGAAAAGTAAGATGTACAATTTCTCTCGTCAGTTCATAATGCGGACATCACACGGTCTAAATGGAGCCTATTTTAACACCACGGAACTGCCAAAAATCAGAGCAACACCATTTCGAATCGCCATTTATCCACGCCACCAGTTTATTTTCAGTGGTTAAATTTATGCCTGAAGCTGAGAAGCACTGCACAAAATCGGTAAGTGGAAAACGAGGTAAACCTATCCCGATGATCTCAGTCTTGATTCACCTACAGCACCAGAAACAACAAACGCACTCCTCCAATCTGGCCGCTCCTAACTGGCGGCCAAATATTATCCCAGATGAAAGCACTCCCGATCCCGAGAATTTATGTTAAGACCTGCACAAATAAATGCCGCCGATTCGAAAATAATGTTTCACGATCAAAATCCTAACCTTTTCCACGGTAAGAACAACAGAACAGAAAGCGGTCGGCACAAATGACCGTCGAGGTTGGTTGTGCTCCAAACGCAGCACATTCTTGATCTAATAAGGAAGTCGCGATTTATGGTAAGACTGGTGCTTCCATCTATATTTTTGCCACGCTCATAAATTATTGAGGCTACCGTCTTACCACAGTTGGCAGATATGTGATATAGGCATATGGATACGGTGTTCTTTTTTGTTCATTTCGCGATTATGTGACATTAATATTGCATAGTTCTGTATTATGTATTTCTAACGTAGTATATTATGGTATTATTATATGGTAAATGTTTTAATTATAGCTCAATGCGATTTATACCGTTCGTGTGATACAAAATACCTATAGTGTGTACTGAATAGTTTTACTGGTTTTTTGATACCAGCGATGTTGCAGTAAAAATTACATCGACATGTAATGGAACAGGAAATTTGGCATAAAAAGTATCAACAACTTATTGTCTAATTAATGTCTAATTCACGTAGTATTACTTCAAGAGTTGTCAAAAATATTGAAATTTTTCTATCATTGTTATCCTAAACTATCACTATAATATATAATGGGTGCGCAAAGTATGAAAAGATGACAATTGTTTTTACTTATGGCGCTATTGACATTTTTTTAAACAACCTTATATATTTTATAGTAACAACCCACAAAATAAAACATTGAAAAAAAAATCTACTTTATATGTAAAATTTTGAAATACTTATATCAAATATTGATATATTTGTAAAACTTTGTCCACGTATATCTAGATTGTAGACTTCCGCAGTGTCAGTCAAAGATCAATTGATTTCCGGATGGAAACCGCGTTGATGACTTTGAATCAGTCGTCGTTTCGCACTCTTTTGCAAGAGGTAAAGGTAGCGTCCAAGATCCGCGTTTTATGGATGCGGATATCTCAGTAACGAATATTAGCACGATATCTGGATATGCACGTAATCAATCATCATATTCAATTTTATGCGACTGTAGAAAAAGAATTGCACAATCATTTTTAAGTAATTTTTAATGCGATTTAAAATATGAATGATAAATAATAATAAATGGAAACGTAGCTGGGACAGTGGATGATTATTTACTATTAGTACGATACGATGAGAACAATTTAAATTCGGAATTTTGAATAGTAGTGCGGGTTAAATATAAATAATGAATTTAGATGTACAATTATTTATACCCAGCAATACATATTTTACAAACACGGATTCAAACGGATTCACTGATCGCGTAAAAACTTCGCATCTCGCTTGACTGCCTCGCACCATAGCCCACAAGCGAGGTGGATGTTTATTTCGGTCTTAAAAATTAACAAATAGTCGAAGTACTATTAAATTCAAGGGATATGTATCGCAGTAAATAGGGATTATTTGCATGATAACTGCGTTGACCTGCTAACATTCGTTCCTGAGATATCGGCTTCCATCAAAATCTTGTTTCGCAACCTCTTTTCATTACTCGAGTACCCTGAGAGATATCGCAATGAAACTAACACTGTTCGAACGAGCATTCTGCGGTCATTATAAAAGTGGAAAAGTCAGATCCGAAATATGTAAATTAGTGTCCGTAATTAATTAATAACTGATTAGGTGTATCTTGTTGACCCTTTGTTCAATCTTAATAAAACCAACACCATTCGATTCCCCCCTCTTCTTAAACTATAGGAATATCAAAAAGTCCTTACATGCCACTATAATTATATCGACACTTAATATTTTTATTAATTATAATTTATTAATTTATCAGGAACAAGGTTTTCAGCTAAATGACTAGAAAGAAGATTTTCTGCCATTTATCGTGCAGATGATTTTGTTGAAGAGTGAGGCGCAAATACAAGGAAAACTCGCACGTACTTTTGTTTTTCAAACTCTGTAAACAAAACAGCCAACAAAAATTAGTAATTTTTAAGATTAAAAATGATAAAGTATTTCTTGCAAACGTTCACTAAAGCTATCTATATTTGACACATTTTTTCCGCCAGAATCATACCCCTGAATGTCCTAGCCGTTGAATTAGAATATTTGTTTGTTATCTTCGTTGAGCTTAAGATATGTCATATTACTTGTAAGAAAATAATTTATCTTTAAATTTAAAATGTTTCTTGTCTCAAACAAACTGTACTGAATTTGAATAATACGGCAAAACAATCAATCAAATACATAAAAACTGAAGAAAGAAAGAAAGAAAGAAACAAAAACGCCAATCTATAGAAGAGACTCTAAATGCAACCTGAACAACAATGGATTTTTTTAGTAAGTATTTTAAGAGAAAATAAATCTGAAAAACGAGCGTTAATTTAAAACTGCAAGAATCCATTACTTTTTCACTTCTCTCGCGCTCATGTTTACACAGATTTTTCAAAAACCATACAAATTCCACCATTATACCGAAAGTTGTAAAAACTTTATCTTTAATTTGGTGCATTATTTTCAAAATTCTGTATGCTAATATCAGAAAACACAACGAACCTTGCACATATTTGCGTGTCAAATCAGCGGTAGGTACTTGCGGTAATTGGTTTCTTATGAAAGCGACCGTACATAACTTTTTGATAGTATCAGTTTTCTATACGCGAATATTAACTTTGCTGATAATCATACATACAATTGTCGAGTTGAAACAGTCATAAAAGTCAGTCAGTAGACAATGCAACGGTAGTAGACATCGAAGACAGTAAACCTATCCATTTTACTGTAGTTTTAAACATATCCAGCGAGTCAGTTAGTCGGACGCCTATAAAGATGACAATAGGTGTCGCTCCTTAGGACCTTTATTTTACCGTAATGAACACGGGTACGTTAGATAACCCAACACGGGCGTTTTTATTGGGTAATATTTTCTAACGAAGTAACACGAGACGAATGAATACCAGAAGGATTATAATATTTATTAGTCTGGTCGCAGAGGAGGCATAAGGTAGAAGTAGTTGGTGGCGTACGTTATTGTTGGTCAGGGTTGTCCTTGAACGACTTTATATGTACGGTATATGATAAATAAAAAGGAAACATGTATTTTTTGTTCACTAGCTTAAATAAATACAGGGTACATATGTAGTTCCGAAATTACTATTTTAAATTAACAGTTGAACGCTTCGGTCAAAATTTATGTATGCTAGAGTAACAAGCTTCTACATTCAAGTTTAAAAAAATTATTTCTCAATTTGTTGTAAACACTACTACAATGAATCAAATAAATTATGTTTAGCTTTTACAAATTTTAAATGTGTACATAATTGTTATAGAACTTATATTTTAAACAAAATAAACATGGTACTCTGTTAATCAAAAAAATGTTTTAAAACACTTCCCATAAAAACATTTAAAGCATGTTTTAGCAGCCTTAAAAAACCAAAAAAATCACAAAATTATTGTACTTACAAGCATGTGCTAATAAGCACGTTTAAAATGTGTTTAAAATATTCAAAACAAAACAGAACACTTGTTTTCAAAAATGTTTAAAACTTGAAACAAGAGCATTAATACAAATTGTTTTGTACATAACAACACCCCCCTTTTACAATTGCAGACGCAGTTTATGGTTCTTCTTTTTGTGCCATAAAATAACGACTTAGAAAGCTAGAAAGTGTGTTGCAGTAAAAATTGCTAAAAATGTTTTTTAGCAAAAAAAAACAACATTCATAAGACTTTATTTTTCAAAGCAACTGCATACACACTACCAAACTCGCTAAATAACTTTTACAATATAGCAGTTTGTTAAAAATTATGACGTTTCAGTGATTATGCATTAATAATAATTAATCATTGTTATTTATTGTATTGAAAAATAGCACAATCCAACAGATAACTAAAAAAATGACTGGGGATCATTAAAAAGAATATTTTAAGCTTCTTAATAATAACGAATAAGATTATAAAAACAAACAGTACAACCGATGTAAAACAAAAGTTGGTTTATGGAGCTATTTTGATTTCTTCTGCCCAAACGAATTATTGCTTGGGAACGGCATCAATTACACTCTCATATTATTACAATATATACATATATTACACCATATTGTCATTTTAACAAAAAAAATAATGTACGTCATCAATTTTTGAACAAATAATTCCGGTGTCATTAGTATGTACGTTTTATGACAGAGAGGACTATACAGGACAATACAATGCGACATTCGTCGGTATTAGGTTTGAGCAAACGGACTTCTTTCACACAATTGCCTTGATATCGGTTTGACGAAAACACAGATCACTAAAGAGCAGATCCAGCCGTCTCAACTAAGAAACATATTACGTAACATCGAATTAAAATCGTAACATCTATAATAATGATTGTTACGCAGACATAACCTCAATATTCTATCGGCAAATGGTAACATATATGATTGCAGTAGCACGCTCAAATAACTTGAGTAGCCATCAGATTCGAAGTGCTAAACATTGAAGACGTAAATCGTATTTACCATGTTCCAAAAATACATGAACGTAACTAATTTGTCGTTTTCAAGATCAATTGGTGTTTGTGATCATACCCTTCAAAACACTTTAAAATACCTATAGCTTAGTATCTTCTAGAGAATATCAAATACTATAACCTGAATATATTATTTCTCACTTCAGGTACCAGTTTCCCAAACTAGCGATATCAATTTTATTCTTACCCAATCAGACTGTATTATGTTTAAAAGAAAAAATAAAAGGTCTCTTTTCTTTGCGAAGGAAATTTCATTTACTATACCAGTTTCGACATTATTGTTATCTTCAGAAGTATTATACTAAAATACAAAGGATAAGAAAACGAGAACAAAAACTAATTAAGTACAAACTCACGTCAAACAGTAAAATCTAAAATCAGAATGTGAATGGAAAAGGTACGAAGCTTTGAGAAGTTTTGAAAAACATTCATGTGAAAAAACAATATCCGTGAACACAACGATCAGTCTGGCACGAGGTAAAGATCTGTCAAAACAAATCCAGTTACAATTTGCAATAAAAAACAGAAACAACTTACGTTCGAGAACAGCAGAAACGACAACAAAACGAACACCAAAACGCCACAAAGCGGTTTACAATCAACGAAATAAACGTATGTTTGCGTGCCGGTCAGACGTAGTTTATTATTGACGCTATATTTAAATGTCACTTAGCGCTTATGATTTCTATAAAAATATTTCTTAATATTTAATAAGCAAATTTTCACAATAAAATTACAAAACCGGATCAAGAAGCTTAAATATTAACATGGCAGATGTACAGATTTTCACAATTGCGAATTGCGATTCTTTAAGGTAACGTCGCTATAGAAATTGCTGTAAACATTTTCTGTGTACTGACCAAATAATGTTAACCGAATCAATGATTATCATAATACATCAAATATCGTACGTCCATTGTCTTCATTTACAGCTCTTGTATTGCCCACTAGGTGAACTGAATTAAAAATACTTCCCACACGATCATGTTTTCACTGTTGTCTTGTCTATACGAACTATTTCACAGATCATTTTTCTCGTGTTTTATTGTAATCAGATCTCATTCAAGCGTTATGAGCCAATTACACCTGATGAACACAGCTGGTGTTGATAACTAGAATTATGTTAATTCCAAAAGTGATTTGAACACCTGGCAAATATTTCCAACAGCAACGAAACAAAAAAAAAACAACAAAGGTCCATTCTTACCTTAGTAGTTACGTATACACTCAAGGAATGTAAATTGCTTATAAATAATAATAAGAGGCCCGCATTATATTATTAATATCAGATGAATTGATAGCGACTTACGGTATGAAATTACATGAATTGCAATAATTAATCGAGTATGACCGTATGCGGGATAGATTGTTTAAGTATTACGTACAACGCTTAATTGGAAAATTTAATTGTTACTAATAAAAAGCGTACGTGAAAGTACATTCTATTTAAAGTTTTGCGCAAATATCATAGTAAGGATGTATGATTCGTATGTTTGGTAAACACGTCAGCACCGTGCTGGAACAACAAACTCGAATAAAATTTTCTGTTTGCCCATGTTCTTGAGTGGCTGTTGAATTGTTCGCATGTGTAACTGATTGTTCACATAGACACAAGTGTAAACGTACCACACCGGTAAAGTACAATGCAATGCGTCGTGTTTGGGTTTAACGTTTTCAAAATAACCATTCACATAAACTTAAACCTACTGCAATAAACATGAATCATAAATCCACAATCGCAACATACTACGACGAAGAAAATAAGCAGAAATTTTACTTATGGACTTAAGAAATGTTCTAGCAAAGAAGTCACTCTTAAACTATTGATGCCTTTTTCTATTATTTTCTTTTCAATCCACCAATAAGGACCCCCACATCATTTAGTCTTGGAAATTTCGAATCTCATTGTCTTGTAAGTAACTGCAGATTATAAATAAAAAAAATAATAAAAAACATCACGTCAAGTTTAAGTCATTATGAAGCTAATTTAAGTTAATTATTTTTATTAATTTAAGCATACTTAAAAAGAAAAGGAGCTCTCGATTATATACGACTGCTCGTTAATTGGTCTTTTCTCAAAAACGATACTAAACTTTTGCTCATTATCAATGGCGATTGTTTACATCTGTGACGTACTACTTTGTGCGACGCGGCGTCCGTATATAAACCAAGCGTGCGAAATGTAAGTTTTTAGTTACCTTCCAGTTCCCAGTGGTTCCTGGGCTTGTCTTGTATGCATTGCACGTATTTATTATGTATTAATAAATATCTTATTTTTTTAATTGTTGGTTTTTAAGTACTAAGTTTTAAAATATAACCAAAACTTAAAATCAACCTACTAAAAATTCTCTTCTTCGAACTGCTACCACTTTGGTGGATCTTTTTCCACGTCTCTTATAAATCTTGCATCTCGGATTGAAAAATTTCTAAGCCTATTTTAAGTTTGGGTTGCATGCTCACCGGCAAATCGGCACTCAACATAACATACTTTTTATAAAATGTTAACGATTAACGGTTAACGTTAACTTCCGTTACTTTTATAACAAATTAACGGTCTATCGGTTAACGAACTTAACTTTTTCGTTAACGGATTAAGGATTAACTCAGTTAACTTTTGGATTAACTTTGCGCAGCTTTGTTAATTAGCATTGGGTGGTCTAGTACCCTCACACTGTAGTCTAATGTGGTCTACTGATTTATAAAAGCACATCTGTGCAGAAAAGAGGATGCCAGCATTACCTATACAACATATCTGAATAGGTACTTCTCAATTATACACGGACATATGTACTTTTATAATAAGTTGGTGTGACTCACCCCAATTGACTGGAAATGTTCAGACAGCCGTCTGAGCTTGAAGGGATAAAATGCAAGTAATATGACACTAACTTTATCAAATATCGCGGTAACATTATTAAAAATAAAGTTAGCGGTTTCTCAAAATCAAAAATATTGGTATGCCAAACCAGAAATGGCCGTAAACTACTGGTATACCATATTTTTCCTTTGGTGATCCTTTAGTAGGTACTCGATTAACACATCTGGTTGATTTTGCTTATTAATTAATTAATTAATGACTAATATATGTGCATTCATAATAACTTGGTGTGCCTAACTCAATTTGGTAGTAAGTACATTTTTTAACGAGGGCGTCCAGATGAACGCCGCGCCGTCCAGATAGTTAATCAAAGATCTTCGTCAAGTTAAAGACGATGAGGAATCATTCGATTAGATTTTCTTTTAGAAAGCTGGTTGTGGCGTTTCCTCTCCCAATATTTGCTTCCCTCCAGGAGATCAATGCTAGGCATTCGAATAATATTTGAGAGGCGTCTTCCTCGTTTTCGTTGCAAAGTGTACGCAGAGGTTCTTCTTTCAGAAGTTAAAAGGAAGTACTTGGTAGACCGCCATATAAAGCTTAATTCTTCAAAGTGGTGTGGTGGGCGTCAGTGGCGTATATATGAAGATCACCAGAAACCTAATAAGTAGTTGCGGAGAGACTCACTTGGCTAGGTATTTAATACTTAATTATAAATAATAATGATTTGCTACACTTGACGATTTCTTTGGTTTCCCATTTTTTCCTGTTTTCATTGAACAACAAACACTCATACGTTACTAACTATTTCAATTGGAGAATATTTATGGGTCGTTTTAATGACTAGATCCTTGAGAGTAATTTGTAATTAGCGACTGTTTAATACAAATTAGAAAATGGTAATAAATAGCAATACCTGTAGTTACATCCTTATGGAAAACAAGACTTGGTCAACAACTCGATGAGACATTTAAATTTCTCAATATATGAATATTATTTATAATTCGCACATCTAATTTAAGTCAGAATTGCAACGCAGCGGGAACCCTAGTTCGTAAAACACTCGTTACGTCGCTGTACGCTGCACGCAACGTCGAAAACTCGCCCGGTTACGGGAATTCAGTTATCCGTACATGTCGTTGTATAAAATTTGAATTTCCTCACGTACATTTCATATAATTTTAAAATTCTCATGTGCAAATTGATCCCCCGCCAGCACTCAAGCCAAGAAGGCTCTACCATAATGGTAAGTAGGCCCATAAAATAAAATATAAAAGCCTTGCGCGACCGGCAAGTCAGCGAATGGGTCGGTAACAAGTTTCTCTGCGGTGTGGAGTTACCTTAATGTTAATGGGACCCGCCTGATAACGGCGGAGTTTTGTTTCAAACCTTTGGTTGATTCATAACCAGGTGATTTTTAATGACTAGTTTATTGTTTGTTTGTTTATTTTACGGCCTATTTCCGACTAGCATAACCGACGTAAGGGCAGGCGTCACACACCCAAGAATTTTAGGGAATTAGGTAATTAAATTCCACCAACCCCTTCGGGCAATTTTTACAGTATTTTTTTGCAGTCAGTATTCAGTATTCTTGCGTTATAAATGATGGTATAAGGATCGGTGATCCTTATTCAAGGATCGGTGATCCTTATTCAAGGATCGGTGATCCTTATTCAAGGATCGGTGATCCTTATTCTGTTCGTTTTTGTTTCATTACATGAATGCGAAAGATAAGGAAATAAACAAATAAAATGAACGGTTAAAAGTAGTAAAAATAGTTTCAAGGTCATCACGTCACCAACTTCTCAAAAACAGTTTTTTTTTTCATTTGCCTCCGACTCTTAAGTATGGGGTTTTGTCAAGAGCATTCTAACCTAGAAATAAATACGTACGTTCGAATATGGTTCTGTAAACAAGTTGCACACGCGATGGGGCAGGAAGAGTGGTTCGTGCAGGTCCGACGTCAAAAATAACAAAGTGCGAGAGAAATTAAATTTAAAATTGAGGTGGGCGTCCTGGCCCGGTATCATGATAATCACTTTAATGGCGTTCTTGTTAAATTCCGACGATGTTGCGTGCCACTGCCAATATCTTAGACGGATCGTCCAGTTTATTAAGAGACTCTAGATAGCTCGTTAGCAACGTCCGAGGAAGGATGTCGGAAAAAAATGAGAAACTCGCATAACCTAACCTAACTTATTCTTAAGTCCGCCCAAGGTTAATGGGTTTCATCAAGGTTTCATCGAGTTCGGCACACACTTTATTTCCTATATGACGTCTCGATACGACTATAACTGCTATATAGTAGCAGTTTATTATATTTTTCGTTCAGTTGACAGTAAGTAACACTCCGTGAACAATTGTCTGTGTAGGCCCGACAGAGGATTCCTCAAGCAGGAATACACGATATTTATTATTGACGTTATTGAATTGAATTATTAACTATCACTGTAGGTACGTAATAAGATCCGTTAGTTACAAATTATTTTCCATGGCTAACAACCCTTAAATGACGATATTGTATGTAGACTATGTGGTGTACGTCCATCTCCACCTGAGGTATGCAATGAAAATTCTGTAAAGAAATCCAAATAAACTTGAAATACTTTTTAGAACGTCAAACCTATGTTATTCACGACGTCGAAATATGTATATCAATGTTGAAGTTTTACGGATATTTGTTCCGCCGTAGCTACCTTTTAATAGTCATATTAACACTCAATCAAATTACTTTGTTCTTACTGATTTCAGTAGAACTTTAAATTGTCTTAATGGTAGAGGAAACAACGGTCTTAAACAAGAAAATTTTTGAAAAAAAATATTTAAAATTGTAATATATATCTCTCTGGAGAACATAGATTTTCTGAATGGAATATGAAAATTGTGCTCAAAAACCAAAAATAAGTCACAAAATTGGAGGTGGCATGTCAAAAATCGCGCAATGTTCACGAAAACTAAAAAAAACTAATACCACGGACTGGAAACGCCTATTCTCTTTCCATGCACAAACAAAAGTTATTAAATAAGTACGTAGGCTTTCACGGCCAGAATCATTTAGAAAATAAACTGCTTCCGGGTTATGCCGTGTGTCAAGATTTGTTAATGCTGACGTTTCGCGAACCATGTTGCTCGCTTCTTCAAAGCTAATTGAATACTGTATTCAATTAGCTTTGAAGAAGCGAGCAACATGGTTCGCGAAACGTCAGCATTAACAAATCTTGACACACGGCATAACCCGGAAGCAGTTTATTTTCTAAAAGTTATTACTTATCAATATTCCCTAATTTTCAACTGAGTTTTTCTAGAATATTTTCTGGGGTCAGGTGATAAAATGTATGTGCTACCTTAAGGACAATGCACAGATCTATCACAATGAGTATGAAAATGCCAGACTAATTGCATCAGTATGCAAAAAAAGACATACATTGACATAAATACAAAAAGAAACCTGTACAATCTTCTGTTTATATCAGTTATCAACTACTTAATTAATATATGGGGCAAAACCACAACTAGAAACCTGGACAAACTGCAAATGCAACAAAACAAATTACTAATAATTATTGATACATGAGACAAACGAAGGAGCCGAGAACTTACCACGTGGGATGGACTGAGCACCATTTCATTATACAAGATTAAGCACAGCATGATAAAAATAAATATAAAACTTACGAAAAGTAAAACTGTACACAACCACGAGGCCAGATACAAAACATTCATTCAAACACACAGATTTAGAACTGCTACGACAACAGAAAACTGTCTAACAGAGACCACACAGGTATAGAACAACCTAGCTGATGAAGTAAAAAAATACACATTGACTTTGTAAACACCATGGAAACACCAAGCTGTATCAACATTATTTCACATAGCGTACATGCGCGCGTGTTTCTCTTCCTCATCGCATTCTCCATGCATTTGCGTATTGAATTGACGTTTCGCAACCGCGCTGACGTTCTGAATACTGTCAAAAGTTTCAAAATATCCTGGCTACCTACTATTAATGCAGACACAATTTCGATCAAATAGAATTTGCTCCTGCAGCTAAACTATTTATTAATTTTACCAAAAAATGTTATAGACATAAATTATACAAAATTTCCTCTACTGTAGTTTATTATTTATTATTTTGAAGAAATTACAGAAATGACGGCTCATTTGCAAAATCGTTGAAAAATGCTAAGAGTAAATGCCCAGTTCCTTTGGACCCTTTTGAACCAAAAGCTTTTCAGCACTAAGTTTGGTCATAAAACTTCTAAATATGAACTTTCGTCCCGATACCTTTAGTAGTGTCTCCGGAATCGTCGTCACAAAAATCGGGTACACACACACACACACACACACACACACACACACACACACACACACACACACACCCACAGACATTTTTTTGTACCTTGTTCAAAAATGATCAGGAGACCCAAAAAGACCTATTTCCGCGAAAATCTCAATTTTTTCTTTCTGGACGATTACAAGACTTCACCGTACTGCGTATGATAAAGTAAAAATAACATACAGCACATTCAAAATTAAAATTAAGACTAACTTATTATCCATAAACTCGTTCAACACGATAAATTCCAGACGGTCCACATCATTCTCGAAGGAAGCAAAAGGGACAAAACCGCGTGCACTTACTTCTAAGATATAATATTTGTGATGTATTATTGGTCAATGCAATGTTTATTGAAGATAAACTTACTTACTACAAAATATGGGGTTGTTATTAAAATAATTGTCGATGACGTCATGAGGAAAAAAATAAAGGATGGAAAATGAATTTGCTGTAATTATGTGTTTCGGACTTCTCATGTTTCCATACTTTGGGTGCGCGCTCGAACTACAAACTATCTCACAAATCTGTCCCAACACAATGTAAATCCGCCTAGAGTGAAAATTTGCACAAGAAATTCGCGCATTTGTCGCTGTCGACGCGAATCGACGGCCGTCATAAATTATACAAGGGAATTTATTGTAATTCGTAACGCTAGAATGAATCGCGGTGTGCAGTTTCATTAATCAAACTATTGTTAATAGAAGTCGCGAAAAATATCGCGTATGGCTCCGTTATTTGAGCTGACAATATGAATACCTGAATGACTTGGTAAGCGAGCTTGCTGTTTGCTGGTATAACCTTCTTACGTATCGGACAGATAGAGAATTGTTCACGCAACCTTTACAAGTTTTTTAACCTTTCAAACTGATTTCTTTTAAATCAAAGACAATTTTGAACCTTTTACCGATATTAACTTTTAGTTTTCGCGATAGGGTGATAAGGTTGGCAAGCAGTTTTCGACTTCCTCTTAGTGGTCTGCTTATTGTTCTTAATTATTCGATCTTATTGGTTATTTATCACACCTGTAAATAATATGGTTATTTTTGATACACCACTGAATTATTTTATGTTACAATTTGTTATTCCACAATATTTTTCTTAGAATTTCCAAATCACTTTTAAACTTAATTTCATTACATTATATGATATACGTTCTTGGCTTAAAGAACGACCCGAGAGATATTACTACAGATAATACGTACAGATAATACATACAGATAATATTCTAGTTTAGTTAGACAACTTTTATTAAGTTTTAAGGGTCCCGTATCCCCCATTCAAACCTTCAAACGTTAGTTGCCGCTCTTTTCTCCAGAGCTTCCAAACAAAAGTGTTACTAGATGTAGATGGCGACACAACTATCAAATCTCTAATTATGAATAATTATGAATGTGTCTCTCAGAATCAATAATGATCGATTATTTATTTATAGGGAATTTATTGATAGGTACGTACACAATTTCAGTGGTTTTCATAATATTTTCTAAATAAATATTGTTATTGTTTAAGGTCCTCCATTTCCAAATAAAACTTTACATTACCATCCAAGGACAACAGCACTGTATCCTTATGTCTGAATACACGATATGTCATTAGCGGCTGGTTTAAATTTACATCAGAGATGGTGTGAGTTAAATAACCTTAAGTACAATTAGACGGTAACTCAAATTATGTTGTATTACATAACTTTATAACGTTGTATTACATAGCCTTAGCTCTCCGCAAAATGAAACGTCTAATCATAGTACCTTTAGTGCAGCAGCCATTCCGAAATAACGCCATATAATGGAGATCGTATCATTCGTAGTTTTTTGGTTGCTCGACGCAACTGGAATATTTCAATAGTTTATTACGCAATCTTGAGGATGAATTTATGTCTTTGCATATAGAAAAGGTAATTCTTTGTGCAATTTAATTGTAATAAAATCTGCCACCTTGACGTAGGAAGGTATATAATTAATAATTATCTACATAAATATAGAAATAAATAAAAAATGTGTGTTGTTTACTATTTACGTAAAATTCAGCAGCAAAACAGAATGTTAAAAATGAAAAAGAGAAAAACCATAATAAAATTCTGACTGATTTCTGTTTTAACGTATGGTTATTTAGCTGTCGTATAGCCTGTACTTCACAACGACGGTATAACTATATAGTATCAGCTTTGCTCCGAAGAAATGGGTTTTGTGACTAAATTATCAACGAGGTTTTTGTTTTGAACACATTTTGATCGGAAACTATTTTACGGTTCATCTGTGATTTTTAACGACCCGTAGATACTGCACTTGAAGGTCGTTTATGTGAATTTAGATTGATTCAAAGTTAAAGACTTTTTGTGACATTTGCGCTGATTGCAATAACTGATTTTTAAGTTATTATTCCTACAACATATATTTTAAAAAAACAACTTTAAACGACCTTCAAATGCAAATCGGACGACAGCTAAGATTTATATTTTTTAACACGAGCACAAAAAATCCAATGGGCATTCTTTATGTTACATCTTGTTTTCAGTATTACCGATGTCTAGTGTACTTTAGGTCATATCTAAATAAATTGTTCATGTTGTATTTACATTTTCAATTTGAAACAGCGCCATCTGACCACAGACCGTTGAACTGAGTTGAACAATGTTGCAAAGCGAACAGACTAAAACTCTCCCAGAATGGTATTCTAGTTACGTTCACTAAAAGATAACTCCCATCGTTATACGCATTTAATGTAGTTTTATAATATATTACAGTACACAATAATCATACGCCAGTAAGACCAAAAAGCATTTCTATATTTGTAGTTTAGTTTTTTTAACACTAAAATTTGCAAGTATAATTTGCATAAATTTTTAAATTCTTTGTGGACGCAGTTGCGTATGGACCTATTCAATCGAATAGTTGCTATAGTTTCACAATTTAAACAATAAGTATTTTGGGAGCCTTAACATCGATATGTGATGCGCAAATTTGTCTTTTATATAGGAAACTATAACTGTCATAATTGATTATATAAGTTAAATATCGCTGGAATTTGTTCTAGTCAATATATTGTCAATTAAAAATCAGCACTAAATTAATTAAACTGGAAACCAAGGTCTGGACTTATTCTGTTCTTGCACTTAACAAAATATGCATCACATTTGCTTTAAAATCATTATATTAACTAAAGTTGTAAATAAGAATGCACAAGAATGAACGATATTACAATTGGAACCTCTGTTTTTTGCACTGGAATGTATCAATAAACTATCACGCAAAAATTTATCGCTTTGGATATAATAGGGAAACATGTGATCATAAGCCCATTAAGACTATATGGATATAATTATTTTAGATTGAACGGAAAGCTGGTTAAATGAGAAATAAAATATTAGATTAAAATGTTGGTGCTTTGACTTACCAAGGAAACATGTTGACATGTTAAATTTAAAGTTATATCTGAATTCAACCATTCTCTACAAGTTAAATCGGATAGTGCTAATGCTATCTTTATACTGAGTTTATACGTATCTAGTGTAGTCTTTGTGATTGCTAACTTAATTCGAAATTGATAATTTTCCAGCATAACTCTTGCTCTCTATAAATAGTTTGCTAATACAATATTCTCACATAACAGTATTCAGTATGCACCTTATATCGCCTATAATTCCTAGAATACTGACTTCCCAGAGGCATTCCTACTACTAACTATTCGTATTTTTACATTATACCATAAGTTAGCATATTCCAGGCATTTACTGACGTCTATTTCTAGCAGGGAACATTCGCATAATAGTTTGTGCTTTATTTACCTACCTAATAATTTCCAGAGGTTTTGGGCTCTAAAAGTTTTATCGACAGAGTTTGTTTAGCTGTTGGAAATAAAGATTAAAAATGATCATTAATCACAACGAACTCTGACCACCGGTGGTTAGTAGTCGTATTTATCATTTGTAACGTCACCCTCGAGTATAATGTTACGTTCAATCGTATTATCAAAAGTTTATTAATGGCGGTAGTAAATATACTGTGCGCGATGTGTTTCATTGTTCGTGTAGATAAGACTATCCTGGTCATTTACAGGAAGTGTTTAGTGTCCGGTTGTATCTGGATCTGAAAACGGCGTTT
The DNA here is from genome assembly GCA_964023965.1 of Melinopterus prodromus. Classification (NCBI taxonomy): domain Eukaryota; kingdom Metazoa; phylum Arthropoda; class Insecta; order Coleoptera; family Scarabaeidae; genus Melinopterus; species Melinopterus prodromus. Next base: position 82,931,809 of record OZ030390.1, read on the forward strand.
CTCTCTGTTTAGAAATGTAATATACCTTCGGTAGTTACTCTCGCACATAGTATAAGCGTGGATAAGCATCTTACTAGGAAATCTACGTGTAGATACTCCTTTAAAATACACTCGGTACGACTACATAAAATTCAAGTTGCAGGAGTGCTAAAGTTCTTAGATTGTAATGGATATGAAGGTTTGCGATGAATATTTTGAAGAATCGTTCATAGAGTTCCTGCTATACCTAGTAGGTTTGTGTGTTGTCTCGCTAACAAAGAGATGCAATGGCGCCTCTGCTCTGGCATCGTCATCCCTGGATGGCTCAAGTTACCAAATATATGAATCATGACTAAGAAAGGATGAACATAAAACTGGACCACAAGAAGTTTTAAATAATAATTTCTATTTTACATCAAACGTTTTGTATTTAAACGTTACTCCTTATGCCTACTTTTTAAGGAATTGCGATAATGGTATCAGTGATTGTTATTTAGTGCATTTTGTCTATCCGTTGATGGCTGCCGTAATACCAAATCGTGTTTTGAACTAGTCATAACAAAAGCTTATCAACTTGTCTAGCGACACTAAGCTGTGTTGTTATCTGTGATCGCCTATCAATGTGTTAAAAAGTCTATCGTTCTTGAAAAACTGTCACTATTTTTCGGCTTCTAACACCCTTTTAGGTTTTTAGCTTTTATCATATTTTTTTTCTCACAATGGAACAAATAATTCTAGAAATAAACTATAAAAGATATGAAAAATCAATAAATTTACTTAAATTTAAAAAAAACAATCAACAAAGCTAAAGGACTGTTTAGAGCAGCGTTTCCCAACCTTTTAATCTTGCGGAACCCTTCAACCAAGGTTGGAACCTGGAGAACAAACAAAAAATATACTATGTCCTTTCCAAGGCATTTCGAGTATCTTTTGCGTACAGAAAAACGTGTAACGTATTTTAAGTAGGCAGATACAAGTCTGTAAAGAAACGCAGTTCAATGATTGAATATTGCTTACTACTGTGAAATTAAAGTATTTCCCCTGTAAAATTTAAAACTGCCCTGTAAAATTAAGGTGATACTGTTCTAATTTCACAGGAATATGTTTGTGGAATATGTGAATTCTGTAAAAACAATACAGAAATTTAGCTGGCATCCAATAACCAGCAATGTTGCAGTTAATTCTTCTTTTACAGCTTTTTTGGTGGTTTATTACATTCATGTTCTGTAACATTGCAGATATTTCTCTCTATAGGTATAAACTTATTGGTTCTTTTTAGTTCCTTTAAGTGTTACCAAAGGAAGGAAGAACAAAATACAAATCAAACAATGCGAAAACGAAGAATACAAAAAGTACCTGTTACAAATAATTAAATAAATAAATTCATTAAATAATTTCATTAATTTCATTAATCATTGGTTAAAATACAAAAATTAAAAAACTTATTCTGAGTAAAAGGTTTCATATAGACATATTGACAACAAGTAGTATTCCTTAAGAAGTTAGAGCCATTTAAAATACTGTTTTATTGTTATTTTTTACGGTATTGAAAAAATAAATGTCCTTATGAACGTTCAGAGACAACAAAGTGTAGGAATCAACACCTAAGTAGAAGATATTTGTACACACGAATTTTATCTATAACAGATGATCTCTATATTTTCTCTTAAAGTTTGATAAGAAAAAGCTTACTCATACATACACAATGATGAAAACTGAACTGATACAAGGTAATTTATAACTCAAGGTGAAAATTAAAGACAAAAACATTCCAAATTATAAATAAAAATATGTCAAGCGCTTTTAAATTTGTTTCATTGTCAAAATTAATACTTACTTCAATTTAATTTAATTATTTTTTTTAATATAAATGCAGTCATGAAATTTGAAATTACACTTTAGTTTCCTGTTCGCATAAATTTTCGTCTATAATTGCAAAACATTCCGTATATTTATTGATTTTCTGTGAATGGGACCGACATAATTTTATTTTAGTATAGAATCTGAGAACTGGTGATAGGTTAGTTTTCGTATCAGGCATGTAAGATCACATTGACATCCACCACCTACAACTCTGTTCTTCACCTAAAGTACCAGTATGAGCAGCAGATTCAAATTATAGGTTTATTTTGTCACACATTTGGAAGGCAAAATTATTGAAACTTACATTACTTACAACTTACACTTACATTATTTTTAGTAACTTCGTTCATTATTGCTATTATTTTTAGTGTTTGACCAATAACTCTGATTGTTGTTTTTAGAGGTTATTTTGTATTTATGTAACAGATAATTATAAGCAATATTGTCAATTGAAGTTAATGAATAGTCTAGACTCTAGAATATTGCCCGTTGGATGTAATATCGAAATAACAGTGGTTTATTGGGTTAGAAGAGATCCAAACCAAAATTATTCATGGATTGACCTTGTTTATTAATCCAATATTTCAAATAATAATCCCATGCTAATAATACATAAAAATAACACTGAATAATGTGCCAATGAACGACGTCACTGAAGACATCACGCGGAAACCTAGGGTTCCGCGGAACCCCGGTTGAGAAACGCTGGTCTAGAGTGTCTAGGCCAACAATGAATAAAATCGAACAATTGAATACTTATTCTGCTATGCCTTTTTCCGTAAAATCTGAATCTGAAGGAAGAACTTCTGAAATGTGTTCAGTTTTTTTTTTCTTTTTGGGAAAGGTGTGTTTTCAGAATTTCTGATAAGTCATCCCATGAAAAAAGGCATACCAAAATCAGTTGTCACATGTCACTTAACTTGGATCATTATACTTTTTACAAATTCAGGAATTGAAAAAATGTGAAATTCTCTGATATCTACATATTTATTGATGATTTCTTTTTATAAGTGTGGTAAGCAAATTTATTGTAGTTTAAAAAGTAAAATCGCTTCTTTATTAATATTATTAAATTAAATATTTATATTTTGGAATTTGAGCCCCATGTGGGACGATCTCAAATTTTTGTACGTATTGAAACATGAATAATTTGAAACTTCAAACAAACATGTAGGACCATTCTATTTTTTATTTGTTTATAACTTATGCTTGTAGCAAACAATATTCGTATTACTTTTTTTGAATTCAACTAGGTTAGGATTATCAAACATTAATAACTCTGGAGCACAGAAGATTTAAAAGATTTCTTTGTGATGAATTCTAAAAAAACGAACAGTTTTTTGCCGTTTATTTTTTTCTGGTTGGCTATTTTATTTTTTGTTTGTACGCACAACACTTTACGATACGCTGTGAGTTTTCCTTTCAGGATTTCAGGATTTTGGAAAAAGTAGAAACACTAACAAGTACTTTGTTATTCTTTTGATGTAAGTAGTATACTAACAAATAGAAAATAAATGTTATCAATAACATTAACACATGTATTCAATTACAATAATTTTGAAATAAGAACGATTATAGGCAGATATAAAATTGACTAATTCAGTTGGTGACACAAATCAAAAAATCCTGGCAATTTTTTCAACAATTTTTAAATAGTTAAACTAGTTCAAACTACCCCAAGACATTAATATAAATCCCACACGATTCACTTATATTGGTACAAGCCATCATGTGCGGATTCATACTCCCCTCATTAATTATTCTTGTTGTTTAACACACGCTACGTGAGAAAATATGTTTGATTCATGTACCCAAAGATGTAAACTTTTAAACATTTAAAAATTTCTGAGATACCAGGGAATTTGTGTCACACTGTATATTCATTAAGTATCTAGACGGAATAAATATTTTACTCTGCAGTTTTGCTCATGTTTTTAATTTGTTGTATAAAATATAAGTAGTTTATCATATATATCATAATAAAATTATCATTTGCAATTGTCTGCGTGACGAGCATTTATTTATACATATTCTTAACTTACCATTTAACTACATCAACACTATCAGCAATTAATAACAATACCAACAAATTTTCGGTCAACAAATTATCACAGAGCACACAAACGTCAACGATGCAAACAACTTATCTCGATTAAATTTAGCTAGTGTAACTAGGTCTACAGTATATTTGTGATGCACCACACCATAAATTGTCTTTATTTCCTTAACAATATCCTCAGCACGGTTTATATGCTTTGCGTTTATTTTGCTGTATGCGAACTGAAAATAAACGCTATTATTTACAGCTAGTCCATTATTCGACAGTTCGTCGGATACAATTAGCGCAGTCGGTCGTAAAATCCGTTATTTATTGTTGTTTTAATTAGCGGTCTAACACGAAATAAAATATTCGCCCGTGGTGTCCACACGTTCTGTTTGTCTTCGGCGCGATTAGCAGTTACCGTCAAGAAGTTCTACGGCCTCGTTAAATGAGGCAGAAGGAAATCTTCATCTTATATCCGATAATCCTTGAGAATGTATCCTTGGAGAATGTTTCTAAAGATATAAAACATGTCAGCATTTGTAGAAAGCGCATGGTGGAAGATTGTCAAGTAGGGCAAATGACAGCAAGGGCAATCTTTGGAAGGTATTGCTGGAGGTTCTCTAAAGACTTTTACGACACCATTAATTTGTTAATTCTGAAGTGGATTTGTAACGAATTTGGAGGTGTGAGTTGTATTCTGCAGTTTTCGACATGAATAGCTTTGCTAATCAAAAAGCTCTATATACGAAGATGCACGTATATGTCACAATAGAAAAATTATACATTTATAAACTTTTTTTAAGAATAAAGACAATATCCAATAAGAAATCAATAGAAATGAATATACGAAAACAAAGTTTAATTAACATACTGAATTTTTCTTACTTATATTGTAAAACTAGTACCGAAAACTAAGTTACAGAAAAAAATCTACTTGTTTAAATTTAAATCTTGTTTTCACAAAATTCGTAAAACTTTCCACACGAATTCTAAAAGTTATCAAGTAGTTTTCACCATAACATTAGATTACCGTCGAATAGCAATGCATATTTTATACCATTTCACATGAAAAAAGAGCTATAATAATGTTATAATATGGTTGCTACATCAATAAACCCATAAAAAGTTATAAGCGAAATAAAACCGACTTGCAGTAATAAACAAGAACACATTATTTAATCACACCTTATCAAAACAATACATAAAAATTTCTAAAATAAATAAGATCCGCAAAATTTTACCATACATTCATAATCAGCAACATTGCAGCAACAATTACTGCGCTTTCCACTAACAATATGCTGGTATATCAAAATAAATGACAAATACCAAAAGGTTATATTTTATAAGAAATTCAAATTGCCCCAACCCCCAAAATATAAAATTTCAAGACAAACTAAGAAAGAACATTACAAATTTTAAACAAATAAATTTCATACAAACAAATCCACATATACTTTTTAAATATAAAAAAAGCAAAATAAACATTAGGGACTTCTGATTCTAGTTAGTTGTAGTATTTTTTTTTTCGTTTCTTGGATCATCTTTTGAAATATTTAATTAATTTTTTATATCATACTATTTAAATTTCGATAAAGTGTTTGGTTGCAATATTTTGGAAAGATTTTTTTAAGGAAAGAATGCATTATTTTTTATGATTTCTATCTTTATATCACTAATAATTAATTTAATTAGCTTCGTAGTTGTCAGTAATATAGCAATGGGCTTCGAAATACGGAATTCGCTCTACAGCCAGAAAATATTTTCCCAGAACAACGTACCAACACAAATTTGTTTTTATGGAACACTATGTATGTTATTGCAGTTTTTGATGAAGATTTGTATCCTAATTGTTTTGACATCAACTATTGTTACAATTATTGTCACAAACGTGCATTCTTCAAAAATTATTCTGAGGTAACTAACAAAGTTAAAGAAACAATAGAACTGATTTTGATTAGTAAAATTGTCGCATTTTTTACAGTTATTATTGATTTGCGATTCTAATATTACGTATCCTCAATAACTGGTGATTTGCTAAATATAAAATAACTCAAGATCGAAAGATTCGAAAGATCGTTAAATCAGCTTTTCTAAAATGTTTAACTCGGTAGGTTGATCGTCAACAGTTAAAAAGTTCTTAAGCCTTTAATTTTACATTTATAAACTATGCAAAATAATTCATAAATACCTATAAAATAACTAGTTGCCATGTTGAAATTTAACAATTCCACAAAAATGTAATGATTCTTCTGTTCATGCAGAAACTTTTAGTCATTGCAAACTCCTACTATGAATTACACAGACGAACAATTTATGATCATCTAAGAATTGGTTTTATTAGTACCAGTCGAAAATGTTATTATTTATTAACGATATGTTCTATATTATTTTTAATGATTCCTTGGGTTGGGTCTAACGTCTTAGCTAGCTAAATCACCAGTTCTATTTATTTCTTGACATGTTTTTGGAGAGTTTATGGGAATGTTCCAGTTACTAAACAGATAACCAAAACAAGGGGTGCTTTGATAGAAATGTGGTGTTCTGCATAAATCCTAACATTTCTGTACATATAACACAATATCAGCAATCCTCCCATAAGACTAAATAATTAAATAAATGGATAATTGTACACTGAATAAATAATTATTTCAGTACGATGCACATATCAACACACACAAGTCAATGTGTTTAAGTCTAACTTCAAATTCTCGGTGGAAATATTCCATTTTCAATGGTTTTCACGAAAACTTTTCAAAACTGGCCCTTATTAATATTCTTCATGTTCGCTATCGATTGTGTGCAAAGTAACTTAATCAAATAGGGTTAAATCAGGCGATCTAGTTTTTCAAAACGTTGGACCACCATGAACAATTTAATATCTCTGATGAATATTGTTTATATAATTTTAGAGTGATAAATTACTAATTCTAAGGCCTTTGAAGAAAATCAGTATCACAAATTATATTGCGCGCTTTGAACAATAATTTCACAATATATCAGAAACAGTTGATAATAGCCTAATATAAGTTGTTTTGGGACAGCTGTAAGCATAAAAATATTTTCTAGTTGCAGAGCGATTGATTATCAACAACCTAATTAATGCCATTAATGTACATTGTTTCTAGCGTAGGATACTCTGTATAGTTCATTGCAACTATGTATATATTTCTTTCCTGGACCAAACTATTTTATGATTTGGTAGAACAGAGGATATTTCAGGAAATTTCTTTAAAATACTTCAGTCACATAGATAATCCTAAGAAAAGTGGACATGTCCAAATTAAAAAAAAAAACTGGTAACCCTATACTAGAATAAGTAGTTTATTCGACATTGGTTTTATTCGTTAATACACCTGACAACGTATTATAATGACTACATGTCCCAGAAAGTGTTTAAAAAAAGAATCTGAATGATGCTCTCCAGATAAAAAGGTAAAATTTACAACTCTATTATCTTACGCAAACTCGTCATTATAAGAGGTAGAAAATCCAAGAAGGGAGTCCCTTATCTTTTAAATTATATGTATTCTCCAGCGTTACCACGAACATTATTTCACGGTATCTTCATTCCTAAAGTATGCTGCCAACATAATGGATGTAAAAATATTTAAACACAAATTATAATATAGGGCATCTTTTATAACCAACGCTTACAAAAAAAAATATATAAAGCGTTTTATTTTTATTTCATATTTCCTATGACAATAGTTTATGCCCGAAAAATGCTTCAACAATATTTTAGCTAGTTTGTCAATAATAACCTGTTAGACGGTCCATCAAGAAAAAAAGTTACGTTATCTGTATCTTATGCGTTTTAGAACATTGTATTTGCTGTAGCCAATAGAACGAAATAATGTCTATAAAAGGAAGTTCTGACGCCTTCATGACCATAGAAATCTTTGTAATAATACACTATTGTAGTTTCTCCTCATAATTAGCCGTTATTCGTTTGTATATCGAATAAAATAAATCATAGAGTTGTATCTCAAAACAGCATTTTCTGTTATTGTTAAGTCATTTTCATACAATCACCGCACGATATATTCTTCCCATTATTAGTTGTTACTGTAATACTGTTCCATTTTATAGAGTTGTAAAGAGTTCACTGTCCAATAGTAGGTGCTATGAATACGCAATCAATTGTACAGATGCTTTTGCAATTCTGCTAGCAGACACATCTAGTACAGGCAATTAAGAGTTTTGCTGTCAATACAGACCTTAAACGAATACGTGGTCTATTTATACTGCACTCTGACGCCGATTGCTTGTTAGCCATTACCATCGACAAGATTTAACACACAACATTTATGACAAGCATATAACGTTAGAGGCTGCGTCTCGACAATACTACTTTTTTTTGCGAGAGAGCAATAAATTACAAAGACTAACTAGCAAGAAATTGCACGAAGCAATTTTTGCCATATTGTTGTCTTTAGGCAACACATACCTACTCCTTTAAATTGTTTACGAACTCGCGGTGACCTATGGCAATATCTAATTGGACATCTGTTGCTCTTTTCTTCTTGCAGATGCAGTCACGTCCACAGCGATTTTTGCAAGACGCTAAGTTATGCATAAAGCGCGTTGCACAAATGCATATAAAGGCAATCTCTCTCTTAACGTATTTATTGTATGCTAATTGCATTGTGGATGCATTAGCCAGACAGTAAGCAATTAAGTAACTTGTACCTTTTTTCCACTCCGGTGATTGCACGACAACAGATTTATCTTCAGTTTATTATTCTATTATGCACAACTAATATTAAATTTCAACGTAAATATTTATCAGTTTATATTAATGAGTTGGCGTTAATTTAAATGTCATTACTTCGGATTGAAGTAATCGGATATCAAACGTCGTAGTGACAGCTTAAGCGCCAAACGAACTTTATTGTTACACACCAGATCTATGAATAATTCATGAGTTGAAATTTGAAGTTGGGAAGCCAATAAAAATCAATTAATTAAAAAAATGTCTGGGACATGCTTAAAGAATACTATTACAGATAAGGGGCGACTCTCTTGTATTTTGAATGGAGTAGAGTAGGCTACTACCTGAGAGCGGGTTTTATTACGTGAATACAATCAACGCAAATTAATTAATATTTATAAGCGAGATAAAAGAATAGCGGATTGAGAGGTTTAAATATTCTCCGCTTTGGACTTAGGCCTAATCTTGGATTGTGTTACTTTGTCCGGTTTTGTCTTGTCTTAGCGATTAGCATATAGTTTAATCTATATTTAAAACTTAGAATAACTTTGAGGAATGTAATAATCATCTCAAAGAATATGATGACGGTACAGTTTTTAATCAGTAAAGTAGATTGTATTATGAATGACACCATGGTTTGAATAATTTGTTGCGTTTGAAGAATGATATTTGACGTTAGATACTTTACACACTGAATAATAAATCAGAGGGGTTGGTACTTTGCGCCATCTTAGACTATTGGCAACATACAAGGTGTAAATAAAGTCAGAACTAATTCATCAAAGCCCGAACTCAAACCAACCACAATGGAATTTTTTTCTACATCCTAATGAGCAAATTGTGACATTGTTTTCGGTTTCTTAATGCGGACGGTCTTCTTGATGGAACCGTAGCTCTGGTTAACTAAGGGTACTTTCTAAAATTGTATAAAATTAATGAAAAAAATACCCTCTTTGTATAAGATATCTTGGCGCATTTGGAATATATGCAACATTTACTTACAAATGCAGCCGTGTACAGGGTAACACGTATTTTAAATGTATTCATCCAATTTTTCCACATGTCTTATGTGCGTTCGCCACGTGCCAAAGATACAGTTGATAGGATGTGCGCTTATTAACGGAAATTGACTAATCTGGCTTAAGATGATGTCGAACCCGGTACCAGAGCATATAAAAATAAATTTTTGCAAAGCCTAAGAGGTTTTTATTTCTTGATTTGTTTGCAATTGAGCCGCAATTTCTGTAATTTTGTCAGAATAGATCAATAATAAATTAAAGTAGGGGAAATTTTGTATATTTTAGGTTTATAACAGCTTTTGGTAAAATTAATAGTTTAGCTGCAGGAGCAAATTCTATTTGATCGAAATTGTGTCTGCATTAATAGCAGGTAGCCAGGATATTTTGAAACTTTTGACAGTATTCAGAACGTCAGCGGTTCCGAAACGTCAATTCAACACGCAAATGCATGGAGAATGCGATGAGGAGGAGAAACACGCGCGCACTTACAGTGCAACAATATTAAAACATCTTGGTGTCAATGTGTATTTCGATTGCGTATAGCAATGTTCTTATGTTTTTGCGAATAAATACAAGAAAGATTGTTAAGACGGTATGGTAACATTAAAACTTATTTGGAATATTGAGCATAATTCTTTATTTACGTTTTTATTACGTTTAGTCTTAGCATTTTTGTAATATTTTGCAAATAAGCCGCTATTTCTGGAAGTTCGTCGAAATAGTTAAATAATAAATTAATGTAGAGGAAATTCTGAATAATTTATGATGAATTTTTTGGTAAAATAAATATTTTAGCCGCATGAGCAAATTCCATTTCATCGGGATCGCTCGTACTGCATTAAAACACTAGTATTAAAACTAGTTAACCACGATGTGTCAGATATTGTGATTCTAATGACAGTAGGTAGTGTCAAATGCTGATGTTTTGACATTACATACTGTAAATATAATCAAAATATCTGTCTAGTTCTAGTCGTTTTATTTTAATGCAAACGTGGCCGATGTCGATCAAATAGAATTTCATGAAACTAAACTATTAATATATGGTATGATAAAGACATGTGCCTGGCCACATCAGATTTTTTAGTATCATTACAGTTGTTGTTTTTTAATACAAAAAAAGTCATTTGTTTATATTTAGTTTGGATTCTTAATAATACAAAAAAATCTGCTGTGGCCAGGCACATAACTTTATCATACTACCTATGGTATATATAAAATTAATAGTAAATGAGATTATATTTGATCGAGATAGGTCGTATATGCCTTAAAATAAAACTAGTTAGCCAAGATTTGACAGATATTTTAATACAATAGAAAGTGGTCGAATTCCTTATTTTTATAAGGAATTCTATAAGAAATCAGAAATCAGATATAAACTACGCAATTGACAATCAGATCAAACTTCAAAGAACTCAATTTTAAAAACTTACATTTTGTCAGGCGTCAAAACATCAGCGTTTGACACTACCTACTGTCATTAGAATGAAACTAGCTTCCAAATCTTGACTAACTAATGCAGCCACGACCGATCTCAATCAAATACAATTTACTCATGCAGCTAAACTATTAATTTTACCAAAAAATGTCATGGGCATAAATTATTCAGAATTTCCTCTACTTTAAGTTATTATTTAACTATTTTGACGAAATTACAGAAATGGCAGTTCATTTGCAAAATAGTTAAAAAATAGTAAAAGGAAACATGCAGTTTATTTGGACCCTTTTAAACCAAAAGCTTTTCTGCTTTCCAAAAAAATAGGAAATAAGTTCTGTTTGATGTTATGTAGAAATAACTTGCTAACAAATAAACCATGTATCAAATATAATTTAAATTTGTAAATTCCCAAACTTTTTATTCGTTTTTCTAGAGACTTTTTTTAAAGCTACGTTTATTTTTTTACTCACTGTATATTCATAACTATCTGTCCAAATTACAATTACCCTCACATAAGTATTCATTCCATCGCTACACACTTCGCTTTTTTATACATGAACTTCAATGGCCAATAATGGGCACCAATTCGATCCAATATGACACAAGCTATACCATTCATTGTTATGAATGAAGTTGCCGCTTCATAACGGAGTCCGATAAGAATCGCAGATAGAAATCTTTCTTCCCGCGTGGCTTTACTTACGTACATAGAAATTCAATTATACTACTATAGAGAAGCTTGCGTAACACCCAGCAATAATAAAAGTGATTTTAATGTCCCGGCAGACAATCCGGTGCCAGAACCCGGTGTGTCACGACGACGAGTCGTACCAACCGACCAACCAAGTATCGACTTACATTGCGGGCGATTTTTAAATTCGCCCAAAGGTTGGCCAGTGGCCAAAATTCCCAGTCGCAAAAATACGACGATGTTGTCGAGTGTTTTGTTTTGGTAGCCAGCCGGTCGGGCACTACTGCCGTATTGCTGTCTTCTACTTGGCATAGGTGCATCTTATGTCATTTATCTCGGAAATACGCCCATCATCTGCGCCATTTCGTCTCGCCGAACACATCTAGCTGCCCGTTTCGAAATACGCTCTCGTGTTACTAATGCCTTCGGTTGTCATTCCGTCGTGTTCGTTTCCTAAGCAAGATTAATTCTAATATTTGTTGCGACGAGTCGGGAAAATCTGTACGCTAATTGGATTGTAAAATTTATGAACGTTATTTTTAACGGCTTAAAAGTTGACGTGAGGATCATGACTCGGTAGTTGCAGTTTGCGCAAATTGTCTTGCAAACTGACATGTCTCAAAAACCAACACGATGAATCTATTAGCGTAATTTATAACTAATATTAAAAATTGCAACCCTATGTAAATACAAGTTGTAACAATATATGAGGAATGCAATGAGTTGAAATGAGTACGAAAGTAGGGTCAAGAAACAGTTCTTTTCTTAACCCAATAAATCTTATTTGCACGTCACTGAAGAGCAAAAAGAGAAAAACCTATAATTGGGTGGAATGATGTTCAAGATGCAAGTAAAGGAAGTTATTTTTCTGTGTATCCATCGTCAGTAAATTATGAAAAATGAGTTGCGTATGACAATAAATTTAGGTGAGGATCGACGTTTGGAAAAATAACCATTAACTGAATTTGAACCAGGAACCTCCGCAGTTTCCAGTCGGAAACTCTAACCAATTGAGCTACCAAGGTCGAATAGTATTTGTTGCATATTATATGTTCTTGTTTACATCTATTTTATTTGTTTTCAATCCAAGACATTTGTAGTTTCAATTAATTTACTTAAGTCATTTAAAAGGTCATCACATTATGTTTTTTTAAATATCAAATCAGTAGGGAAAAGACTTATCTACCAACGAGTATCATGAACAAACGGAGTATGAAGGTAGCCGGGACTGATCTAAGAGCTGTTTTTAAGGAGTCAATGACACAAAGAAACATAGTCTTTATTATATTTAAAAAATATAGTCTATATACACTTCAAGTATTATGCCTTGAGGTTTTGTTCCTTAATAATACAGGCTAAGTTAGGCAATTGAACTAAAATTGCAGCGTAACAATAAATGTTTATTTTTACCAGAAAGGAAGGTAGAGAAATTGATAAAATAACTGGCCCACACCTGTTTGTAGCTTTATTTCAATCTTTAGTATAAATACTTTTTTGTTCATTTGATATTCAGGAATATACCACAGCTCTAATTCGCAGGATAATATATAAAAAATAATAATAATTTAGGCCAACTTGTATCAAATCGTTGCCTATTTCATCAAATATACAATTAATATCGTAACACATATACTTGATTAAAGACTCAAACGATTAATCTTGATCACTACTTATCTAGTGAGAAAATTGACGAATATATGTAAAGATAAAAAACAAACTCGGAAAGACTTTTAAGGTATCTCATTATCATATTAAATCAGTGACTAAACTGCGGTAAACTTGTAAACTTAGTTTTGTAGCGTTTTTATTTAAATCAATGTCAAATACACTGTGGGCAAAAAAAAACGGGACAAATTTTCAATTGCTCATATTTCCAAAGATATTAAGTAAATTCAAGCATTTGTTTGATAAACTAATTGTTATATTGTGAAGATTGAAAACATACCATATTTGCAATAATTGAACGTTTTAATCCAATGTGATGTTGCATAATGTATGGCAATGCAACTTTACTGATAATATCGGATCAATTTAATGTAGGGGTGACATGAAATTAGTAGGTAATGACATCTGTTTTCTTTTGGTCCAAAGGAATAGTAGAGATTTTATAGTATCGTATACAGGGTAATTTTTTTAGTATACAGTGTGAAATTTTGGAACATCGTTTTTTTTTGCTGTTTTTACTCAAAAAATCTGATGTGGCCAGGCACATGACTTTATCATACAATATATAAAATTAATAGTTTAGCTGCATGAGAATCGATTCTATTGAGATAAATCATAGGTATTGTCAAAGCATCAGCATTTGACACTACCTACACTACGTCATTAGAATAATAGTTATTTATGTTACAAATGCCGAAAGTACGGAATAGCGCGACGAGCGGTGATGCGGCGCGTCACCGAAGGCGGAGTGTCGCCGTCGCATATGAGCGAGTCGGCTATCTAGTTTTTGGCAGGAGCGACATCAACGTTTATTGTGTTGCTTTTTAAGAAATACGTATTTAAAAAAAATAAATGATGTCTGAATAGTAAATGCTAGGTTGGTACCACTTTGACGAAACGTCAAGTTTAAAGGTGCGTTCCGATTGGTAGGTAATGGTAGCTAATGCGGTGGTAGAATACGAAATTATAGTATTTCTTATATATCGTGATAATGACACATATTAGTTTGCATGTACATAAACATGAGTCACTATCAACTTTCTATTAGAAATACTATAACTCCGTCAGCTACCACTGCCATTGTCACTAATGAAAACGCACCTTAAAAAGGTAATTCAAATTCTGACAGATTTATATTTGTTCATGACACATCCCTACCAACATACTAAAATAAAACTATACTCATCGCTATACTTTATTTATAATTTTCTCAATGTATCGTTTTTAGAATTAGATATAAAGACGGGTTGATATTTGTTATCAACAAAGAATCAAATTGTGATCTTACTTTATTTGAAATTTGTATCTTATAATTTGCCGCACTACAGCGGCAACGTTCCATAGTGGTTCTCCAACCTCTGATGAGATCAGCTGTTTTCGAATGTGACAACACAAAAAAATATTTGTCAAAATCCTGGCTACTATGTAATTTCATATCAATGCAGATGCGACCGATCTCGATCAAATAGAATTTGCTCTTGAAGCTAAACTATTAATTTTACCAAAAAATTTCTTAGGCATAAATTATTCAAAATTTCCTCTACTTTAATTTATTAATTAACTATTTTGTCGAAATTACAGAAATGGCGGCTCATTTCCAAAATCCCTCAAAAAGGCTTAGAATAACCTAACAAGCTAAACTATTAATTTTACCAAAAAATTTCATAGGCATAAATTATTCAAAATTTTCTCTACTTTAATTTATTAATTAACTATTTTGTCGAAATTACAGAAATGGCGGCTCATTTGAAAAATCCTTCAAAAAGGCTTAGAATAAACTATCAGTTCCTTTGGACCCTTTTCAACCAAAACCTTTTCAGCTCTAAGTTAGGTCATGAAACTTCTAAATATGAACTTTCGTCCCGATACCTTTAGTAGTTTCTCCGGAATCGTCGCCACAAAAATCGTTTACACACATACACACACACACACACACACACAGACATTTTTTTGTACCTTGGTCAAAAATGTTCAGGGGATCCATAAAGACCTATTTCCGCTGAAATCTCAATTTTTTTTTTCGGCATGATTACAATACTTTACCATACTGCGTATGATAAAGTAAAAAGCAGTTGAATGGACGTTTGCATAGATGCAAAAGAAAAAGATTCCATTGCATGGGCACAATAACTCCAATTGCGAACTTCAGTTATCTTTAAAGATGGTGGAGAAACTATGGCTAACGTTTAGGTTAATTATGGGCGCCATGTTTGATTTTGAAATTTTTTAAGGATTTTTCTTATCTGGTTTCCTTATTGTACTACAATTATTGGGCTGCAGATTTTTTGAAAATTTTTATGTTTTTGTAACAAAAACGTACAATTTTGCCTACTAAAGTCAACATCGTTTTATTGAGATAAAATTATGGCAGTTTGCTTTCAATTGTCAGACGGTCAGGTGTTTGCTGTTCGTTTTCACGTAAAAATTTCATCTTCAAATAAAAAATAACTAAAAAAGGAACAACACAATGTATTCAGGCTGGCTTCAGGCTGATGTTGTAAGTGCTCTTTATTTAAACATGACATAAAAATAAAAAAGAAGGCTGGTT
Organism: Melinopterus prodromus; assembly: GCA_964023965.1. Lineage (NCBI taxonomy): Eukaryota > Metazoa > Arthropoda > Insecta > Coleoptera > Scarabaeidae > Melinopterus > Melinopterus prodromus. Next base: position 82,947,770 of record OZ030390.1, read on the forward strand.
TGACGTGATGTGAAACGTTGATTCCAGCTCCGGCTGAATCTTCACAAAAACAAACAAAGGAACAAGAACGAGTAACATACGTCAAAAATTTACAGCTAAACAACAATTGTTAGACATCATAATTCAAACTGACGAAAACACCACCTAAAATGATAAATTCATAAACACCCGTAACCCAACACCCATAACAACACCAATGGTTTCTCCACGATCTTTAAATATAACTCAAGTACACTGTTGGAATTCTCTTGCCATTGCAATGTTTTTGTTACAAATATCAAATTCCACTGGTTTTTACTAAAAACAATAAAAAACATTGTTTAAATATTTCATCCTGTATAAGAAAAAAATACCCTGTATACGATTATATAAGATCTTTTGACATTTTTTACCAAAACAAGACAAATGTCATTACGCATTGATTTTAATACACCTTTCATTTCACATTAAATTGACCCGATATTATCAGAAATGTTGCATAGCTATTAGCCAAACATAAAACAACATAACTTTGGATTGAAACGTTCTGTTGTTGCGAATAAGGTATGGTTTCAATCTTCACATTGCAAGCAATTCGTTTGTTAAAGAAATATTTGAATTGACTAAATATTATTGGAAATGCGAAGAATTAAAAATTTGTACTGTTTTTTTTGCCACAGTGTATATTTGTAAGAATACTTTCCTTGAATTTTTAATTAATTTCAATTAAATAGCATACATTTCAACAGATTATTATCAGTTTCCATTAGAAATCCTCTAATATATACTAATATCGCAGCATATTAATTATTTCTTCATATCTCTTAGCAGTTAGATGTATCTATTCAATATTTGAACTTTCACATAACCTAATTAATAAACACCCGCACTTAGGATTTTCAGTAGTAAACAAACATTTCGTCTAGAACACATTATCAAGAATTTGACAAGGGCCTCATAAATTACTTTAAATAAAAGATACATTAGATATTAAAGTTTTCTCAAACAAACTATTACTTAGTAATGGTTATCTCAAAAATTAATATATTGTTTACATATTCAAGTAGTTATTATAGGGAAAATAGAGACCTTCCAGATATTACTCTAATGGCAACCAAATGTTTCATGGTATAATAGTTAAGAGTAGGAAAAGGTCAGATTTTACCCTCCGTATAATGGCCTGTGTTAATCCCAAACACTTGTCAGGACTACCAAATATAATATACCATCCAAACAAGTACAATATAAAGGGTCTCTTCAATTGTTTGTTTAGATTTTAGAGGTCTCCTCATGCTTCCTGCAGATATACGTGTTTACGACCAAAAAATAAACAGATGTTTTCCTCTTTTGGTTATGACCTACCTTTGCATTCGTTGGCATCCCTGGCCGTAGCTCTTCCCCATGGTCTGTCAAAATGGAACGCTTTGCACCTTTCACAATCTCTCCCAGCCGTATTATGCTTGCAATCGCATGTTAATTGCCCATCCTGTCCCATCATGCATTTGCTCGCGTGCCCATTGCATTTGCACCGCCCACCAACAGCAAAATCAGCAACTGCATATTGATGCGTCACTTGAACCGGATGATAAGTATTCACTATGCCATTGGTAGCCAATTCCGCTGGAGTAATCTTCTCGACATCAGGTTCGATCACCTGCATTTCGTTCATCTGGACGAATGGTCCTTTGGTATGGGTTTCTTCTTCCTCTTCGTCGTCGTCTAGGTTATGTTTATTGTACTTGTGCTCCTCGATCATGATTTCGTCGAAACCGTTAGGAGGGTCTTCCACAGGCATGTGGAGGCGGTTAAAAGTTATCTTTATGTCAGTGGCTGTCACCCAATCTTGTAACACCGGGGAGAAGTCAAAGTCTTGTGCGCTGGGTCTACCTTCTAAAGTACTGAAGGCAATTCTTGAGATGTGACCAACACTTTCGCCACCAGCATATCTATGAGCATCGGTGCATTTAGCTTCTTGCTCGTTTGCTTTTGTGATGGTGGCTCTGTTCATCCTTCCATAAACTCTCCTGCATTGGCTTGAGTAGAATTGGAAGGGTTGCCAGGTCTTACCGTAATCCATACTCTTGTAGATGGCGATGGAATCCGGTTTTGGGGTGTTTGGGCAAAATTGCAGACTTACGTAGGTTAATTCGTATTTTTTACCAAGACTTAGCAATAGGGTTTCGTTATCAGGTGGTGAATTTATTGAAGTGGCTGGTGGTAGCGGTTCTGACCTCCAGCAAGTAACGTTGTTCGGGTTGTTCAAATCGGTTAAGAAAGACGCGGGGAATCTAGATCTCGAATCTTTATCATCGCAAATATGACATTTCGGACTGGGACCAACGTCTGACGGTTCGCAATATTGGGTAACACCGTTCGCACCGCAAGTTGAGGAAGCTTTGACCGGCTGGTTGAAAGCTGCGTTTATAAAGTCGGGCACGCACTTCTTAGGACGGTCATCATCGTAACACGGATCCTTCGGTGGTGATTGGTTGAACATTTTCATGAAATAGTCGTTTCCTGCTGAGGAACTCGCGAGAAAGTACACGGCCAGGAGTATGAAGCACTTCATTTTCGGCACTGTTTGTTCGTTCTTAACACATTTAGTGGAGAGTTCGAAAGACGCGCGCGCGCGGCTAGAGTTGGAACCTTCACACGAGTGCTGCTCACTCTTCGACGGGCAAAGTTTGACTGGCGGGCCGCAGTCTGGTAGCGAATACTAGCACCGCCCTCCTCAGTGTAGGGGCGCACTGGACAAGAGATGCCCGGATCGGAAGATCTCTCTTCTCTTGGTTGATACGTACTCGATGGATACGTGTTTCTAACCAGTGGGGTACACATAAGCATGCGAATTCAAATAGTTCAAAGAAAAAGAATTTTCAGGAATAAATTTATTGTCTCATCCATATCAAAGAAATTCTTGCCTGACATCAAGAAATTAACACATCACCAAGAATGTTGAATTAATTCATTCACTCACGCCACATGATAAGACGACACCAACATTTCAAGAACCTAAACCGAAAGCCTGAAAAAGCTGTGCCCAATTTAAAAGATTCCATTTTTAGAACAAGTAGACAGGATTTGCCTTTGAAAAAAAAACCAAGTCAACTTAATTTTGGGAAATTTATAAGAAGTCAAAATTGTAGATTAAAATGCGTCGGGTGCCAAAAGTTACCTACCTAATCACGATAATAATAAACGCGTAATAGTTAGCATATTAATTTCATCAGACAATATCTTTTGCATCAATGACAAGCGATACACATTTTCATACAATCGAACAATATATGTTAGAGAACATTTCACATTTTAGACAAATGTTGCAACAAAATTTTTGAGCAAAAGATATTCGATCGCATTCAAATTATTACCATTTGTTATTGATGACAATGCACACATTGCACATCCCTTACATTTTGATGTAACAATTCGTGTTTTTGACTCTATGATAAAACAATTTTAAAACTTTGTCTGGTCAACTATATATGATCAAAACTTTTGTAGATATGTATGTGTATCGCTAAAGCAGGTGTAAGATATTCTTCAAAGGAAAACAAAGTTCTTCGCTGTGGTTTGATCAAGATGTTGTTTTGACGTTTTGTCAGTTTGAAATTATATTCGACAACAAATTCTCTGTGAAACTCTTGTTTTTCTTATCGTCGCCATATTGTCTACAGAAAATTAGTATTATTTGAGAATGTTTGAAAATATATGGTGCAATGGAAAGCACACATTGTCAAACAATGTGCCATATGTTAACACACAGTAATTTTTGAAGTTTCATTATATTTTGTAGTCGTGTTAAGATAGCGTCTTAGAAACAAAGACACTTTTTGATTTCGAATTGAATTAAGTACTTTGTGATTTAATTCGCTGAAACAGTTAGAAACCATACGTTAAAATATTTATCTAAAAAAATATTTGTTTTTTTTAATATTGTACATATATTTATTAGGCATTATCAATCGTTGTTTTGATATACACTCAAAAGTTTATAATTATTTGTATGATTTGATTGTGGTACGCAAATTTATTAAAATGAACATTAAATGCGACTGTTGGTTGTCGGCAGCAACCAAATATTAAGTTGAATAAGAATATTCTTATTGATTTTCAGATCATAGAACCTAATGAAAATGGCGACGATTAAAAAAAATATTGTACCAAATAACAAAAAACCCAAATATTTAGGTTTATTTTTCTGCTGGGATATTTGACTGTGCTGTAAAATATTTTTGGTGCACAAGAAGTACATTCCAGTACTTACAACCTTTTCAATAACCATAATCATTACAACTATATCATTATACTCTTAGCGGAAATTCTAATACCTACAACTTTTTCATTAATTATAATTATTTCTGTTGGAAAAATCTTCACAACTACAAATATGTAATTACCTAATTATCAGTACCTACATATCTATCTAAACAATTTCCAATGGCATCATAACACATCAATTAGCGCCAATCAATGGGAACTAATCGCCTTAACAATAAACAGTTATCACAATTACCGGAGCATACGCACACGATTTCAATAGAAACAACTTTAAATACTATGTCAGCACCGTATCTGTTTGTTTTTACAATAATGATTGGCTATTGCAATCGACATCGACAGTCCAATATATTAAAATCACTTTATTATTTTTTAAACAAATATTTTTTGTTTTAATAATTTTCAATTTCTCGAGAGAAAGTCATTTTTTATAAAGAGTTTTGGATCACCTAAAAAGTCGAAAGCCATTGTTAACATTGTGATTTAACATACAGAATGGTTAGAAACCACGAAAATGTTAAATTGACCGAAGAGTAAACTACCGGTTTTTCGGAATTAGAACAAAAATGTTATAGGTAAAAGTAGTTTTATATTTAAATTAAGCTCAGATATCAAATTTCAATGTTGTATTATAACTTTTATATTTTATTTATTTTTAACAAAGTAATTTAATAGGTAATTTAAACATTACTCCACATGTTGCCCTCCTACAGCTATACATTTTTACAATTTTCACTCCCGATATACCAAATCAATTGTTTTCTTCATTTATTTCGTCTAGTGCTTCCCTAATTTTTAATTTTAGAATATCTACATTACCATGAATTACCTCCTTTAAATAACCCCACAAAAAAATTAAGCGGCGTTAAATCAGGTGAACGTGGTGGCCATCGTACACCGTAACAAAGAATTAAATAAACCTTTTGCTCTAAAGTCAACATACTTTCGATCAGCTTCTATCAACAAAGTACTGGGATACGCTGTTACTACTGTCGCCTGATCAATCACAATTGTTGTCCCTAAATTTTTTGTTCATTTTTATGTAATGTCTTTTCACTGGTCCGAGATATAAAATTTGAAATAGAACATTCAAGTTTAATATTTGAGCATAAAATTAATTTAAACTAACTTTTACTCGTAGGCCATTTTAACATTTTCGTTGTCTAACCAACCTGTATGTTAAATCAAAATATTAACAATGGCTTTCGACTTTTTAGGACATCCAAAACTCTTTATAAAGAATGACTTTTTCTCGAGAAATTTAAAATTATGTCCATTATAAGTATAGTTAGGTCCATCGGGGTACACACATGGAATTTATGTTTGATTGAATACCTCAATATTTATCTGTAAATAACAGTAAATAAAACGGCTAAGCATTGACCCCCCGCGTTCGTGCGCGTTCGTGCTCTAAAAAATTGACAATGCAATGACCATAAAATCATTGCTATCTACATTTACAGCAACAAAAATAATTTTCAGACAAACTAATGGACAATTGTAGGTTGATTGCGACAGTAGATCAATTAATTATTCACTCGGAATACCCAAATAAATTAATGATAAAAGTATATAATATAGTTTATCTACGTATATCACATAGCACATATAATAAGTTTATTGCATACGTATCTATGACTATATAATGCTCATCATGATACACGCCAATGATTATAATGACACTAGCGTTGTATAATGATGACTATCATCATTATACAACGCTAGTGTCAAAGTCTGTCAAAACCTACGTGGATGACAGTTGTGTGACAGTTCGCCTCGCCACCATTGACAACTACATTTAAAATATTTGTTATTAAATGGAATTTATATCCTACATGATCATAAAGTAATATTTTACATCTTAGATACCGGGGCATTAAGGCATTAAGGGTTGCCATGGTTATATGTCAAATATATCAAATATTTGTCATTCAAATTGTAAAATTTAAGTCATCAATTAATCAATTAATCAACAATTAATTGTCTGTATTGTCACTCAACTCCCAATTGTTTGTATTGTTATTCAACTCCGTAGATGTTCATGTCACTTGATAACGTCAAAATATTTATTAATATTATTCAAGCGGAGGAACAAAACTAGTGAACAAACGCATTGTAGGACATAAAACTTTGTATGCACCTCGGGCATTACTTGATGTTTATACCCTCGGCCTCGGGCGACTTAAAAAGCTCTCGGGCCTAGCTTTCTAAACGGCCATCCTCGGGGCATCAACATCCGTGTAATGCCCTTGGTACATAAATAACTATCATGAGTCGTAGATAAAACGTCGTATTCGACTCACCCATACCGGATATAAATCGCTCGCATGTTTACACGTTCGCGTACGGCTCGCGTATAAAGTGCATGCTCGCGATTATTATCCTTAGTTATGTGCTCGTGAAATAATACACTACTAACTAGAAAGGAACTATTTTTATGTCGTCACCACTTTCGTCAAATGTATGAATTATATTTAATTGCTTCGTTCAAATTTGCGTTATCTTCAAGTAAACAACTTGCCTTAATAGATTTGTATTCTCATATTAAATATGTGCATTGCACTTGTGTACACAACAACTAATAATTTCCGGATTTTGTAATGCTTGGTTGATATTAGATCTAGATACAAGTGTGTATTGGCAAATTATTTACAAGCTGTTCAAACCCCAATTTTACATGTTTATCGCTACTTAAATAGGTTTTTGTGTAAACATTATTTGTTATGCTTTGTATGTGTAAAAAAATGTAAATGTTATGTTATATGCAATGAAAAACAATTAAGTAAACAATTTGTAATTTTAAGGGTCGTACAACCTTATTAATTAATTCAAATGGCTTACCCTACATATTATATTAAATAAAAATTCAATTGTTTACAACTTATGACGTCTGCAATTTAATATTAAATTTTGAAATAAAATTTTACTTATACCTTGTAAGCTATGAAGAACTGTGCTAAAGAAGTTATTAAGGTATCTGTCAACTCTACTTGCCAATAAAGCATTTTCGTTGCATTTGCCAAGAATCCACAGGGTGACACCACGATATCCGCACCGGGTGCCACCCATGGTAGTTACGCCACTGCATATCTATATAGGTTCCAAACAATGTAATTCAACAATAAAACAAATTGTGAATACACGTGGTTCCACATTAATATAAATTGGCCATTTGACAGATCTTTAAAGGGAAAATTCTTTCAACCCTTGAGACGGCAAAAGTAGAAAGTAAAATAAAAGTTCTGGTTGTTGAAATTGACTAAAAAAGTTTCACCACCGTTTAATTGTCTAGAAAGGCCAATTCTCGCAAATCCACGAAACAAACAGTAATTTCGTCATAACTTTTCGGCCGTGAGCGCGTGAGTTGCGGCCGGGCAGCAGCGTTCGATTTCGAACAACGTCCGTTCTTTTCCAATCGCCGGCGAGGCAGTAATAAAGACAAGGCAAATCGCGTAGAGCAATAACGCATCGACGTAATCCGATTTGTGGAGAGTTACTGCCCGCTTCAGTCACGACGACTGCGAATTTAGTGTCGGCCCCGGCTCAACTTTATACGGGATGATTACACTTTTGAAATGGAAAACGCGGTTTAACTGCTCGACCGCTCCGCAGCGACGTACGTTTCGGTCGTACGTCTCAATTTTGACGTAATTACTATTGGTTCGCGGACCGGTAAAGAGCTACCGTGCCTCAGGAACAACTATCTGTTAGCCGCGGTGCTCTTTTCATTACACAAATTGTCCAATTTCTCGGTACGTCAGTGCGCGAAGGATAGAAATTCTTTGAAGTGGCAATCGTACTTACAATCGTTTACAGTCGGCTTACGGTCGTTTGCTCGTGTTCCGGTAGCAAATATGAATTTATGGTTGTGTTAAATGTTTGTGTAATTCCTAGATATGCCATTCGGAATTACTAATACTGATTTACCAAAAACTTTCAATAGATGTCCAAAATATATTAATATATATGAATTGCTTATTCTTAAAAGGCACTAACTAATATTTTTGAGGATTTTGAGGTTTTCCGCATATGTCGATGTTTTGCATGTTTATTTATTTATTTGCACGTTTATATATTAATTTCATGTCAAATCAACACAGTTTCATTTCTCACCACCATGATAACATTTTGTACAATTGGTATCTTCATGTAGTTATAGAAAAATACCACATTTTATGATAATGTTTTATCCCGTTTTGGAATTGTGGGTACGCAAAATTTTTAAAATTGTTCGGACATGAAATATTTAAAGGCCGATTGTAGCTAACTTGAACAATCTAGTGAGGTGTGATAGGTGCAATTTTATACCTTTTTCCATGAGCTTTCTCGTGATATATTGTATTATTTTGTTTTCTTAATTAAAAATTACAATTTTTTGTTTTCAGTTGAAAAATTGGAGGTTCTCGACATTTTCCTCGTATGAATTTTGGGAAATGATCCAAATGTTATTACTCATTCATATACGTTCACCATTTCTTTTTTAATTGTAATCATCAACAGACTTTTTCGGAGATCTGAAATTATGAGCTAATCCGATTGGTTTCAGTGCATATACTCCTAGCCACTAGCCAGGGAACGTCTGTGGTGGAAGACTATCTCTTATCCACAGAACTAGCTCCGCCTCGAAAGTAAGGGCTCTTCTACATGCTCAGATGTATGTTCCAGATACCAACGTTTGTCAAAAACTTTAAAATTGAAAGAAAACAGTTTCATAAAAATAGGGTCTAATATAATGAATTAAGACAATAACACTAATTCAATATTTATGAATTTTTTTATATAAGAATCACACAAATTTTGGACCTAAAACTAGCATAAACAATACTTTTAAATCAACAAACACTAAAGAATACTTGTATAATATACATAGTCTACAACGAAATTAAATAATCTCTTTCGAACCTTTTTTTCTGCAAAATCGCGAATAACTTCTTTCATGTTACATGTAATTCATGTTCCATGGCCAATATTTCTAACCCATTATGACGATTTTGGGTACACATGGTTCTTAAGTACTTCTTATTATTTTTAGTTTAGATAAAGATCTTTCAACAGTTATGGGCGGAGTTAGAAAAATTCTTAATGTGATGGTTAAACTTGGCCCTATGTTAAAGAATTTAATAAATTTAAGAAGGTCGACTAGACTTTCTTTCTTTTCTTAAAGTGCAGAAGCAATATCCATTTTGTCAGCCAATTCTAAAACGTTAAGATTGGAGGAATCCCCATGTGTAAAAACACTTTTCAGATCAATAATTTATTTTTACTCGACTTACAGTGTGTGGATATAAAAACTCCAAAGAGACATTATGACTACGTATTCAATAGGTTAAATCTCAGCTCCAGTGCACCGATCGACTGATCTATAGTCCAGAAAAAAAATCTATATTTCCTTTTTTAATCTTGCATATTTCGTCTACAATTCCATATGAAATATTCTACTTTTTTTAGATCGATCAGGATGGAGTGGTGTAGTCAATTCAATCCTTTTATTTAGGTCTATTTCGTCTATTTCGCTAATTTTTCAGCTTCTAATAAAAGGTTGTCAAAGGATGTTCATTCTTTAAAAAAAGCTAATGAGCTATTGTTGTCTGTTCTTGTCCGCTGTGAGTTGTAAAATATAAGAATGGCCATCAAGAAGCCTATTAATGTCTTTCTATTCTATTTTTTACTATTCGTTTATTTTCTAGATTCAGGCAATGGGAATATATTCCTTGTGTTTTGTTTGTTGTGGTTCAGTTGGTTTTGCCGTCGTGGACAATTGCCTACCTTGCCTACCGCACTACTAGAGCTAGCCCTGATACAACGACCAACTAACGTTGCAACATACACGTAGGCGCTGGAGAACTGCTTTGGGCACCCGCCAGCTTTGGCCACACGTTGGTCACACTATAGGTCTAGAACAAAAACAGCCAGGCTGGTAAGCAATTTTCACTTCCTTTGGTTTTCTTCCTATCCCACCCGGTCATATCCCTTTTATTCTGGCACACTAATACATTTGCTCGTATACGCTTATGATAGATTTAAACAACTTAGACACCCTTTAGACAATAGAAAATCATTAGAAGACGTTAATAAGGTCAACGCAGAGGTAAACGCAGTAAATGATGGCGCATGACGAAACTTTAAAGGCATTATTATCAGGTTTTCAAATCTTGAACATGAGATGTAAGTTCATACTTGAACAGAAAGGACTGGTCTGTAGTATAATAGTATTCCACAATGCCAACAACCAAGTTTTTCCAAATGTGAAATGCCCTACGGCCTACAGCAAATGTTACTTACTATTCGTTTTGGTCACAAATTCCATTGCCATAGTTCTGGTTATTGTATAGTTCGCCACTAAAACCAACTATACGTGGTGAAAAATGAACAGCGGCGACGCAAATAAACCACCTGGAAGAAAATAGCAACAAAAAACGTAATTGCCCATATGGTCGCGCACGGTAAACGTTACGACTTGCGACAGCCCACCTGATTTTCATATAAATGAAGTAATTCAGATTACTAATTCAAAGTAATTAGTATACGGTTTCTTGTGTCTTGTGTCGGCGAGAGCCTCAGCAGCCAGGCAAGCCAGTTGGCGAAGTCGGCCGCCGCGGTGTTAAGTAATTGCTCTACCTTGGCTCTCGCTATGAGTTATTAAGCCACCTTAATAAACCCGGAGTCCTGTTTTTACGACTTGCGACATCAGCGCCACCTACCACCTCCACACTATTTACCCGTCCGGATGTCGGACCCGACAAGAATTACTGAGATAATCGGATTTGAACAGCCGCCGGAGTTCGCTCGCGACCACTCAACACAACATCCAGCCCACGGGAGGACGTTACGTTTTTGGTATTAACAACAACGGACCGTCGGTAATTAAGATTGATCCGGGCTGATTGTGACTTTATTATTCACACCTTTGGGCGCTGGTTTTCGGCAGCGGCGTACGATTGGTTTAAGGCAAGCGGTATGCCTATCAAGCCCGTGCGCACGACGCGTTCTGGTCGCGATGACCAGGATCAAACAAATCCATTATTTCGTTATTTAGTAGCTTAGTGCGAGCGCTCTGATATAAACTATTGTATGTCATGGTCGTCGCGTCTACTGTCGCCGCGTCCAGATCATGCGCATGGCGATTGGCGCGTTAATGTCCGCCGAAGAAGAAAAACTTTTCAATAAAATTGTAGTTCTTAATTTGTTTAGTAAAAATAAAATTGAAATTAAGCCCGTCTCGATTTCCAGATCATACTGATGACAGTGCCTTCCACACGATTGATGTTGTTGGGATAATTGTAAATTTCGATGCCTTCTCAATAACGCTTCGATGATAATTACTCACTCTTGCCAACATCTTTTTTTGTAACTTGTCTTTTTCCGCAACTTAGGCCAATCACCAACGCTGAGCGCAGGCTACGCACACCCAGGTATTTTGTCGAACTGAAGGAATTCCAACCTCCAGTAAGAGTTCTTTAACGTGCACGTCGCATCATGACAGCACACTGGGCCACAGGCTTTACTTCCTCATCCGATGGAAGGGGGCATGCAAAGGTAGTTGTTCCCTGCCTACAATACCAGGACAGTCGATTTTTGCCCGAGCCGGGATTCGAACCCTGGCCTCTCGACCACCCCTTTGCCAACTTCTTCGCGTCATCGAAGTTCACTCTGTGCCCTGACTCATGCCAGTGTTGACCTATATCGGACTATTGAATCTTGCCTAGCCGGGTGTTTCTACTGATTTCTTTGACTTGACATTCGATGCTTTGTGCTGTCTGTCCCACATAACACGTTCCACACTCGCACGTTATCCTGTATACACCTTCGTTCTTTAGGAGTAGTGTTATATCTTTGAGTTACATACAACTCCTTTCGAAAAAAACGTAGATAATGAACAACTATGTGCCGACACGAAGCGGCGCGTTATGCCATCATGGGGCCCTGGGCAATTTTGAATTTGGGGTCCCTCATATACATATTGAATTAAGAAGAATTACCTTTTTATACAAAAATAATATAAACTAATAATACTGAACAAATAACAAAAATCATCTTCACTGAATATAATTCCAGAACTAAACGAAAAGTGTCGACTGAAAATCTACGAAGAATTCAACCAGTTTTTCTCTTCTAACTTAGTCAAGGGTTTCTCATTAGTCCCATACAACATTCATATAGTTTCTTTTAAGGCAAAAAAAGTTAAATAAAACAAAGAGAAAGCCTCTTTATCCTAGCTTTTATTTAAAAAAATACATAGGAGACAGGTTTCGGATTGCTAGTCCATCTTAAGCCCTAAATAGTCATATTTGGAGTGCTGAAGATGGTAGTCTATTATGGAAATGTTAATTTCCAAAATACTGCTTTGGGAGGGTGGGGGGCTATTATTGGGGCCCTGGGCAAATCCCTATGTTGCCCATGAGGTAACGCGCCACTGCCTACACATTGTATTGAACCTTGAAACGATTATCATCACTTTGTACCGTTCATTGTAATTATTTATTCCCAAATCTTTTGCATTCACGTAATGAAACAAAAACAAAAACAAAGATTACAACAGACAGAACCTATGTAAACTGTAAATACAGAACCAATTTGTAGCGACAATTTACACGACGAGATTGCGCCACGTGTCAATAAGCGCGATTACAGTACATTATTTATGTGATTAATGTACAAGACGCGTTAATTACAACTTATTTTAGTATGGTTGTATATATCATTCGGTTTAGGAGAGCATAGGCGTTAAAATCCCTATTTTATCTTCATTGTATCTATTTTATGCAGTTATTTGATACTTAAAAATGATCAATATATAGAGATAATTGAAATAAGATATTCATTAACAATCAATTGCCAATTCAGATATAATTTAATTGTGTCTTACAAACAACTTGTACATTTTTATTTTACATGATTTCTGTGTGGTTAGCTTAGTCGATTGCCGACCCTTAATGCGGTTATACGAAAAAAAAACAACATGCAACCTTTTTATTCAAAATTTAACACTTTGGCGCAAAATGTCACTTATATTATGCTAAATTTTAGACATATTAAGATTTTTTTTTATTTTAGGACTATTTACTTACTTATTACTCACGGAGAATCAACATGATGAATTGGTAGTCAAGGTTTAACACACCTTATGGAGTAATTAATCAACTTGCTCAGGTTGTCCAGTAGTGTGTTACAAAGCCATATCAATTTTAATTTTTTAGTTTCTTCTTCATCCCAATCTCTCAATGTTCGTAAACATTGCAAATTTGTAAGAAAACATGTATTTCTAGCTTTAATATTCAATTACTTTTGTAAACAGGAGTATTTATTTTCAACAACCTTACAATCCTGTGGAGAAATTAAGGATTTTGGTTTCTCAAGAACTCTGCGCAACGCAGTATACACTATACATTGTTTTTTTGTCCCAATATCTAAACATTTGCAAAGAAAAACTTAAAAAGCATACTTTTTAAATAGTTTAATTAATTTCTCCAAAGGGATTCTTGAACTTACACCACCAAAAGTTCACGATGTTTTCTTTTTCAAATAGAAAGGCAGGGGATTATAATTTTGATGAATTTATTCACATTGTCCTAAACAAATCATTAACAACGATCAAAGATAACAAATTTTATTTAACATCAATTTTGAAAAAAATATATTGTTATAATAAGAACTATTTTTCCGAAAAACTGGTGGCCGAGGTGCCGAGATAGTCACGTAGTCAAAATGGCTGCCTTAATATTGTTGTGGTAGTAAACAAAATTTGACGTTCTTGCTCATAATTATAATAACTTAAAAAAAGGTTTTGTATGAGCTGATACTATAGCAGATGCAAAATTTCCTCTTCTATAGAAGAGGATATTTGGCAACATGCGACTCGTACAATTCTTTCTCGAATTACTCGAATTATTACAGCACTCAAAACTTAAAAATGATTTCTCCTACTGAAGCTACTTTTTCCTGTATCGTATCACTTATTCGCTTATACCTTGCTTTCCGCAAAGAGAACTTCCCACCCACCTCTATCATGTATGTAGTGCACGCGCACGCCACTGCTACATCAGCCTTTTGAGGCCGCCCGGCCCTGGTTACATCAAAAGACGTAAGTTACAGTTCAGGACCGGTGACGGATATTATCGACGTTTAACACTTCATTATGTCGAGACGAGAGTTTTTTATTGGCTTATAAATTGGGTTAACCGTGCGGGGCCGACCGCAAACCACGGTTAATGGATTTGCGTAAAAAGCCCGATCAGATTAAACGTTCCTGATGGCGCTCGCTGGAACTGTGGGTGTCCTTCAGTTCCAATTTATAACTGCTAATTTTGAATAAATATTTCTAGAGAGCTAAAATGTGTAAGCTCGCCTGCGTTGCTGAAATACTTACGTTAATGTTTTTATTAGGTACCACAAACGACAATCGCTTTAACGATATCATAATACGATTTATTTAATTAAGCACGGAATAATGGAAATAGTATATTACATTACAAGAGCTGTAACTGGCATATTACGTGCGAGTGGAAAGTTAACATACGAGCGGCGAGTTTTGTTATCTTTCACGAGCACGTAATATGCGTGTACAGCTCGAGTATTGTACATAATTTTACCTACGACCGACAATTTCAATAATTTGTATCAAAAATGTCACATAAATAAAGGTAAGAATATTTGACGGTTGACGATATTTGACTGTATTTGCGCGGCATCTATTGCAACTACGGAGAACTTTGTCTGAAGTGTCGACAAAAAATTCCAATACAAATTAAACATAAAAGTTCACGAGCATGCAATATATGTTACAGCTCGAGTATTGCACTTACCTACAATCGAAAATTTCAATAAATATACATTGTATCAAAAATGACAAATAATTAATCAAAATATTCGCGCGACATCTGTCATTATGACATTATGTCGTGCGTAATAGTATATTATAATACACGTTTTATAAGACAAAAATTGGCGCACGAGTTGTTTTGGGCACGACGAGCGTAGCGAGGAGAAAGAGCGATTAATGATCGAGACCGTTAATTGTCGAGATCATTAATCGCCGTTTAATATTCGAGTTGGTTACAAAAATTTTACGTCGGTAGTATTCTTCTAGCGTCGTCTACACAGATTTTTCTTCGCCGATGTCTTTTTAGGTTATAAAATGACAATTTATGTAACTTGTCACTGACAGTTCTATAGGGCGGTATGTTTTGATTGGAAGGTTTCATTTCACATATGTTCGATCGGCCATTCAAACGACGTCATTATGTCGTGTGATTGGCTACAACAAATCATGCATTAATAGAAATCGTGCATTAATGGAGTTGTTTAATAAACGATTTCCTATTCACTAAACTGACTCATAAATAAACGATCGACGGAAAGCTAAACTAATCAACGAAAGCATGTTTTTTGACCTGCTACAATAATAACGAAATTAATTCTCCCCGGCTGCCGCACAGACAAGCCACTGGCTTTGTGCACATGGCAACATCCCCACAAAAAAAAAAATAATGGTGAACATTAAAAGCGGCTATGGTGCATTGGTATATAGCTG
Organism: Melinopterus prodromus; assembly: GCA_964023965.1. Taxonomy (NCBI): domain Eukaryota; kingdom Metazoa; phylum Arthropoda; class Insecta; order Coleoptera; family Scarabaeidae; genus Melinopterus; species Melinopterus prodromus. Next base: position 82,963,560 of record OZ030390.1, read on the forward strand.
GTTTTTACTTCACCCAAACAAGTGCTTTCAAAGCGGCACGTTTTAATATGTTTTATGATCTAAATAAACCAATGGAGTACCTACGTTTTTCGTAATTTTAAAATCACGATGCAAATAACGCTAAATATGGAATCAATATTAATCCGTAAATATATATAATAATTATATATAATAATATAATCTTCTTACGAACCAAAAGGAAAGAAAAAGAAAATGAAGAGAATAAATTTACAATTTACACTATACAAATACATATTTCTATAAAATACAAAGTTACATAATACTGACACTAGCCTGTTTAAATATTATGTCTATCTATTCCTGTAGTTACAAAATATTATAACAAAATCCTACGATAACATTAAAATATAGAACATGATAACTCTTTCAGAAATTGCCCCAAAGCAAACACTCCTTACCCAATGTATTTACGGTTCAAATATTTGCGTAAAGTCATTATGCTACTATTAAATAACTCTCAATGGAAATGTTATATATACGCAGACAACAGTGGTAAGTGCACAAGTTTTTAATTATTGACTTTTTTACTTACACGTTCCAGTAACCCCCAATATTTGGTATTCAGTTGAAGTAAAAATAAAGAACGAACATAGAGAGATACGACGTGGGAGCATACTTGAAAATTCTAATATCGAAAACTGTAAGTTACGACGCCCATGGGAAATGTAGTGCGCCCAACTCGAACCAAAGTATGGAAATTTTTATGTTACACGATCAAGTCTGCTGTCATAACTGAATGCCAAAAATAAATTGGCCCTATGTTTTTCTACGATATACCTATGTAGTATGTATAGATCGAAATTGAAACAAAGGAAAGGGAAAACAATTGCCGAAAAACACAACACACATTGGCAATGGCAGAAATATAAATACAATTTCACTCATTAATATTTACGAAAATATAATCATTAACGTCATACATGGCACCGAAATTTCAAGCACAGCGGACAGAATTATTCATTGTTCCCTGAACAAATAACTCTATTATTATTTCGTTATTGTCGAGAGCTTTATAATTTCATATGTAAATTTCAATCAAAACGAATAAAGAACCCTCCACATGCAATATATTCGACGTTTTGACATCCATTTCGAGTACTAATCAACTCCACAGCTAAACCCCGGATAAAATAATATTTGTTCAAGGGAAAAAAACATTAGGTAGAGCCACGATTTATTTCAATGCAAAGTTTTAAATCAGTTCTTTTCACACCTTATGATTCAGCAGATTATGCAGTTTAGCAAAACAAAATATTCATAAAAGTCTATATTCTGCTGGGCATAAATTTCCAATCTTTCTCTTGAATTTCACGACATATTTTCGGATGTTCAATATCTGGGTGTGGGAGTGTCCACTTCCATACTATGTCCAGGAAAGATTTTTCTGGCGCTTCAGAAAACTGCGAAATCTTCAACTTCAGAAAGATGAGATAAAAAAGAAGCACCCGTTATTTAAATCGTCAATCAATCGAATGCGAACATCATTATGGTGCAAAAATTGACAAACAGCTAATCTGATGTGGTGGTCAACAAAAAAAAATTTACAGTGACCTCCAAAAACCCAGCATCCCAAGGGAAAATTTTTATTATCCATTCCTTCAGATCATCAATTTATGTACTATATATACAGGGTGTCTCACGGAACTGGTACATTAGAAGTTTCTCATGTTCTACTATTGCTGGAAACTTGAAATTTTGGAATTACAATTTACTCAATCTGAACTCTTCACCTAAAATATTCTCAAGTTAACTGTCACGTCCGGTCACCGGAAGTCGGTATCAACTTCGTTATTTTAAATGGAATGATATAATTTTTATTGTATTTGTGGTTTCTACGTATCAAAATATATCATTTTTCATAAGGTTTCCCTATACCTAAATATCACCATTTTTGAGTTTTTTTGATTTTACTAACTTTTTGGTGATTTTCGCGATTACGTTTAAAATTAAGTATCTCGGTTATTATTGAAACTAGAATTTTCATGATTGGTGGTCCGAAACTAGAAACATAACCAAATAAGACGATGTTTAGTTCATCATGGTACCTTATACAGGCTGTTCAAAATTTACAACACAACAATTGAATTTTCAAACGTAAAAAACTTTTTTTTTTCAAATGGAACACCCTGTATACCGATACACCATTCGATAGGAACTCTTATTCCCTATCAATCAATATAAGGGTTCCCTATATCTAACTTTAATAGTTTTTGAGATATTGTCAAAATAAAAGAATCCAAACTAAATACAAAACGATTTATTCTTCATTTATAGGAATGTATAGGAACTTTGGAACAGAAAAATATTGAAAGGTTTTTTAAAACTAAAACACTATATTTGGGATATCTAACTTCAAGTAAAACTTAATTATTCTGTTCGAAATGCTGCCCGTTCTGCTCCAAACATTTTAAGACTCTTCGCTGTACTTCTGTCATCGTCGCTCTTCGGATTTGTTGTCGCGGAATTCCATTAATGGCGGCTACTACTCTGTTTCTCAATTCTTCTAGAGTATTTACTGGTGTGGAATAGACCTGACTTTTCACATGACCCCAGAAATAAAAGTCTAATGGTGTTAAATCTGGTGACCTTGGTAGCCATCGCCAGGGTCCCCTACTTCCGAACCATCTATCTTCAAACATCTGATTAAGTTGAATCCATACCGCATGCGAAGAATGTGCCGGTGCACCATCCATTTGATAAAAGCAGTCGCGTAAAACATTCAGGGGAGGATTTTCGCAAAATTTGTTCACACATCCACGCACAATTTCTAAATATCTATCACTATTTAAATTTTCATTGTAAATTTCGTATCTAATTTCGTCCCCCATTATTAAAGCAAAAACATTAAAACTAAAATTGTGTTGAACATTTTCCTGTCTTATGGCATGGGGATTTTCGGTTGCCCAATAGTGTAAATTGTGTCTGTTGATTATACCCTCCCTCGAAACTTTTGATTCGTCAGTCCAAATTATCTTTGATAAAAAGAACGGGTCCTCCTGAATTTTTACCAGCATAAATTCACAAAATTCAACTCTCCGTGCATAATCATTAGGAAAGAGTGATTGTAAAATATTGTAGGCATAAGGATGCATTTTGTGTTTTAAAAGAATTCTATGGATGGATGCACGTGATAGACCTAAAAATCATGTAAACAATTTCTGTAGAAAGTTGTACTGCAAGGCTTTTAATTATAAGCTATACCTAAATCCATAAAAGCAGCTCGCGTGGAGCTATTCCGGAAAGCAATAAAATACGCGAAAACATTTAATTCATTTTCTTCATTACCCGTAACAAGACTTGCAAAATTTTTCTGTTTTCCTACTTTTCCAAAGCGCAAAAAGTTTGACTCAATTTTCCTGAATTTACGTCTTGTCATTGGCGGTAGGTCTGGGTATCTGTGATTGAAAATTTGACATGTCCTTTCCAATATTTTGTTACATTCTCCGTGAATGAAGAATAAATTCAAAATGTCACTATTTGAATAACCGTCTGCGTTTACAAACAAACATCTGTCAAATGTAAAGACCTATCAAAATTAAGGTAGCAGTGTATTAGCGGCGACCACCATCGTGCGTACACGATAAATCCCGAGCACTGCAAATGTGCCAAAATAAGATATGAAAAGTATGAATATATCTGTATTCAAATACAATTTATTATTTAAATACTGCAATTTATTAAATGCCAATTTATAAAAATGATGTTGTGAAATGTTATTGATAATGAAATAGTTTATCTGCCAAAATATGAGGGCCTCCTTATACAACCCAAGAGTATACAAAATGGAGTTAAAGAAAAAGTGTCAATATATCAAAAACTATTAAAGTTAGTTATAGGGAACCCTTATATTGATTGATAGGGAATAAGACTTCCTATCGAATGGCGTATCGGTATACAGGGTGTTCCATTTGAAAAAAAAAAAGTTTTTTACGTTTGAAAATTCAATTGTTGTGTTGTAAATTTTGAACACCCTGTATAAGGTACCATGATGAACTAAACATCGTCTTATTTGGTTATGTTTCTAGTTTCGGACCACCAATCATGAAAATTCTAGTTTCAATAATAACCGAGATATTCAATTTTAAACGTAACCGCGAAAATCACCAAAAAGTTAGTAAAATCAAAAAAACTAAAAAATGGTGATATTTAGGTATAGGGAAACCTTATCAAAAATGATGTATTTTGATACGTAGAAACCACAAATACAATAAAAATTATATCATTCCATTTAAAATAACGAAGTTGATACCGACTTCCGGTGACCGGACGTGACAGTTAACTTGAGAACATTTTAGCTGAAGAGTTCAGATTGAGTAAATTGTAATTCCAAAATTTCAAGTTTCCAGCAATAGTAGAGCATGGGAAACTTCTAATGTACCAGTTCCGTGAGACACCCTGTATAATCAGTACCGGGCAGTTCAGACTGTATGAATTTGACGTACGGCTACCCTTATTTTCAATAATACCAAAAAAATTATTTGGAAAGGTTGTTTCGAAGTACATATTATGTCTAAATTTGAAATGACAGCCACCTATCTCGAAAAAACTCGTGTAATAAATATCGGATGACTCACGCCATAGGTACATACTCCAGTTTATTTTTTGAGAGTGTGTTGAGAGTCTGCTAGGTAAATATATTTATGTAAAAAATACAACTTGTAGAAAGTACTTACCCTTTATTTAAAAAAATCATTTTGTAATTTTTTTTTTAAATATTGGAAAAATTTCCAAGAGTTCGATATTCTTTTTATTGATTGATGCACTGTCACTGGAAATCTATCCACATACAAAATTTCAATTCGATTGGACATTGCGAAGTAGGTAAAATATCGATTACAAGATTTGAACGTAACAAACAAACAATTGAAGTTTACGTTAATATAAGCGACGTCACCTTTGAAATTTTATTTTTTTATGATATATTGATTTCCGGGTGGAAACCGCGTTGAGGACTTTGAAGTAGTCGACGTTTCGCGTTCTGTTGCAAGAGGCATCTTCAGGACTAAGTATCAAACCAAGCGCTAAGAACATCTTCTTAGCGCTTGGTTTGATAACTTAGTCCTGAAGATGCCTCTTGCAACAGAGCGCGAAACGTCGACTACTTCAAAGTCCTCAACGCGGTTTCCACCCGGAAATCAATATATCATTGACTCAGACCGCGGAAGTCTACAATTTAGATTTATTTTTTTATTATTATCATAGATCTATACAGGGTCGCCCACGACGAGCTGCAATTAGGAGTATGTGGAGAACCAAATGGAATGAGAGATTGAAAATTTGTGGAGTGATTTTATTGGGCACGATCGTCTCAACTAAAATATTTTGTGTTTTCGGTTACTTCCGGTTACACCGGAAATGATGTCAACTTTTATATTTCAAATGGAACAACCTGTGTTATGAAATCTCCATTAAATTTTAGATAAATTGTGTGTTACATTCCCTATGCGTAATATGTGTCATTTTTGAGATATTGGTTTTTTCATTAAAAATTGACAGCTGCGCGGTTACTTACAATTACTGATAAACTATCCCCTGTGACCGTTGGAAAAAAGTTGTCCGGCAAACTTGTTGTGAAGGTGTATCTTCTAAAAGTTATACAAGGTGTTCAAATTCGAGCAAAGTACTAAATGTCGATTTTGTCAAATGGCAACCCTAACATATGAATACATTTCTCAATTCTATGGAAAATTTTAGATCACATTTGTGTACAATGTCCTATACCTAAAATGTACGTGTACCTACTGAAATCGATTTTTAAACATCACAGTAGAAATTTCAAACATTACCAAATCTAGATTACGTTTGAAAACAACTGAACAATTTGGAATTAACAGAACTTTACTAATCAAGTTTTTAGGTCACTTTTTATTTTAATTAATTTAGTATTTATAAAATTATAAGCCTACGACAAAATACAAATATTAAACAATAAAACAAACAATAATTGGGTGGTTTCAAATGGACGGTGCTCCAGCGCACATAACTGTTGCAGTAAGAGGCTTGCTTAACGAAATGTTCGACGATCGGTGCATTGCGCTTAATGGATCATACAAATATTCACCGCGTTCACCCCGACTTGACGCCAATGGATTTTTTCATTTGGGGAGCTATTAAAGAAGTAGTTTATGAGGATCCAATAATTGATAAAGAGAACATGAAAGAGTTCGAGCTGCTTTCAATGGGTTATGTGCTAACTCTATCAGGGACGCCATCAACAATAATATCTTAAAAAGCAATGAAGCATGTTTAGCGGAAAACGACAACGTTCTTGAACAGTTACTGAAATAGAATAATGCAGTTTTTTATTTACTTTACAATTTTGTTTTATTTTTAATATTGCGTTTTAATGTAGGCTTATAATTTTATAAATACTAAATTAATTATAATGAAAATGACCTTAAAACATGTTTAATATAGTTCTGTTGTTTTCAAACGCAGTCTAGATTTGGTAATATTTGCAATTTCTACTGTGATGTTTAAAAATCGATTTCAGTAGGTAGAATACATTTTAGGTATAGGACATTGTACACAAAGTTGATCTAAAATTTTCCATAGAATCGAGAAAAGTATTCATACGCTAGGGTTGCCATTTAAAAAAATCGACTTCTAGTACTTTTCTCTAATTCAACTTTGATCTTATAATTTGAATACCCTGTATAAATTTAAGAAGAGTGTTGATAATACCGTTACCTTCACAACAATTTTGCCGGACAACTTTTTTCCAACTGTCACAAGGGATAATTTATAAGTAATTGAAAGTAACCGTGCAACTGTTATTTTGTAATAAAAAAAATCTGATGTGGCCAGGCACATGACTTTATCATACAATATATAAAATTAATAGTTTAGCTGCATGAGAATTTATTTTATTGAGATAAATCGTAGGTATTGTCAAAGCATCAGCATTTGACACTACCTACACTACGTCATTCGAATATTAGTTATTTATGTCACAAGTGCCGAAAGTACGGAATAGCGCGACGAACGGTGACGCGGCACGTCACCCAAGGCGGAGTGTCACCGTCGCATGTGACCGAGTCGCACTATCTAGTTTTTGGCAGGAGTGACATCAACGTTTATTGTGTTGCTTTTTGAGAAATACGTATTTAAAAAATAATCAATAAAAAATGGTTATATTTCTGTATAGGAAATGTTAGGTTGGTACCACTTTGACGAAATGTCAAGTTTAAAGGTGCGTTGCGATTGGTGGTAATGGTAGGTAATGGCGGTGGTAGAATACACAATTATAGTATTTCTTACATATCGTGATAGTGACACATATTAGTTTGCATGTACATAAACATGAGTCACTACCAATTTTCTCTTAGAAATACTAAAATGGCGTCTGCTACCACTGCCATTAGCACTAATGAAACCGCACCTTAAAAAGCTAATTCAAATTCTGACAGATTTATATTTGTTCATGACTCATCGTTATACTTTATTTACAATTTTCTCAATTGATCGTTTTTAGAATTAGATATAAAGATAGGTTGATATTCCTTACCAACAAACAATCAAATTGGTGATCTTATTTTCTTTGAAATTTGTATTTTGTAATTTGCCGCACTAGAGCGGCAACGTTCCATAGCGGTTTTCCAACCTACATACCAACCTCTCATGAAATCAGCTGTTTTCGAGTGTGACAGCACAAAAAAATACTTGTCAAAATTCTGGTTACTATTTAGGTGCTATTCCCACGGCGCTACACGTCATCAACACGACATGGCGACGACATGTCCCGTCGATGTTGACGCCATATATCCAAATGGGAGCAGGCAGACGGCGCTGCACTACATCTAAGCGACACGATATGTTATAGCAACATGTTTGCCGGCGACATTTCTGATCAGTCGCCGATCAACATTTCTGCACTAACCATAGCTGAATTATCACTGGGAAGCACGTCTTGCTCGTTTGACATCTTGAATACGACTGATTCTTGTCTTATAGATGTCGTGTCGTGTGAACCAACTGTGTTGGATACATTTTTTTTTGTCTTGTCGCTTGGATGTTGTGTTTATGACGTGTAGCGCCGTGAGGTTAGCGCCTAATTCTTGTCTTATAGATGTCGTGTCGTGTGAGCCAACTGTGTTGGATACATTTTTTTTTGTCTTGTCGCTTGGATGTTGTGTTTATGACGTGTAGCGCCGTGAGGTTAGCGCCGTAGTTTCATATCAATGCAGATGCGATCGATCTCGTAAAATAGAATTTGCTGTAGAATTTGCAAATAGAATGTGCAGCTAAACTATTAATTTTACCAAAAATTGTCATTGGCATAAATTATTCAAAATTTCCTCTACTTTAATTTATTATTTAACTATTTTGACGAAATTACAGAAATGGCGGCTCACTTGCAAAATCCTTGAAAAAGGCTTTGAATAAACTACCAGTTCCTTTGGACCCATTTGAACCAAAAGCTTTTCAGCTCTAAGTTAGGTCATGAAACTTCTAAATATGAACTTTCGTCCCGATACCTTCAGTAGTTTCCCCGAAATCGTCGCAACACAAATCGTTTACACACATACACACACACACACACACACACACACACACACACACAGACATTTTTTTGTACCTTGGTCAAAAATGTTCAGGGGACCCAAAAAGACCTATTTCCGCTAAAATCTCAATTTTTTTTTTCGGCATGATTACAATACTTTAGCATACTGCGTATGATAAAGTAAAAATAATATCTCAAAAATGACACGTTAGGTATAGGGAATGTAACATAAAATTGATCTAAAATTTAATGAAGATCTCTCTCGATAAAATACAGGCTGTTCCATTTGAAATATAAACGTTGACATCATTTCCGGTGTAACCGGAAGTAACCGAACATTCAAAATATTTTAGTCCACATGAAAGTACACAAACTTTCATTCTCTCATTTCATTTGGTTGTCCATATATGTACTTCTAATGGCAGCTCGTCGTAGGAGACCCTGTATACGTTACTCGAGAATTGTTCAACATCGAATGACCGGATGACATTTAAGTCGGGTGTACCTGGCCAACTGCGCTTTATGGCGAATTAAAACCTAGGTAAGTGCCTCATATAGGTAACTGGATCTATTAACCAATTAGCTTAATTAAATCACAGTGCGCTAGCAGCGACCAGACCAAGAACCATTCGTGGTTATTAAACGATACTTTACGGCGGTCGTAAATAATCCCTAATGGCAAATGAAAACGAACAGTTCCACTAGCAATTTAATACTACTCTCGATGACTGCAAAATCGTAAATTTTAAATTTATGAAAATTGCTATTAAATCTTGGCGGCGGCCATGCGGCGCCATCTATTGGAGTGCAACGAAACTTGACTGTCAAAATTACCAGGCAACCGCCGGTAATGTAGGATTTTTTGGACAGGTCACTTACTATTGTGCATACGTCTAATAGATGACGCTAGCGGTATCACAATCGTTAACGCATAATATAGGTATATAACAGATGTCGCTGATGTCAAGCATAAAATAATGGAAACGGCGCGAATTCTTGATTGCACTGCAGATTTTGGTTCCGACATTAGGTAATTAGGGCCTCAAAAATCGTTGAAAGTTTTTGCAGTTTTATTGGTGAAGGTATCTCCGTAAATTCCGATGAAATTCTGATTTGAAGTGGATTTCTTGATCGTGAAGGTAAATACAATTCAAAATGCGCACGAAATTTCCTTTTTACTTTATCATACGCAGTATGTAAAGTATTGTAATCGTGCCGAAAAAAAAAATTGGGATTTTAGCGGAAATAGGTCTTTTTGGGTCCCCTGAACATTTTTGACCAAGGTACAAAAAAATGTCTGTGTGTGTGTGTGTGTGTGTGTGTGTGTGTGTGTGTGTGTGTGTGTATGTGTGTAAATGATTTTTGTGGCGACGATTCCGGAGAAACTACTGAAGGTATCGGGACGAAACTTCATATTTAGAAGTTTCATGACCTAACTTAGAGCTGAAAAGCTTTTGGTTCACAAGGGTCCAAAGGAACTGGTAGTTTATTCCAAGCCTTTTTCAAGGATTTTGCAAATGAGCCGCCATTTCTCTAATTTCGTCAAAATAGTTAAATAATAAATTAAAGTAGCGGAAATTCTGAATAATTTATGCCAATGACATTTTTTGGTAAAATTAATAGTTTAGCTTTTTAGTTTATTCTAAGCCTTTTTGAAGGATTTTGGAAATGAACCGCCATTTCTGTAATTTCGACAAAATAGTTAATTAATAAATTAAAGTAGAAGAAATTTTGAATAATTTATGCCTATGAAATTTTTTGGTAAAATTAATAGTTTAGCTTCAAGAGCAAATTCTATTTGATCGAGATCGGTCGCATCTGCATTGATATGAATCTACATAGTAGCCCGGATTATGACAAATATTTTTTTGTGTTGTCACATTCAAAAACAGGATTTTGACAAATATTTTTTGTGCTGTCACACTCGAAAACAGCTGATTTCATCAGAGGTTGGAGAACCGCTATGGAACGTTGCCGCTCTAGTGCGGCAAAGTACAAAATGCAAATTTCAAATAAAATAAGATCACCAATTTGATTGTTTGTTGATAAGAAATATCAACCCGTTGTTATATCTAATTGTAAAAACAATAAATTGAGAAAATTGTAAATAAGGTATAGCGATGAGTGTAGTTATATTTTAGTAAGTTGGTACGGATGTAACATCTACAGTGTCATGAACGAATATAAATCTGTCAGAATTTGAATTAGCTTTTCAAACTTGACGTTTCGTAGAAGTGGTATCAACCTAACATTTCCTATAGAGAAATATATACAAAAACACGATTTATCTCAATCAAACAGATTCTCATGCAGCTAAACTATTAATTTTATAACTTGTATGATAAAGTCATGTGCCTGGCCACATCAGATTTTTTAAAATTTATTTTGTCTTACATTGTTGTATATCATATCTTACAGGATTAATAACATAACATAAAAAACACAACTACACATTTTTGTACTTCCGTTAATATTAAATAAACATAATATACTATTTATTTCATTTAAAAACTATTTATCACATTTTTATGTACATAAAGAAATAAGTAGAAGAAAGAGAATTAGAGAGAATTCATATGTAATACAATAGTTGTATGGTTCTGTCAGCAAATCAGCCCTTACACGTCAGACAGGTTTTCATGGTTCTAGAAGGTTTATCTCATCTCGTCTGAGTACACCGCGCACTGACAAAAAAAAATAAATGATGACGTTATCTGCTGATTGGCTGCAGAACTAAATATCACTTTTTTTAGTTCTAACAACTAAACATATTTTCATAAAATCAGTCTTCTGAGATAATCTTCAACAACCCCAATTATGTACATTATCACATTAATATTCAGGTGTCAACTAAAATGGTAGCTGGAGATTATCTAACCTGTTCGTGCAATATCTTAACTATATTTTTCCGCGTGTTATTTTGTAAAGACTATCTAAATATTGTGTTCTATTTCCAGCTCTTTCAAACAAAGACCATGTAGTTTTTAAAGTTAGGCCAAGTATGCCCTGATCCATCTAATATCTTCGATAGATTTCTTTGTGTAAAGATTTCTTTTTTGACTAAAAAGTGTTGTAAATATTTCCTTTTATTAAAACACATTTTATGAAATTTTCTTAAAACACAAGACACTTTGTTTCCGGACAGGAATAATATTTTGGATTAAATGTCTTGGCAAAAAACCAGCCCTGTAAAAATCATCAAATATCTGTGTTTTGTTACCCGCCTCGTCAAAACAGAAATCATGCAAATCTTTCAAAGCAGAACATGCACTTACTTCTGCCCTACGCAATATATTACATATCTGACTTATCGTGAAACTGTCTTCCTCATTTAAGAAGTGTTTTAAATACCTTCTTGTTCTGTTTTTAAAACAAAAATGATGACATTTCTGTAAACTATCAGCTGCTCCAGCCATTATACTGCATAAATCAGATGGCATAAAACCAGCATTAAAGATGTCCTCTAATAGCTGTTTTGTTTCGTGCCTTATCAAAACAAAGAAAATGCAATTTTTCCAAAACAGATGATGCACGTAGTCCTCCTCCACATAAAATTGAAGTTAAGTTACTTGCGTTGAAACCTGCAGTATAGAAATCATTTAAAAGTTCCGTTCTTTCACCTTCAGCATTAAAGCAGACATTATGCAATTTTTAAAAAGCATCTAGAGTATCAGAACATGATCCACTTAGTATATCTGATAAGTTATGAATCGTAAAACTATCTCATCCATATTTATCGTCAACAAAATGTTTTAAACTCTGCGTTGTATTTCTTTGATCATCAAGGCTTAAATTATACAAATCATTAAAGACTTTTGCTGCATGAACTCCTGATCTAGTTAATATACTAGATATATAAGTTAGATCCATTCCGTTTTCTACTACACTTTTTAAAGATTGAGTTTTATGACCTGCTGAATCAAACCACGGGCTATACAACTCCTTAAAGGCTGTGGCAGCATTAGTTCCTGCTTGACTTAAAATACTGGATATACAAGGTATCCCTTCTATTTCTAGAGTTTTTAAATATTGTGTTTTCTTTCCTTCTGCATCAAACCATGTATAATATAAGTATTTAAATGCTTTCATAGCACCGTTCCCTGATCCATGCAAAATGACAGATATATATATTCGTTATATTTATGTCATTCGCTCTAGAAATTTTAAATACTGAGACTTATTACCTTCTGTATCAAACCACGAATCATGGAACTCTTCAAAAGCTTTTGCAGCGTTAGCCCCTGCTTTACTTAATATAGTGGATATATTGCAAAGATTTATTCCATTTATTTCTAAAGTTTTCAAATATTGTGTTTCATGTCCTTCTGTATCAAACCACAAATTATGTAAACCTTTAAAAGACTTTGCAGCATTAGCTCCTGCTCCACTTAAGATATTGGACACACTGGAAAGACTTATTCCCTTGGTTTCCAGAATGTTTAAATATTGAGTTTTATTACCTTGTGTATCAAACCACAAATCATGTAGGTCCTTAAAAGCCTTTGCAGCGTTAACTCCTGCCCTAGCTAAGATACTGGACACAGTTTTAACATTAATTCCATTAATTTCCAGAGTCTTTAAATAGTGTGATTTATTTCCTTCTGCATCAAACCACAGATTATATAGCTCTTTAAACACTTTTACAGCATTTTCTTTTGATCCACTTAAAATACTCGATATATGCAGTAGTTTTATTCCGTTTGTTTCTAGAGTTTTCAAATACTGTGTTTTATTTCCTTCTGCATCAAACCACAGATTATATAGCGCTTTAAAGACTTTTACAGCATTTTCTTTTGATCCACTTAAAATACTCGATATATGAACTAGTTTTATTCGGTTTGTTTCTAGACTTTTCAAATACTGTGCTTTATTTCCTTCTGCATCAAACCACAGATTATATAACTCTTTTAACACTTCTACAGCATTTCCTTTTGATCCACTTAAAATACTCGATATATGAACTAGTTTTATTCCGTTTGTTTCTAGAGTTTTCAAATACTGTGTTTTATTTCCTTCTGCATCAAACCACAGATTATATAACTCTTTAAACACTTTTACAGCATTTCCTTTTGATCCACTTAAAATACTCGATAAATGAACTAGTTTTATTCGATTTGTTTCTAGAGTTTTCAAATACTGTGATTTATTTCCTTCTGCATCAAACCACAGATTATATAGCTCTTTAAACACTTTTACAGCATTTTCTTTTGATCCACTTAAAATACTCGATATATGAACTAGTTTTATTCCATTTGTTTCTAGAGTTGTCAAATACTGTGTTTTTTTTCCTTCTGCATCAAACCACAGATTATATAGCTCTTTAAACACTTTTACAGCATTTTCTTTTGATCCACTTAAAATACTCGATATATGAACTAGTTTTATTCCATTTGTTTCTAGAGTTGTCAAATACTGTGTTTTCTTTCCTTCTGCATCAAACCATGTATAATATAAGTATTTAAATGCTTTCATAGCACCGTTCCCTGATCCATGCAAAATGACAGATATATATATTCGTTATATTTATGTCATTCGCTCTAGAAATTTTAAATACTGAGACTTATTACCTTCTGTATGAAACCACGAATCATGGAACTCTTCAAAAGCTTTTGCAGCGTTAGCCCCTGCTTTACTTAATATAGTGGATATATTGCAAAGATTTATTCCATTTATTTCTAAAGTTTTCAAATATTGTGTTTCATGTCCTTCTGTATCAAACCACAAATTATGTAAACCTTTAAAAGACTTTGCAGCATTAGCTCCTGCTCCACTTAAGATATTGGACACACTGGAAAGACTTATTCCCTTGGTTTCCAGAATGTTTAAATATTGAGTTTTATTACCTTGTGTATCAAACCACAAATCATGTAGGTCCTTAAAAGCCTTTGCAGCGTTAACTCCTGCCCTAGCTAAGATACTGGACACAGTTTTAACATTAATTCCATTAATTTCCAGAGTCTTTAAATAGTGTGATTTATTTCCTTCTGCATCAAACCACAGATTATATAGCTCTTTAAACACTTTTACAGCATTTTCTTTTGATCCACTTAAAATACTCGATATATGCAGTAGTTTTATTCCGTTTGTTTCTAGAGTTTTCAAATACTGTGTTTTATTTCCTTCTGCATCAAACCACAGATTATATAGCGCTTTAAAGACTTTTACAGCATTTTCTTTTGATCCACTTAAAATACTCGATATATGAACTAGTTTTATTCGGTTTGTTTCTAGACTTTTCAAATACTGTGCTTTATTTCCTTCTGCATCAAACCACAGATTATATAACTCTTTTAACACTTCTACAGCATTTCCTTTTGATCCACTTAAAATACTCGATATATGAACTAGTTTTATTCCGTTTGTTTCTAGAGTTTTCAAATACTGTGTTTTATTTCCTTCTGCATCAAACCACAGATTATATAACTCTTTAAACACTTTTACAGCATTTCCTTTTGATCCACTTAAAATACTCGATAAATGAACTAGTTTTATTCGATTTGTTTCTAGAGTTTTCAAATACTGTGATTTATTTCCTTCTGCATCAAACCACAGATTATATAGCTCTTTAAACACTTTTACAGCATTTTCTTTTGATCCACTTAAAATACTCGATATATGAACTAGTTTTATTCCATTTGTTTCTAGAGTTGTCAAATACTGTGTTTTTTTTCCTTCTGCATCAAACCACAGATTATATAACTCTTTAAACACTTTTACAGCATTTCCTTTTGATCCAGTTAAAATACTCGATATATGAACTAGTTTTATTCCGTTTGTTTCTAGAGTTTTCAAATACTGTGTTGTATTTCCTTCTGCATCAAACCATAAATCACATAAGTCCTTAAAATTTTTAGCAGCTTTAACTCTTGATCCACTGGTTATACTGGTTAAATTAGAAAGGCTTATGCCTTCTTTTTCTAGAATCTTTAAATATTGTGTTTTATTTCCGTGCACATCAAACCATAAATCATATAGCGCTTTAAAAGCTAATGCAGCATTAGGTCCTGTGGCACTTAAAACACTGGACATACTGTATAGCTTAATTCCGTTTTTATCTAGAGTTTTTAAATACTGTGTTTTGTTTCCTTCTGTATCAAACCACAAATTAAATAACTCTCTAAAAGTGTTTGCTCCATTCGCTCCAGATCCACATAAAATACTGGATATATTAGGTAGGTATATGCCTTCTTTTTCTAGAGTTCTTAGATATTGTGATTTTTTTCCTTCTGAATCAAACCACAAATCATACAAGTCTACAAAAGCTTTTGGTGCATTAGACCCCGATTGGCTTAAAATCCCTGATATAGTAGTTAAACCAATTCTGTTTTCTTCAAGAGTTTTTAAATATTGTGATTTTTTTCCATCTGCATCAAACCACAGATTATATAACTCTTTAAAGACTTTTACGGCATTTAATTTTGTTCTAACTAAAATAGAAGATATAGTACCTATATTTATTTCGTTTTCTTCTAGAGTTTTCAGATATCGTGTTTTATTTCCTTCTGCATTAAACCAAAGACTATATAAGCTTTTAAAACCGCTTACGGAATTAACTCCTGTGTGATTTAAAATAGAGGTCATATTAGATAGCTTTACTCCGTTTTTCTCTAGACTTCTTAAATACTGAGTTTTATTTCCTTTTGCATCAAACCACAAATCATATAAGTTTTTAAAAGTTTGTTTAGCATGAAATCCTGATCCACATATAATACTAGACACATTAGCTAGATTTATGCCCCCTACTTCTTCAAGAGTTTTTAAATACTTTGTTTTATTTCCGTTTGCATCAAACCACAAATCATACAAATCTTTATAAGCTTGTGCGCCATTAAGTCCTGCATTTGCTAACATGCAGGACACGGTTGACAGCTTTATTGAATGGTCCTCTAGACTTTTTAAATATTGTGTTTTATTTCCATTCGCATCAAACCACAGATTGTATAATAATTTAATGCCACTGCTTGCATTAGATCCAGCTTTGCCTAAAATACTAAAAACGCTAGCTAGCTTTATTTCTTCTTTTTCCAATACTTCTACATAGTGTTCTCCTTCACCTATCACCAAAAAATCTAATAATTGATAATATTCAGGTGTCCCTATTCTACTGCCAAACATTCTATTGGCAAACTTAATTTTCTTAGTTTCCTTATTTTCAATCATTTGATTACTAGACCTATGATTTTCTATATCACCCAACAATATTACCATATCTCGTTTTGTAATAGAACTAAATTTATGAGATTCTGACCAACGTAGAGCTAATTCATGTAATTTTTCATAATTATATGGAACATCTGACTCATCTATCTCATTTCTAATAATACTATTCAATTTTTTCCTTTTAGGTTGATTAACTGCAAATATTAACTTATGTAAAAACATCTCTTTAATTTTTATTTCATTCTCATTAGAAATTCTCCCTTCGTTTTTTTCTTTTAGCAAAGATAGTGGAAGCTCTAATAGACTCAAAAGTTGTTCTCTTGTTTTACCCTCTGCAAACTGATAAAGATCATTTACATTATATATACATGGGCAATCTCTTAAAATTTTATACTTTTTCTTACGAATATCAATATTATTAAATTTTAATGGATAAAAATATTTAGATTGTTCGTTTTTAAATTCATTTTCTTCTGTAAGGTCTAGGCCTGCATTGGTATAGATAATAAAATATCTTACATTCGTTTCTAATCCTTCAACAAAAAAGGAAAAATATTTATTAACAGAAAATGTATCCGTGTTCCCCCATCTTTTGGAAAGAAATAAATGTCTGTAACCAATACTAGTATTTGTAGTGTGAGCAGTTATGTAAGTACTTCTACCTCTATAATCGATAGTAATACCAGGTATAGCATAGCTTTTTCTATCAAAATTTATGGAACACATATTTTTATGCAGAAACATGGAATGACAGAAAGATAAGGACAAACTGAATTCATATGTTTTTCCAGATATATAGTTCCTAAGTTTCTCATGTTTTTCTGAAACTGTTAAGTCACGTAATACTTTTTCCTGTAATGTTATATAATCATCTTGAATTATTCTATTTCCATCTAGTTCGGTTTTAGCAATGCTGTTCAGTTCCTCTCTGCTAGGCTGATTAACAGCAAACACTAATTTATCTAAAAATGCTTCTTTGATTTCTTTTTCATATTCCTGAGAAAGGTTCCTTTCTTTGATTAGTTTGTCAATAGCAGAGGAAAATTCTAAACGATTTAAAAGTTCTTCCCTTGTTGTTTTATCCTGACAAAATTGATAAAAAGCACCACTTTTCGAGGTATCATTTGTAATGAAAAAATCTTTTAAAATGTTAGACTTCTCCAGATTAATGCAATATAATTTAAAAGGATAAAATTGCTTAAATCTTGATCTTTTTAATGTCATTCCTTCTGCAAGATCTAGGCTTGCATTTGTATAAACAATAAGATATTCTATATTTTTCGGTGAACTGGATGGCTTAGAGATTACATGCTTAACAAAACTATCCAAGTAACTATTAACAGAGAAACTTTGTTTCCGTTTAGAAAATAGTTTTGCGTAACTAATAATACCATCTACATAATACGTATCTACATTTTCAATTCGGATATGTACAGACTTCTGTTTGTAACGAAATACAATATTATTGAATTTATCAACTTCAGAATCTTCAAATGTTAATGTCAATGAAGGATATTTATGTTCATTTGTCAGCTTTCTTATTGAACAAAGTACTGACAAATTTAATTGATACATGAGGCTTCCCAAAGTATATTGATAAGTCTGGCACTGGTTACGTAAGTTTTCAGACAAAATCTGTCTAGGTTTATCCTGAAAACTACACAGCAATTCTGAATCGTTGCGCAACCTCTTCGCTACTACGTCATTCGTGTCTGAACATCTACGTTTTCTAGAGTTAGAACTAACTTCACCATTTTCCTTAGCCAATCTCCCTGAGCAACTGCTTTCTTTAGATCGGGCATTACTAATGTCGACGGTTCTCCGACCTTTCTTGCCAGCAAACTCCTCTGATAAACCGCAACTGTGTTGTTTGGCCTTTCGTTTACCAGTAGATGTAAATGAGCCAAACGGAACATGTTCTAAACAATAGATACATTAGTCGTAAAATTATTTGTAATAAGCTAGAAAACTTACCAGTAGACTCCACTTCAACAAGTGATTTTCTAGTTGTGGTCACAAGTTTGACTTTGATTGACTTGGTTTCGTCAAACTCTTTTGTCCTCTTTATACGTTCCATGTTTTGATCAGTACGTCGACTCCACAAACTAACTGATAACAGTGATAAGTGATAACGCAAAGAAACGCTAGTATCAAATCCTGTAGAAACACGTGGAAACCACGTGTGCGCACAACCGTTGTTGTGTATGTTATATGTGATTAAGCCAGATTCACACTAGGCGTGCAGGTCACGGTTAATTTTGAATAGACCAATCATAGCTCGGCAATTGTGATTGTGATTGGTCTATTCAAAATTGACCGTGCCCTGCACGTCTAGTGTGAATCGTTCTTAAAAATGAAAGAACCTTTTGAGATGGTATTTTATTTACATTTGGCATTTCGTTCCAATAACACTTAACTTGTGCTAATGACCTGTTCTCGTAGTAGCGTTACACTCTACATTAATGCAAAATTGAAAATGTATGAATATATAATTGCATTTCAATTTTGAAAGTGTGAAATGTGCCTGCGGCGCCATCTGTTGGGGAAGCATCTCTTAATAACAACAAACTTTATTTAAAACATGTTGTTTATGTATTCATCATAATATGCACATTGCACAACTTTGTAATTATATTTGATATTTAGGTGATATTTAAGATATTAATTACAATATAATTGAAATACTCCGACACGGTGTGTTTTGACTTTTGTGAGAACCGCGAGATGGCACCACGTGCCTGTAAAATCCGCGGACCGCGATTTCTCGGCGAAATCGGCGTCAGTGTTTGTTTGGTTAGGTTTGCTATTTTTTCTGTGAATTTGCCGGTCGAAAACCAAAAATTAACCGTAATTAATCATGGCTGAAGTTGATAGTGTTCCTTCTGTTGTGCCGGAACTAGTTCGCGTACAAATACCAAAAGCAAATATATTAGTTGTCGGCGCCGGTGGTATCGGTTGTGAAATTTTGAAAAACTTGATCTTGTCCGGTTTTCAAAATATAGAAATCGTAAGCATTCGATACTCTTACCTTGGTAAATTCTAATGTTACGTTTTTTTTAGATTGATTTAGACACAATTGATGTCAGTAACTTGAACAGGCAGTTCCTTTTCCGCAAAGAACATGTCGGAAAGCCAAAAGCCGTAGTTGCTAGAGAAACCGTTCTAAGCCATAATCCGAAACTAAACATCAAAGCTTACCATGACAGTATTACAACGTACGTTACAAGCCATAAATTATCAATAAACAATGATATTTAAATTTTTAATTTTTTCCCAGCGCTGAATATGGTGTGAATTTCTACAAGAAATTTGACCTGGTGCTGAACGCTTTGGACAACCGTGTAGCGCGTAACCACGTTAATCGTATGTGTCTCGCATCCGAAGTACCCTTAGTCGAATCAGGAACCTCTGGTTATACTGGACAAGTGGAACTGATCAAAAAAGGCTTAACGCAATGCTATGAGTGTCAGCCAAAGCCACCGCAACGCAGTTTTCCTGGGTGTACCATCAGGAATACGCCCTCGGAGCCTGTGCATTGTATTGTTTGGGCGAAACATTTGTTCAAGTGAGTTTTGTTGATTTTTAGGTTTCTTATTGTTGTCGGTTAATGTTTTGTTATTTATTAGTCAATTGTTTGGTGAGGATGATCCAGATCAGGATGTGTCACCTGACACTGCAGATCCAGAAGCAGCTGGGAATGCAGGAGAAGGTGCATTAAAGGAGAATATTACCGATACTGGAAATGTGCAACGTACGTCTACGAATCAGTGGGCTAAGGATATAGATTACGATCCGGCAAAGCTGTTTAATAAGTTCTTTGAAGATGATATCAAGTATTTGTTAACAATGGGTAAGATATTTATTTTTTTATTTAGTTTACTGATCACTAATGAATAGTTTGGGCTTTCTTTTGGTAATAACAATTATATTCAATTATCGTTGGATATCAGAAAAAGGTTTTCTTACAAAAGTTACTTTCCCATTACAGTAGACCTTCGATAATCCGAACTATTTGGGACCGAAGGTAGTTCGGATTATCAAATTGTTCGGATTATCAAATATTTCAGGTAAATAGTAGAAAATATGAGTATTGTATACAAGATAGACAAGGGCAATATTTTTCTGTAACCAGGAATCGACAAAAATGGCTTTGCCCTTGGTTACTCACTGATTTATTTTATTATTATTTCTTATTAGTAGCAGCACAATTGTGACAATCAATCTTGGAGTAAGATAGAGGACAATTTATTTACAATTTGTTGTTGCAATTTAAAATTTAAAAAAGCAAACAATGGCTAACTACACAGTTTAACAGAAATATTTAATTTTTTGTTATTTAACATTTTACAGTAAATGAATCGAAATACATAATTTGTTCGTTTAAATATAAGTACCTGTACCATTGATTTGTTAATTTTAATTTTATTTGTCTCATATTGTGCAGTTGTTATTAAAATACCAAATTTTTATTTTCATAAGTTTTGGTTGAAACCATTGACAAACTTTGTATTTGGACTTTCTGTGCGATTGGCACCAATATTTGTAAATACTTTTTTATTTATTTGCTGTTCCCTGATATGATTGCAGATTTGATGCACCACTTTTTATTTTTCGGTGTAATAAAAGCCTCTCATCTTTGCAAATATTAATTTTATTTATTTATAATAATAATAAATAACAATAAAATAAAATAATATAAATAAAATTATTATTATTTTCTTCCTTAATGTTCCAACCAATCAACGAATTTGACTGTTTTAAATAGTTATTGAGAGCTGCGTGAATAAAATGGCTTTACTTTTTTATGCTGATGTTGTGGTTTATTCTTAAACCTCACTCATAGCTCAAAAGCATGCTGAACAAGTAAAAGGCACTTTAAAATTATTATCACAAAATCACAATCAAACAAATCACAATCAACAAATTTGTGTTAAGATTAAAGTGCTTTTATTTTCCATATTATCGAAAAATGTTGTTTAGACGTAAGAATTAATTACAAATTAGAAATCACAGCCACCTATCTTGAGACAATAGTTTTTCTGTGTTTTCTTAATTTATACTTTTAATAATGGGCAATTCACACAATATGTACGTACCAGGGTTGCCACCTGAAACGAGGATTGTCCTCGTATGAATCATTTGTCCTCGGCGTGATACTATTTCTCGTTGTGTACACAGATAGAAAATATTTTGATTAGATTTTGCTGTACTGTACCCTTCGAAAAGTTCTAGTCAATAATAGGTAAATAATTTCTTTAATCAAATAAAACCTTCTAATATCTCATTTTAACTCAACCAACAATTTCACCAATTTAAAAAATTATAATTCTTACACTCAACACAATCATAATTATTTGAAATAAATAAATCTAGTTCGTTATAAATATACAAATTATAAATTTTAACTGAAAACATAAGTTGTTTGACATAAATAAACACTCATTCTACCAAAGAAATATTTTAAACAAATGCGTTTTTGTTGGGCAAATAAATTTTTCTTAGCCTCTATTGAAACACCAGATTTCTTTAAGTCAATATTTGAATCGCACAAAGTTGTCTGTCTATCTCTGTCGGATGAAATTGAGGTACCTAACCTAACCTACAAATGTTTTGAACATTATAGTAAGATTTAATATTCATCTTTTTTTCCGACCTAATTTCATTTAATTTAACCTTTACCTTAATTACAGCAATGATGAATTTCGCTACCTGAAAATGTTAAGCGTGTTACAAAATTCAACAATTCCTGGCTAACCACCAAAAGTTGGCTCCAAAAAATCGACAAATTTAAAGCCTTCTGCACATTATGCCAGGTTGAAACTTCGGTAGCGAAATCTCAGTTTACGTGGTAGTTTTATGAGAATATACAGGAATTTTATTTATGTGTTATTACGATATTACCACAGCAAAGTATTATTTTTCCATATTTAATAAAGTAATGTAGTATTTGTTTTTTGTTATATTTCGTGAATAATTTGTTTTATTATTTGAATGTGTTTTGTGGTAGTATGATGTGGACATATTGGATATGACAATATTTTCACCCACTTCCTGTCCTTGTGAACAATTACAAAAAGGTGGCACCCTGGTACGTATGTTTATGTATTATCTATGATTAATATTAAATAAAGGAGTTATTTATATGTATCAATTTAAGGTGTGTGATATTGTAATAAATGTATTAACCAACATTATTTTATTTAATGAAAATGCATCTGACTAGCTGCTTCTACAGGCAACTTAATCTTGTTTAATGGCCATTCAGTGACTAGTTAAAAATAATAATAAAGATCCCTCTAAATAGGACAGTTGCCATCACATGCCCAAGCTAGAGTTATCTGATTGGTTAAAGAGAATTAGGTAGTATTTGAAAATTAAGATGGATTTAGTGCCATTTAAACTTGTAGCTACGTTTTAAGTTATGTTTCAAACATGATTTTATGTGTTTTCTACCTTTCTAAACTGTTATCTAGTCATGTTATACCTAAATTGGATTTAAGGGGGTTGGACACAAGAGAATTCATATACAGTTTTATTTTGACTTCTTTCTTTGTATAAGTTTTAGATTATTTTATTCTTTCTTTTCGCTTTAATTATGTTTGTTTTAATGTATCAGTTTGTAAGTACAATGGTTTCTACATATTGTCTGCAAATAGATAAATATGTTTTGTGGTATCATTACAAATACTTGTTTGGAAGAAACTGTTAATTGTAATTTTGGAACAGGCGTAGACTAAATATTACCAACTGACTTGTTTTCCACCTATTATCGTCTTTATTTTCTTCAATGTTATTTTTATGTATAGATAAATTGTGGAAATCCAGAAAACCACCAAAACCATTGTCCTGGGCCGAAGCCGCGTCTGACGAGGGCGATATAGTGGTAGAGGAAAATAATCCGAAGAAGGAGGATATGCAAGTTTGGAGTTTAGGAAAGTGCGCAAAAGTTTTCTCCTCGACTGTGACAGTTTTAAAGAATGAGTTAGCCACAAAGAGCTTTTTGGTTTGGGATAAGGACGACAAGCCGGCATTGGACTTTGTAACGGCATGCTCGAACGTTAGGTCTCACATATTTTCCATTCCGCAGAAGTCCAGGTTTGATATTAAATGTAAGTGTTTATTTTTGTTTTAATACCTGTTGATTGAACCCATTATGTGGACACACTATATGTGCTTTGACTATACTCATGGAGGAAGATGGAGTCGCTTTACGCTATACTTTTAGCAGCGAGAAAATGACCCCGGGGGGCGGGGCTAACATGACACTAAAGTAGCCTAACAGTTGGCCGCCTGCCAGGTCCGGACTAACCCTGAAATCGGTAATCCTGTAATATATTGTAATGTGCCGAGTGGGTACATAATATAAAAACGCTATATGAACACTTTTAAGAATTTATTTAATCTAATTTTTATAACAAATACGTAATAAACATATCACAAAAAAAATTTTGCGTGCGGCCAGTACGAGCCTGTATATTGTTGACATATACAATCACTTACCGATGAAATGTTACCCCGGTCGAAATCGGGTTTATAACTGATTTTCTGCTGTTGCAGCTGCGAACAGCGTAATTAGACGTTAGTTTTTTATGTATATCTTCATACAAATTCACCATACTATCCTTAAACAAAGTGAAATAAGCAAAATCGATAAAATTATAACAGGTCAACGTTGCGAATGTCACTTTGACATTAAAATAGCTCCGGAGTGGGGAAAGTGGTCCCATATCCGAGCGCTTATGCCGACTCCTCCTTCCTCCATGACTATACTATAGGGTGACCAATGATCCTCAATTAGGCGGGACAATAACCTTAAGTCCCACTTTTTAAAAATTTTGTGCCTTTTCTAATTATGAACCCCAACAACACTTGCAGATATCATTTTCTTTTAACACACTTATCTTAATGTTTACAGCAATTGCCGGAAACATTGTACCAGCCATAGCGACGACAAACGCAATGGTAGCAGGCCTGGCAGTCCTACAAGCCTTCCGTGTTCTCGCCGGTGACTTTGAGAGGTGCTGCACAACGTACGTCCGCCAAAAATCATCCATGTCTAGAACCGTTCTAATGACTGAATCCCTACTCATCAAAGCCAACCCTAAATGTTATGTCTGCTCCCCGAAACCGACCGTGAACGTATCACTGAACGTGGAGGCGATGACCGTCAAAGAATTCGAAACTGAGGTGTTGAAGAAGCATTTGAATATGATTGCTCCTGACGCTATGCTCGACGGAAAAAATATTGTCATCATCTCATCCGAAGAGGGCGAAACCGAGGTCAATAACGATAAGAAGTTAGCAGAGTTGGGAATTATCGATGGAAGCATTGTTAAAGTAGATGACTTCCTGCAAAATTATGAGTTGACGATTTTTATTAATCAGTATGTGGCTAAGGAGAAGGATGATCCCCCATTCATAGTTCATGGGAATTCTGATGATTTTAAACCTGTCGCAGAATGTAAGTATTAATCGTTATACATAATACAAAATTGTCCTGTGGAAGGTTACAAGAATTAATTCCACTATTCATGTTTTTTAACGGGATGTGGACATGTTACGTTGGTTTTTATACATATTGTATAGATGATCATTTTTTTATGTCTTTCTGTTGTAGCTAATGGCAAAAATAGTGAAGAACAGAATGACGATGAAAAGATGGTAACTGATGCTAAGGAAGATGACGATGATCTGCAAGTTGTTGAAAATCAGGTGAATGATGATGACGATCCTCAAGAAGGATCATCGGCAAAGCGTAGAAAGATTAGTCCACCGGAGGAAGATGATGATCTAATAATGCTAGATGATTAAGTCAATGATGATAACTGTATCTTGTTTATAATTTTTTAAAGTGTATTTATTATTGATTTTTGTAATACATTCAGTTCTGTTCGATTAAATATAAGTACCTATTTCTTACAATTTGTTTGTTTTTTTGTGAAAATAGTAGTATTTGCAAAAGTAAGTGTGTGATATACAGTTAAAAGTTACAGTTAAAAGTAGTTGTGGCTTAGAAATATAAACATTCCTATTTAAAAATAACAATAACCCTTTATTTCGCAAAATTGTGTATGGTACATTATAAGCTACATTCCTTGATAGATAAATGTAGTTCAGTTCCGCGTTGTGTTGGAGAGTCGAACATATGACAAGGTATTTGTTTCCTACACGATGGGTGTAGGAGTGCTGTGAATGTGCACTAGTTCTCAAATGGTGGATATGTCGGGGCGTCTATGTTAATTGGCGCACGTGATCCCTAAATGTGAAGTGATCTAAATCCACTTCACTTTTTCTTGGGGCATGTGACAAGTTAACAAAAACTGCTTGAACTCCCAAGATATTTCTAGAATATACCATAGGGTTCAAACATCCCTAAATCAACTTACATATGGAACAACATGGACTCCTAATTGAACAGTTTTTGTAATAACCAAAGAAATTATGAAATGATTCCAGTCTATTTTGTTTTTGATTTATCCTTGTGCCTAAAGGGCTTCTTTTCAAACAAGACTATTGACAAAAACTGCTTGTTTAGATATTCCCCTAAAATCCGTTTGATTCTTTCACTTTGTTTTGAAATTTGGATTTTTTGTTTTACCCTTATAATACGATTACTAAAATTAAATAACGTGATATCAAAAATTACCTTGGTCAAGGGTGGTCATGAGTTCTAAAATTATTGTCGCGGCTCCCATCGTACATTTATGTTAATCATTTTTTGAGTGTCAAAATCTGTCAAGTAATTGTGCTTGGTGCTGAACTCATTGATGTTGTCCGTTTTACATTCCATGGCAACCCTTGACCAAGATAATTTTTGATGTCACGGTACATACCATTACCCGGGGCTGGCCAGTCGCGGAAAATCAGCGCACGGTTGAATCAATAAATGTCTTGCACGGAGATTCCACCGCCCGAATTAGGTGGGCACGGATAATCGAGGTTCTACTGTATTAGATTAAATTATAGTGCAATTCAGTAGCATGGTAATCGGGCGGTGGTGTGTTTTAACATAATTTTAGTTTGGAAAATTGATATCTACGCTCAGCAGTTGAAACAGGAATTGGTAAAAACATGAGACAGTGATCACAAAAATAATACAAAGGGTCTGAATCAAATTATTTGTATTGTCTACTTCTTTTCTAACTTTTAAAAACTGTTCATGGAAATCCTATACTTCACTAAATTTGCAGCAGTCCAACACAGACTAACAATCGTTGACTACATTATAATTATATTTTTATTATTTTATATTTTTTTGATATTGTACCCTATACAATTTTATTGGCATAATTTTTCAATATCTTTCCGGTTTCGTATTTTTTATCACATTTTTGACACACATTAGGGTTGCCAGGTCCAAAAAGTATCCAGAACAATATTTTTCGCCGTTTTTTTTTTTTGTTGTGCCAGCTTTATTCTGATATTTTTAACGATCTGAAAAGTTCATATCAGTTCTTTTGTGATTATCTCAAAATCGATTGGTTTTTGTAATTGTACTTTTGCATCCAAAATTTAAAAAAATATTTTTTGTACTGCCACACTTGAAAACAGCTGATTTCGTTCGAGGTTGGGGTGCCGCTATGGAACTTTGCCGCTGTAGTACGGCAAAGTACAAACTACAAATTTAAAATAAACTAAGATCACCAATTTGATTGTTTGTTGAAAAGGAATATCTAAAAACGATAAATTGAGAAAATTGAATCTGTCAGAATTTGATTAGTTTTTTAAACTTGGCGTTTCGTCGAAGTGGTGTCAACCTTTACATTTCCCATAACGAAATATAACCATGTTTTTTTTATATACATTTTTACTGAAAAAGCCAGCACACAAAACGTTGTATGTCACTCCTACCGAAAACTACATAGCGCGACTCGCTCACACGCAGCGCTCCGAGCGCCTGCGGCGTCGCGTCGCGCCGCATTACTGCTCGTCGCGCTATTCCGTACTT
This sequence comes from Melinopterus prodromus, assembly GCA_964023965.1. Taxonomy (NCBI): domain Eukaryota; kingdom Metazoa; phylum Arthropoda; class Insecta; order Coleoptera; family Scarabaeidae; genus Melinopterus; species Melinopterus prodromus. Next base: position 82,991,192 of record OZ030390.1, read on the forward strand.
TTGGCACTTGTAACATAAATAACTATTATATGTTGTTTACAGTGAGCGGGAAAGATTTTAACTATTGAATTTCACATATCAAATTAATAAGTGACCCCCATTTGGTCCCTATTTTTCTTACTTTTGACAGATCTTTGAATTGTCTTTATGGGAGCACATAAATTTGGTTGCTCTGATGGGTCAATCAATATTAGGCGTTAAATATCGTAAAAGCAAAACCTTTCCATAATCAATAGATAGATTATTAAAAATGCAAAGGAGTAAGAGGGTTAATTTCATTATTACAAGCTCTGTGCATACGGTAAATAAAACATCTTGAGTAAACAAATTAACTACCTGATCATATCGGAAAAAACCTTTAAAACGCGTCCTTATTGACTATCTTAACTAAATTTAACGTTTTTTAAAATAGAAAATGTAAACGTTACGTACTATAATACTTGTAATGGTCTAACTGAAATGGGTTTTATTTCAATTTTCTATGACAAACCCTAACAAAGTCACTTTAATTAAGTTTAACGCAGACACATACGTATTAGGTACAAATGCCAAAAAATACGGATGCGCGGACTCAAAAATTGCCGCTGCTTCCGAACCGTGTAAATGATAAAATAATAAAATTGTTTTTGCACTTCCTGAACAAAGGAGTGCCTGTAAAAATTAAATTCTTTCTAAAATAGTCAAACGACAACTTATTATTTTCTGGATCATTTCATATGGATTCACTCACATACATGAATTTTCTAGAAAAAGACAACTGAAAATTAAATTTCCTGCAGCAACAATGTGGTATTCCAAGGACGATAAACATAAAATGATTGGAATAGATTTTTGTATTAACCACAATCACAAATATTTAGTGACGGTATTCTTCCGCATTTGATAAAGAACTAAAAAGATTTGGAAGATACCAACTTCAGGAACAGCATAGATAAAGTGGGTTGTGAGCGGTGTCATAGTGTCATAAAACTTTAGCTCCGATAGTGAAGTTAAATAAAATAAGTTTCAAACGAATGCTTCTAATACCTAGTGATTTATTTTCTACACCTTGTATATACATTATACACGTTACATTTCATATATAAACACTAATCAGTCAAGACAATAATATCTAACTCATGTTCTGAACTAGAAAAAATTGCTACTTGAAAAGCTTTTATTCTGTACATTACCTATATATTATATAGGTACTTTCTTTACCAATAGAAACCCAAATTTACCCATTACTCCAGTTTCCAAATGGGCACAACAAATTTATGAATTGGCGACATTTTATAGGAAGTAGCATGCATGGAAATTCATGGACATATGTATTGATATCATATATGATATGTTCTATATTTTTCTATATTTATGCTAGATAAGGTATATTTTCAGCAAAATGCCAAGACCAATAGAACCTGGTATAAATATGGAGTCCCTAGTGAAGATGGAAGGGCAACCTGAGCCCAAAGAAAGAAGAATCGAGAAAATGTCCGTAATGTAAAACAACTTTTTAGGGTCTGTTAAAAAAACTTAACTAGAACAAAAACACATTATAGAGAACAGGACACAAGCCCTCAAACTACTAGGTATTTGTGAACATGTTCGATGTGAAAAGTCGAGTTAGTGCTTAGTTGAAGTATCCATTACGACCCGCGCCGAAGTAAAAAGAAAAGAGAAAAGTATACCACAAAGAAATAAATAGATGAAAAAATGAACATGCAATGAAGTAAAAGCAAGAAGAAACGAATCGAATAAATAGTAAAGAGTAGAAAAACTAGAAAGAAGACAAAATAAATAATCTCATTGAGGGGATGGTCGCTAAATGTCGCATCTGTACTAATGACGTCTCGACAATAAGGGCATGTGTGTTGCTAAAATAAAAAGAAATAAATTGTTAGTACACTGATTCTTCAGGCCCCTACACACACGGCTAAGTCACAAGTCAAGTAGCAGCTTACTACTTAACCATTGTATACCTGCAAAGTGTCCTAAAAAGTGCATACATTGCAATGTTGACAAATGGTAAGTAAGGAGTAACTATGTACTTGACTTGCTAGGTACTTAGCCGTGTGTATAGGACCCTTTAGTTCTAACCTCAAAGGTAAGTTATGTTACCGAAGCATTGAAAATTCAAATTTCCCATAAACGTTTAAATTAAGAAATAAAGACATACCGATGATAACCATTTCATAAGACATCTACTGTGGAAAGTATGGTTGCATGTCAACTGCTTAATGGAAGTTTTCGATGGTATTATGTCCAGGCAAATACTGCATTCCATATCGTGTGTTGTTTCTATTTCCAACAGAGCAGCTTGCAAATGCGGCTCCAAATTGCTACGAGATATGGCAAAGTCCAAGTCCATTATAGTTAAAAAATTGCGTCAGAATCTAGTGTCACCAGAAAATATCAGAAGTAAACCAACAGTGCGTTTTTTCGGGTCTTCCTGTATGTATTGTTAGTTAACTCACATTGATAGCAGGCAGCAACTCTCTGGAAATAAAGAAAGTAATTATTGTTAATGCTTGAGCACAAAGAAAGTGTTCGTACTACAGTTGTATCTACGCTGAGGTAGAGTACCACGTGGTATACCATCCACTATATGAGGTATATAACCATATGGCATTGCATATGTTGCTTGAATGCCTACCTACAAAATGATCCTCTATGAAATACATAAAAAAATGGGTATTACATATACTTGAAGTAAAATAAAACAAATATTGTTAATGTTCCAATTTAAAATACATTGCATACCTATATTTTCCGCTACCTAAAAAAACATGTAAACACAAAACACGACGTATTTTAACAAGGTAAACACTGCAATTGTCAAGTCTAATGCACGTACTATTTCATTGCATGGCACCAGCAAAGTGACCATTTTTACGTATCATAGTTTAACTTACCTACCTGTTACTTTAAGGTTACTTAGGTACGTACGTAGGTACTTACTTAGAGCCCTTTGTCCTGGCGAGCATTGCAACGACCAGTGGCGCATTGTCCTATGTACCAAATGTCGAACTATGCCCATCCTATTACGTGATTTGTCCAAGGTATCGAAATGATGGTTGCCACGTATCGAAAATGATAAAACCGGCCTTTTAGTTATGGATTTTTTTTTCTATATTTATTAAGTGTTTCACTATATCTTACTGTATAAAATCATAAATATCATAAAATACATATTATTGTTGTTGAGACGCCATAAATATTGAGAATAATTTTTGATGACATTTCAAATTAATCATGATTTTTTTATAAAATAATAATTTTGTAAATGCAAAACTAGTTTTACCTTGCGATACATTCTATTGTGGTGAATACGGAATGCGGACTCATATGTTACCAAGTTTGACAAATTTTTCATTAAACAAACCTAGCTATCAATGCTTTAGAAACTTTAAAATTATCTCAAAGTAAATCTTATCTTTTTGATATTAATGATATATTTTCCCAGATATTTTTAATTGTTCATCCATTTTTGCAAATTTAAAGGTCACAATTCACAAATTTTAAAGTGATTTAAATGTCTCCTTTGAGGTTCTTTTTTTAAATGCAACTGTTTAGTATTGGGTGTATCGATATTTTTTTCGAACTTCAAAATTACAAGTTGATAAAAAGTTGTCCATGTGGACCTACACAGACTACAAAAAAATGGCGCAATTGAAAAATATATAGGTCTCTCGCAGAAGGCCCAAAAGTTTATAATTTCATGAAAAACTAGTTTTTTTTTCAATGTAAGATTAAGTAATTTTTCTTTTTTCAAATACAAAAAGTTTAACAATAAAGTGTTAAATTACTGTATACAAAAATATATTACTCTAATATATAACTCTAACTCGTATAATTTAAAAAATGTGCTTAAATGTTGATGGAAGTTTATTTGTCATATTTTTTTTTAGGGGATTTGAAAAAGACAAACCACAACATTCCATTAAAAAAAATTGAAAAAATTCGAATTATCAAAGAAAATTATAAACTTTAGGCCTCCTGCGGGAGACCTAAATATTATTCAATTGGGCCAATTTCTTTCTGGTATATAAGGGTCCAAAGGGACAACTTTTTTTCAACTTGAAATTTTCAGTTTCAAAAACTACTGTTCATGTTTCTGTGATATCTGAACTTGGGTTGTGGTATAAACTGGCATTGAAACTTTCATCCTCAAAAACTTATTTTTGCAAATATTGCACTCATTACAATAAAGAAACCAATTTCTCAAAAAGTGGCGTTTAGAGCCATTTGGCCGGCACCCTGCCAACAACAAAAAAAAGTGACCAGGTCTGCCCAAACCGACAGGGTGGCAACACTAATCCTAGGTTGATATATTTTAAGATGATTAAAAACTCATCAAAATCTAACTCCGTTTTTATTATGTTTTGGACAGACAAGTTGTCCGTTGCACATATCCTTATGCTAATGCAACGCGTTTTTAGTCCAGGTACTTTTGACATTGCTGGATATCCTTAATTTAACACTTACTAAATATGCAACCTTTGCTGGCCGTCGCTTGCCCCGCAATTGTAATAAGTGTTTTGCTTTGGTTTAAAAATTAAATCCAATTTTGATTCAAATAAATAGTAGAGTATACCAGGAATTTAAAAACACGTTTTTGAACAACGGAGTTCCCGTAAATGCTTAAATATTAAAGTTTACTTTTGAAGCCTTTTTAAAATTCTAGGACGTCTGTTTTGTCCGTTAGAAATTCGCAACAGTGGCAATTGTTTGGCATTTAGTTTTTTTTGTTTCAAAATGGCGACGTGACCATATTTGAGCCAGGATTCGCTTTCAGCGCCATTCACTTTCCATTCGCGAAATACATATTTATTAAATTACTCAAATATTTAGACGGATTTACATCTTAGATGCAAATAAAGTCATCTACTTCGTTGTGATATTAAATATTGTTTGTTGGGTTTGGTTCACATTTATCTTACACACTGGTATCAGCAAACATTTTGAAATGGTCTTACTATAATTTCTGGAAACAAGAAAGCAATTAATTTAATTTTTGTGTTAGTTCTGAAGGGCAGCCGGTACTGGTCCCCAAAGCTCGGTGGCAAAAACCCTGTCCTCTGGTTCTGAACGAGTGACAAAGAATAGACCTCGAGAATATCAAGTTCTCAACACAGCATACTGATATGTGTAATGAAAATGTTTCAAAACGTCTTTATTACTTTATCAAGCGCAGTAACGACGTTTTGTGCCCAGAATGAGAATTCTCGCTCCTATTTAAGCAAAATGTGGACGTGAGCGTTCTACAACATATGCGCAGATCATCTGGCTGGCTTAAAATTTGATTTATTATGCCTATAACTCCTACACTAATTCCCCAAATAAACTAACAAACAGATTTGTACAATAATTTTCATTTCATCCAGGCAACCGCGTTCACAATGCCCCGTATATTTCAGTGTAAACGTATGTGAAACAGGTGCGCAATAAACTAATTAAATGTATAAACAAATATTAAAACTACACACACACAATTAAAGAAACTCCTATTGTACGGTTGCTCACAATTGAAGCAACCCTTAATTATTTGTATTTAAATCCGGGCAGATTTACAACGGCACTTGACTAATTAGTCTTATATGACTAATAGATCACAGTAAGCAATGAGATTATATTGGACTTCAACAATGTTGAATGCCACTGTAAATTGGATTTATGATAGGAAGAACCAAGAACCACTGACGTACCCGTACGTGCATTTGCTGCTTATTTTTAAGAGTTGCTTCATAATTTTATAGTGCCATATATTGTCAGGATATTGTGACTCAATACAATAAACTCAAATTACTGGATGCTACTGGTCGTAACTGTGCAACAAATATGGTAGACATGAACAAAAATGATAGGTTTAACCCAAGTCATACATCAAGCACCATTCTGAGACTATTAAAGTTATTGTTAAGTACAACGTCTCCACGGGTGTTCAAAAAAAATCATAAAACAAAAATTTCTTTTTTTCTTATCTTACATTACTTACTTTCATCATTAGTATGAAAATATAAAATCGCTGTCACTACTTTAAAAAACTTATGTTTTTTAGCGTGTTTTGAAAACAATTTTATTAATTCAAATATTTTTTGAACAATGATATATTGATTTCCGGGTGGAAACCGCGTTGAGGACTTTGAAGTAGTCGACGTTTCGCGCTCTGTTGCAAGAGGCATCTTCAGGACTAAGTTATCAAACCAAGCGCTAAGAAGATACTGTCGTCTGTTGGCTGTTCCGGCTGTTCCTCGCCCGTGAATCCCATTACTACCCTAGAAGGATCCGTGAATCAATAGAAATCCTAAAACACCCCTCCAATATTAATAATAATAATAATTCTTTATTTGTCATAGATCATTTACAGATATTGACAATAGTCATTAAATTAGTACAATATTCAAAGATAGATAAAAAATTTCCAAGTACTACAGAAAAACAGTATTTCACAGTCAAGCAATTACCTACATAGGGAAATCAATTGGAGCCAGCGATGTACTCGTCAACGCTGTAAAACTCGCCGCACATCAAATAATCGCGCAATGCCTTCTTAAAGCGTTGTGGACTTTCTACATTTAGCAGATCGCCAGGTAAGGCGTTGTAGACTCTAATCATCATATACAACGGGCCAGTCTTAAATGTTGATGTGGTGTGATGAGGTATTGCAAGCCGTACAGAGTTTCGAGTCCGTAATGATCCCGACAAGTCGCCGTTTGTAACAAACTTATTAATATTGTTCCTACAAAACATCAACAAGCTGAAAATATATAGGCATGGCAAAGTCAGCAACTGTGAATCCCTAAAATGTCCCCGACAAGAATCTCTATACCTTAGTCTCTGCATGCACCGTATATATCGTTTTTGCAGTTTAAAAAGTCTAAGCGATAGGGCTGATGATCCCCAAAGAATAATCCCGTATCTAAAAACACTCTCGATGCTGGCAAAATAATATTGTCGTTAGTAGTTAATAGAGATGATGGTTTTCACTTACATCATACCGGGAAATCAGTCCTGTCCCAACCGCTTCTACCTGCTGGCCCACCACCTGTTAACCCCACCCCTTCCACTACGTTACCCCCACCTGTTAACCCCACCCCTTCCACTACGTTACCCCCACTCCCAACACCATCTGGTGACACCAGTCCCCTCATATATAAAGACCCGCCCCAACAGACTACCAGACAGTATCTTCTTAGCGCTTGGTTTGATAACTTAGTCCTGAAGATGCCTCTTGCAACAGAGCGCGAAACGTCGACTACTTCAAAGTCCTCAACGCGGTTTCCACACGGAAATCAATATATCATTGACTCAGACCGCGGAAGTCTACAATTTAGATATTTTTTGAACAAAATAATAATCGAAAGAGATTCAATGCAATAATTTTGTTATCGGATATTATGACTGTACTAGAAAACCAAAAAATGTTTCAAATACCTATTTGTTAAATAAAAACACTTTGAAACGAATATTACTATATGCAAGCGAATGATGATCGCCTTTGCGTATATGTATTGTTTTGAAACAAAATTATTATCTGGTTTATTTTTATTCTAGTATCTAGTACCTTAAGAACTTAATTTATAAACTAAAAACATTTGTATGTGAGAATATCAGCCACCACGCACCACTTATATTTTGTACCATTTTAATTTAAAAGTTTAATGTTGTCTTTTTGTATCGAATAATTTATGACTGAATTACTTCTCCCATGTACCATGTCACACCGTTCCCCCGAAGTTGAGTTACATGTTTTCCTGTAGCTTTAGACGTTTTCAATTAATTGGCCATTTTTGCCGAAGACCGCAGACCTACCGAAACTGGTGTAAATTTTATTAAAATTATCTGCAAAGTTAAGAGGTGTTTTCTTTTTCCAACATTCGATATCAATGATTAACGCGTTTCATAGAAGTAAAGTTTGAATTTTTGTACTTTCCAATGATGTATTTTTATGCGTCAAAATGTAGGTAGATAGGTAGTTAATAGGGGTACCATAAAACGCTCAAAGGTTTCGAGAGTTTGGACCCTTATGACGATATTTGCACTTCCAATACAGTTATGGAACTCATGACGCGGGCAGCTTCGGAAAATTCTTAAAACATTTAGAAAAACTAATGCATACATTTCTTCCATACGTATGTTCCATACGTAATTGTATACAATGCATTCTAGTACTAGATTGTCGTTATTACTAGAGATGGAGCGGATCGGGAATCAGTGGAATAACCAACTATTTGAACTGAAAAGATCATGTATATAACGCGTGATTCAATTTCGAGGCTCACCATGGTCATCTCGCAAAGTTTCGTATTTTTGTCTTGAACAATTATCTGAAAAGAAATTTAAGCTAACATTTTTCATTTTGAAGTTATCCGCAAAAATTGAATGTTAAGATATCGTTTTGAATTTTTTTACCCTAAACGATATGTAGCTAGACATTTGAAATGAAAAAAATGCTAAACCATATACATAACGCGTATACCGTAACGTTTTATGTGTATGGTTTTAATTGTTGTTTTAATTGTAGCATGGCTGATGACGAACTGAATGTTCGAAACCTGGTACCATAGGATCAATAAATAAACTTCATTGGAGAATCTCAGAGATTTTATTTAAACCTATCATATATACCAATGCAAATGGAGGAATTCTTTCTCAGATAACCAAATAAACCTTAATTGTGGTTGATTGTAAACGGCATTTTCCTTCCACAATCAACCACAATTAACGTTTATTTGCTTATCTGAGAAAGAATTCTTCCATTTGCATTGGTATATATGATAGGTTTAAATAAAATCTCCCAGATTATCCAATGAAGTTTATTATTATTCTCATAGAAATGCACTATTGTACAATATTCCTAACATTGGACAGAAATTAATCGGTACATGGATCGTTTAGTAAACCCCGCAATTCTTGTAATCCTCAAGGAAATGTTGAAAACGATCATAGAGATATTTTGGAAATGGTAAATGTTAGATTACCATAATTTGCAATGCTTCTGGTTTTTAGATGAATGACTAAAGATTAAGGACTCTAATTTGAAGTTGTCGCAAACACTTATTTGGAGAGCATTACGAACAAGGAAATTGAAACCGTACAAACTGCACACAAGTCAAACTTTGCAGTTGTACGAAATTATTTGAATCAACAATTTCCTAATCGCTGGATAGGTACTGGTGTAGTGGTGTCCTGCTAGATCCCCTGATTTAGGTCCTCTGGACTATTTTCTATCGGGAAGAGTAAACGACGACATTTAGCACGATACTTGCAAAAATATCGAGTATCTGCGGGATCGAATAACAATAGCGAAAGGCGGTAAATGCTATTCCGGGAAGAACAGTTAGAAGAACATAACAACATGTAGAACAGCGGGCACGGTTTTATGCCTTCAAGAAAATGACGACCAATTTGAACATTTACATAAAAAATAAGCTTTTTGTTGTATAAACTCACTTTTTTTACAATCTGAATGTTTTAAAACCAAAGCACTCTTGGTCAGTCCGGCGCCGGCGGTCTGCAACCAAGCTCCAGTTGGGTACCTGATGAAGCACGACCAACAACGAGAAAAAGAAGAAAGTTTTTTATTATTAAACCATTGTTTTAAAAAATATTTCCATCATGTTACACATTGCGGAAATGAGGAAAACACGACTATCGGAAAATAACAAAATTCAACATGGCGCCCATAGGACAAACAAAAGTTGGCAATGGTTACACTTAGTGATGTAAAACGGCAATATTATCGGTAATTTTGGTAATATTACGTAATGTTACCGAAGACGGAATTTGGTATTGGTAATATTACCGCTACAATCTTTCCGGTAATTTATGAAGAAGCCAGAACGCTCCTGGTAGCATGATCATAGTAGCATGATCATAGTAAAGATAAATGGTAATATTGCCAGGGTAATATTACCAATGTTTAAATTACCGCTGGTAATTTAACATCACGGATAATATTACCGGTAATATTACTGTAATATTACCGGTAATATTCTCATTTTTTAAATTACCGGTAATTTAGCATCACTAGTTACGCTGCCATCATTGATGTTATTTCAAATTAAAAAATAACACTATATTCTTTGTTAAAAAGTCGCTGTAGAACGTTTTTGTTTCAAATGTTCAAATAAAAAATTCAGAACGAAAAATGATAGCTTAAATTTCTTTTCAGATAATCAGCATAAAAATACGAAACTTGTACGAAACCGCATTTGAAACGGGTAAAAATTTATTCGCTATGATTAGATTATATTTGTCGATCATTTCACGTATGATAAAAAACGATATCTTTAACGATGTTGCAGAAACCATGTCTAACTTTTAATTTTCTCATTTGTCAATTTCTTATTTGTCTAATTTGTCAATTTCGGTGGATTTCTTTTTCGTCTGAGTCCAGGGATGTTTGTTTGGGATTTTTTTTAATTAGTTTTTTTGCAAACTGTTTTGGAACTAAATCTTCATAAAAATATCTTCTTTATTGTATCAAAGTTATGTTTGCTGTCACTTATCTGACGGTCAGAACTGGACAGATCGTTTTTCACTTGAATGTATCAGAATCGATTCAGACGGTTTGTGATACTGTTGGAAACGCTCTTCATTTAAAAATGGAAGATTTAAATAATACATGATACTCAAAAAACGTTGATTCCTGTTAACAATTCGTTGCAAAACCAAAAGTACCTATCAAATTTCTGTAAAGCTTACAGCTGGACAGCAAATGGATACATCATAATTGAAACTAAAGAAAAGACCACCTGAAATACGCTACGTTTGCCCATAAGAAAATCAAAAGTTGGCAATGGTTTTCTCTACCATCTTTAAAAATACTACGTGTGCTTTCGTACGAATTCTGTGACCAACTGTTTCTTGAAAGGAAACACTGTTTCAAAATTATAGCCTGTATATAAAAAAATCATTTTTTATAGTTTATACGATGCTATAATCTCTTTACACTTATCTTTTTGACTATAACTAAAGACGATATTATCAGAAAGGCTAAATCGCCATACATGAATTAACATAACATTGGATTGAAACGTTCTGTTATTGCGAATATGGTATGTCTTCAAACTTAAAGGAATAAGCAAGTCATTTAAAAAAAAAAATTGAATTAACTACATATTATTGGAAATACGAGTAATTGAAAATTTGCACCGCTTGCACTACGACGAGTTGCCCCAGAAAAGTATTTGTTGCATAACTTTCTTTTATACGTTAAATTATAGGTAATTAATTTAAGTAGTTACTGTTAAATAATCGAATGTTCTCCTTTTACGAGCTACCCCAAATTGACGATATTACATTAATCTAGCGCCTATTAAGTGATACATTTTGACAATTCTCTAGATAATATATTTGATGATTTTTACAATAACTTATCTTTTTTCACTCGTAAAATTTTAGATTATTAATTTCTAGCAGTCACTATTAAATACTCGAAGGGCTTCACATTGGCAAACAACCCCAAAACGAGGATCTGTATCTGCAGCTAACAATTACTATAATTGTTGCATGACTTTCATACGTCAAATTGTAAATAATTTGTACGTAATTAATCGAGCTAATCACCCATAAAAGCTAAAAGTTTTCTTCCAAGGCCAACTATCCTAAATGATAATATTGTATGTTCATATATGACTCCAATTATACAGGATGTCCCACTTTTATTTTTAGAAATAAAATGTCGTTCAGAGTAATACCTTTGATATGAACCTAATTGTTTTTTTTTTTAATCCAGAAAAGGTACAACCGTTCACAACCGTCATAATAATAAGAAAATAACAAATACAATACATATCAAACAATGAAAAACGAAAACATAACAATTCCTGTAACAACAGTAGAAGTAAATAAATCAAAACATTAAAAATAAATTGAAAGAACAAATGAAGAAACAAAAAGAAATCCATATGAGACTTTGAAATTTGCATTTCTACAAGTAAATATTCTGAGTAAATAACAACTAAGTCCATATGAAACTTTATGCTCAGTGTGTCATTCACGTTCTGGAAAGAAGATTTTCGGAAAAAAGTGGGACACACTGTATATATTGAACACCGAAAAAGAATTTGCAACATTTAAAAAAGATTTATGTATTTGATCTAATTTGCCTCAAAATTATTCTTTCGCTAACATGCAACATGGAATGTTTGACATCACTATTTGAATAGTTGTGTAGTCGAGGCGCCAAAAACCCTACTTGCTTTTTATTATCAAAATTTACATAAATAACATCGTTTAAGATTATTCGACTACACACGGTGCGATTATTTTTCATCATCTACATATTAGTACCTACGTCAACATAAGAGACCGTTGCACACGTCATCTAGAATCTTCGGAAAGTTAACACAACAAAATGCATTTATGGTGACATCACTTCACCATTCAGCCAATTTCGACAGAAAAAAGAAGAATATCATTTGCATATCTTCTTATGGTAAGGTTCCTCTTTTCTTCTCGAATTCTGCGCTTCACAGCAATATCATACATAAGTATATGTAATTAAACTAACTCATATTTGGTCAAATTACATAACTCGAATCAAATGTAACTCTTTCCTGTTATTTAGGTACTTGACAAATATCAATCAAATCATTGCAATGATTTGGCCTTTGTAGCTATTTTCCAAAGACATATCCGACTAGATTATTTACATAATAATTTCCCATTTAAGTTGCCTGCAGGCTATTAATTAATAAGTTTTTGCAGCTCAAAAGCCGTAAAATGGCAATGCCAGCATATAAACTACATACCATTACTGTTTTAAATAGCCGTGATAATTAAACAACTAAGTCGAATATTATCGTAAAGCTTATCTGGGATTGCTATCATTAGTATTGGAAAACAATGCAGTCAATTTGATTACGTTATTAAATTTATTTTATTAGCTCTAAATCACTTTGTATAATCCAGTTGTGACTATCTTCACGTAGAGCAAATCTACCACTCTTGCTAATTTATTGAATGAATTATATTTGCTTATCGTAAACAAAAAAAAATAGTGTAAAGCTTTGTTTCCTTACAAGTGTAAATTTGAAGTAAATTAGAAGTATTTGTTCAAAGTTGAGTCAGTATTTGCTGGTCTTGATTAGCTTGAGTGGTGGGGGAATCCACGTTCGGTCGCATATTAGCTTCAAGTATTAAAATAAGCGGGTATTTCAACGAGCTGTGATGTAGTGTGTCGTTTGATCTCAAATTTTAACCAAACATGTTGCAAGGGTACGGACCTGTGATGCAGGCCTTTATGGGCACCTGCCTAACATGGGCCCTAACAGCAGCAGGGGCGTCCTTAGTTATATTTATAAG